>CM023105.1:38444659-38840757 GCA_013103745.1 Gardenia jasminoides
TTATGAATGTCACATTTAGTAAATTTTATTTAGTTTGAAAAATTATCATATAATATCTATACTATATCTGTACTTACAATATATAAAGGGAGAGGGGAAGGGTTGGTGTAAACTTTTTTCTGTCATTTTTTATAGTTCTTAATTTACTCTTCAAATTAAAGAGTAAAATGATACTATCATCTCCCTAAAATAAACACACACAAACACATACACACACCCTCATTTTTCTAACTTCACATGACTTTCAATAAAGCAATAACTGTCAATAACTTTCTAAAAAAATGAAAAAAAACACAATTCTTCTATCCATATTTATTAAAAAAAAAAACTCCAACAACTACTAAAGAAATTTGTACACACATAGGGTGTACCATTCCCACTAGTGTATATACAAACAAAAGTATAGAACTTTTACAAATTTAAACAAACCAAATAAATGATATTAAATAAAAAAAAAGTGATATTGAGACATTTGATTAGGGAAAAATGAGTTTAAAAAATAAACGGGATTTATTGGGTCTTTAGTCCATTTTAATCCCGTTCATATTGATTTTATAACTAATGTGGGACTATTTGAATATAATTCATATTTTATGGTCTCAATTAAGTCCCATTCATATTGATTTTACTAATGTGGGACTAGTTAACGATCAAGAGTTTAACCAGTCCCATCTATTTAACATCTCTACTAACATCAAGAGCTAGTGCACAGTCCCATCTATTTAACATCTCTACTAACATCAAGAGTTAGTGCACGGGAGAGCCTTACTTCTTATTGAAGCATTAGGAGGAATTTGAACCCCGACCTAATGCACGGGAGAGACTTAAGAGGGCTCCCTGACCATTGGACCACTGGTCGAATGGTTAATCCCATTCCACTCGTATAATGCAAAACAGACGAAAAGAACCTTCATCACATAGTGGAAAATCCCTAGAGAGGCTTGCCGAAGCAGATTAGACTGAACATTATCATAACTCGTAAGATGCACTTATTTACTTCTTTCTACTTAAAAGGTTTGACACGCACACAAATGTCTGATACGATTGATGCGGGACATTTTATTGTGAATAAAGAAAAGAATTGCTTTTTCTGCTCTTGGCAAAGGGATTTAGCTATTAGGCTTTATCTAATGATCTGTCCTTTTCTGCTACCACGCTATGTATCCACGTGTATGGGATCCATCTTGGTGGGTCATGGGAAATGAAAAAGAAAAAGAAAAGAAGTTTCCCATTGTTGATTGTTTGAATGCCTAAAGAAAAGCATCGAGTGGGTGGAGTGCAAAATGCACTATTGGGCTCGATCAAAGCAGCTTTGTTTGGGTCCTTGACCTCTTTCTTGAAGTAACAGTTGTGCAATTTGGACCCCATTGCCCATCAGTCACTAGGCACAAAGTCCTTCTCTGAAACTCAGTGACCTCTAATTTTTCTTCTCTTCCTTTGTATCAAGTCAATCACGGACATCTTTTATTAGTTCAAAAGAAAAGGAACAAGGGAGGACTTAAGAGTCAAATTAGGGTTCTTATAATCTACCTCGACCTTGGAACAATTAATCATAGGGTGGTATTACCTTTCCAAAACAAACACATTATGAGGATGTCAGAGCTCTTGGAGTTTTCCGTACTACCAAGTTCAGGGTTGAATCCTAGGTCTGGCAGTTGGAGGGGGAAAGGATTGTGTAGAGGGGCGGGAGGGAAAAAGTTTGGATGTAGGCCCAAATGTAGGCAAAGCCTTGTGATGTTCCTCGGGTCACTGCTTTGGATATGGACTGGACTTCATGACAAGGTCCCGAATCAAACTCGTAGGATTTTGGATTTCTGGAGGTGTCGCTGGCAGGGAATTGTCATGGATTTCTCAAGTTCGACAATCAGCCCCAAAAAGCATAACGAGTTTATCAATTTTTTTGCATCAATGGTATGGAGTTATCTTTAGGTTTCGAATACACTAGTCAGTTTTTTTTTTTTTTTTTTTTGTGTAACTTTTTGGAGTTTTTATAGAAAAAAATATACTCATGTATGTGAAATAAAATGATACTTAGAAAATGTGTCAAAAACATGTTAAGAATTTTCCCACAAAAACTCACAATCCAATCAAGCTAAGTTCCTTCAACGGATGTTGGTGTAAGTGAAAGGAATTTGCATCTCTTAACTATGAGGTCTCAAGTTCAAAATCCATGAAAATAGAAAAAACAACGTTGGGAGAGCTTCTCCCCACAAAGGGACTTGACAGTAGGTCGAACAGGATTAGTTGCAAATCATAAAATAGATGCAGATATCTGTAGTTTATACAAAAAAAAAAAAAAAATTCAAGCCGACTTCCGCATTCAAAAATTTTGCTAGGAAACTAACAATCCAAACAAGCTAGACTTTTCCCATTCTCCTATTCTTCCTTTTCGGATTGTGAACTCTAGGTCCAAAAACTTATCAATTTGTTCTGGTTTTCAGAATGTTTCAAAGTCCAGGAGTGGAGCAGAAAGCCCATACACACAGCAGGGCATAGTAACTGTGGCCATATGGCCCACTGAAGGACCTACGTGTCAATTGTGGCCTATATCGCTCACCAATCCATTAGACCCTTTCCCTCCACAAAAAATACCTGAAATAACTGTCCCTTTCGAGAAAAATAAATACACAAAACAAAATAAAAATCTAAGAAACGGACGACACCATGAAAGAAAGTAGGAAGCAACAGAGCACAGTCCTAGGCTAGCCTAAAATTCCGGAAGCAAATTCTTCGAAACAGAACTCTGAGGATTTCTTTTGTTTCTCAAACATAGTTTTAAAGTACTAAAATTCCTCAGAGATCCTCGAAAGAATCATGGCTACAGTTGCCACCAGTGGGGTTGGGTTAAGTGGAGTAAAACTCCATGCTTTCAACTCCAGCAAACTATTCTCTCCATTTCTTGGGAAGAAGCTCAAGATTAAACCAATTTCTGAGTCAATTCATCCAAGAAAGTTTAACCATGCAAAATCCAAGAATCTTGTTGTTTTAGCATCTGGGGTGGATTTAATGAGCTTTGTCAACGATCTTTTTGTTGGGGTTGGAGTTGGACTTCCATGTACAGTTATGGAGTGTGGTGATATAATTTATAGAAGCACACTTCCAAAGTCAAATAGTCTCACAGTCACAGTTCCTGGGACGATTTTAGCTTTGGGCACTTTGTCTTATTTGTGGGCTACTCCTGGTGTTGCCCCTGGTTTTTTTGATATGTTTGTGCTTGCATTTGTCGAAAGACTATTTAGACCTACTTATAAGAAGGTTAGTTGATTGTCTGGTGAATTTTTTGATATTGTAAAGTTTTGAGGATAAAATCTTGGAATTTGGTAAATTTGATTTTGTGTTGTGGTGGCAGGATGATTTTGTGCTTGGGAAGAAATTAGGTGAAGGGTCTTTTGGTGTGGTTTATAAAGCTTCATGGGCTAAAAAGTCCTCCCCGAAGGTAAATATTTGACAAGAACTTGCTAGTATCAAAGTTTTGTCTATTGTTGATGTTATTTCAGCCCTTTTGCATTTTTTTCCCTTTTGTCTGCTTTGCATGTATTATAGGAAATATTGTTGAGGTTACGATGGTCCCTACTTGAACCTTGATGGAATATTTTCTTCCATTCTGTTGCTCAAATGCTCAGACTTTATTTAGAATCTAATCACATGTACATGTATCAAGTTTTTTCTAAACTTTTTTGTCAATCTGGAATGAATGTATAATTAGGCCACGGTTTGTATTAATATTAGTTGATAAAGATATCTAGAAGGCATGTTTACTACTTGTTGTCGGTAGCTATCCTAAAATAACAATAGTTGCTATTGGTTGTTGCTCAAAGTGTGGAGATTTAGTCTTGAAAAAGGCTACTGAATATGGAGCAGTGGAGATATGGATGAATGAACGTGTGCGAAGGGCTTGTGCTAGTAGCTGTGCTGACTTTGTGTATGGCTTTCTCGAGGTGCTGCTCTCTTTGCCTAATGTTGATAAGTGTGATTATAGCAGATATAATAAGACAGCTTCAAGCACATGTCTATAACTTCTGCAAATTGGATTCAGCGTTCTTCAAAGAAACAAGCCGATTATTGGCTTATATGGCGTTTTGAAGGGGAAGCCACACTTGCTGATTTAATGCAAAGTAGGGAGTTTCCTTACAATGTTGGTACCACTTCTGAACTCAGCTTAATTCTAAATCTATTATGCAGAACAAATCTCCTTGACAGAATTCTCAAGTAGATATACTATGATGTGGAAATCAGCTATCCTATACGTTTTCCATTTTGAGCATCTCTATGAAGTATTATGTGTATTTGCTTAGGTGCATATTAGATGTGCACAATTCCATGAAGGATTATGGTAGCATCTCTAAGGACATAGCTGCTGGCCTAAAAAAATGCCAACTCTTCGTATTGTAACTTATATATTCAATTCATGGCATGGATTATATGATATTGTTACGTAATGACGTAGGCCAACCATTGGATCATCTAGGAAGGATTTACCTCCAAACATAGCTGTGCTTATTGTTCCAAGTGGAAGAGTAACTGATTCTTAATAGAAACAATAATATTGTATCATGAGGACAGAAGAGAATAAAACTGTACTCTCTTCATGAAAAATTTCATAGAGCTTGCATGCCAAAAGGAAAAAGGTTATAGCTGTCCATATTATGATGAACTTGTAGGCAAACAAAGATATCCTTGGTAGCTCTCCAGGAACAGAGGGACGATGGTGGCCACAATAACTTCTCAAAGTGACAATTGTGTTGTCAGGACAAGAAGGGTGTCAAAATATTAGCTGAGTTTGGTTTCTATTCTTGGTCTTTAGCCTCTGTCCCAAGCTTTCAGTGAGTTGAAGGTGAATTTAACTACCTTTATGAGTGAAAGAATAGAAATAGATTTCTAGAACTGCAAGAAAGGAGAAGATTTGTAAAGCAAAGCGGGAATTACTGAAACGAGGAGCACAGATAAAGAAACTTGGAAATTGAATGAGAAGTTGAATATGTGATCAACTGAAAAGAAATGTTTGCAAGTAGGAAAATTCTTGTCTGAGAATCAAGAATCCATTGTCCAGATTTCCTTTTCTGGCACTCAAGGGTAGAGCCTGTAAATTGACTGCTAAAACTATGAAGTCTGACTAGATACACAAGATTAAGATGGTGACCTCTCCAGCTTTGCTTCAGTTAGATGCTCTAGATTAGAAACTGATGTCCTTTTTCACATGTGGCAAAGTGCTTAATGTGTCGCTCACTGAGGTTGAAAACTTTTCCAGTATATCCAGGTTTTTGTGTCACTTTTGCTGTAAAATATGCAAATGAGTTCTTGCCCCCCCCCCCTCCCACCCCAAAACAAAAGGAAAAGAAGTCCGAGTTGTCCATCTCTCTGTAACCTATATTAGCCATAGGTTAATGTAACTCTGGTTTTGTGCTCATCATGTTGTCTAAAGAAAAGCTCAATACTTTTGTACACTTTTTGCAATGAGTTGCTGAGACGGTCTCTATTTGACATATAAGGTCAAATGTACTTTTTAAACCTCTTCTGCTAACCTTAATGAAGTTTTCACAAACTTAAGGCGGAAGCAATGATTCTTGGGGAGGTTAGCAACTTGCCTAAGGGGCTGGAAAGGGAAAATCGAATTATCCAGACAGTTTTGCGGCAGGTCTTGTTTGCATTAGATGGTCTTCACTCAACCGGAATTGTCCACAGAGATATTAAGCCACAGAACATAATTTTCTCTGAAGGTGATTGTTTTGTGCCAACCTTTCTTATTAGCAGCTCACTTCCTTTTTCTTTCTTTTTTCTTTTTCTTTTTCGCTTTTTCTTTTCATTTTTCCTCGTTGAGTGTGATTGCAGGTTCTCGCACATTCAAAATCATTGATCTTGGAGCTGCTGCAGACTTAAGGGTGGGCATCAACTATATTCCTAAGGAGTTTCTGTTAGATCCAAGGTAACTTTTCAGCTTTCTTCTCGATATGCTATGGTACCTCAAACTTGCAAATGGCTGATGATAAAGTACTAAAGTTTCTAGGACAGCCTAATCAAGTGTCATTATCAAACCGGTAAGAAAATATCAGTTAGTTACTCATGAGAAATCCTGTAAAATCCTGGATATTTGATTCAAATCTTTACATGTGGTCATTAAATCAATTGTTACCTTTATCATCAGGAAAAGAAAAACAATGTTGAGCAAAAGTATAGATCAACTTCAGTTATCTTGGACCAAAACTTATAATACTCCTTCCTCACTCCAAAATTCATAGTGACCTTCTTGGTTCTCTTAGAGCTAGGAAAAATTCACTGCAGGGATGAGGGGTTTAGAAAATGGAGCGCTGCAAACCCCAACGCCCCCTCCCCCAACTACCTTTTTAGTCATAGAGGAAATGTCCTTTGTAGAAAAACCGAAACAACCATCGAGTATACTTAGTTTTTGGGAAGGGAAGAAGAAGAGGGAAGGACAGAATTTTTGGAGAATGGAAGGACTTTAAACTCAACTTCTTCTGTACTTTTGGAAGTGCATCACAGTTAAGAATACTTTTGTTTTTTATTTCCCAGAAATTGCAATATTAAATAACCTTGGTTACCCGAATTTAATAACCATTTGGTATCAGACAGTAGAAGAGTCGGCTATGAACTTATTTAGTTTCACTGCCCCATTCAGTTAATTTTGTTCAATACGATCCACAAATTTATATTATCACCTCAAGAAGTTAAATACATAACAGCTGAGTTTGAAGTTGTGACAAGTTATTATCCCAGTAACGATTTCATATTTGGGATATATATTTGGACTGAAATCATTGAGGTTCATTTGATCTCTTTACATATATTCATTGAGCATTATCCAGGCTAACAAAACTATTGTCTTGATAGGCTACAAGGATTAATCTAATTCCATCGATTAGATTCACATGATTCCCGACTTTGGTTTATTTGTACAAATTGTTATTTCTCATATTCTCCAGGTATGCTGCACCTGAGCAGTATATTATGAGCACTCAAACACCCTCTGCACCTTCAGCTCCGGTTGCAACGGCACTATCTCCTGTTTTATGGCAGGTATTGTGTCTTCTATGAATGCTTTCATCTTCATCCCATTTGAGGTCAGGCTATACTTTTGACTTACCACTAAACAACAATGTCTGAGCAGCTAAATTTGCCAGATCGCTTTGACATCTACAGTGCTGGTCTCATATTTCTACAAATGGTAAGTTAGCGATACTAGATAATTATGACTGTTTCTCCTGGATGATGTCCTAGGAATGTAAGCAGTTATGTATAGAAGCACAATATACTCTTTTCATGAGAATCAAAATGGCCAATAAGTAGTTGAAATATCCTTCGATGAGATTGTCATTCTGTACTTATTTTCACTTGTCATTGATTAATAAATTTCACCATGTTTAAAATTCAAACATAAAAAGCAAAAAACTTGGAGAGAATTTTCTCTGTCTCTGTCTGTATAAAGAAGTGGCACAAATATATGTAAATCATGTTTGGTATTCCCTTTGAGGTTCTGCATTTCGAAATTTAGCTACAGAGAAGCTGACTCAATCCCCAAGTGCTGCCTTAAATTCTGAAACCAGTCAAGTAACACTAATTGTGGTGATTGATAATTACTGTCTCATTACATTGTGCGTTGCGTTTGATTGGTACTGCCTTAGTGGCTACCCCTTATTGATGATGAGCTCATTGCCTGCAGGCATTCCCTGGACTACGAAATGACAGTAGTCTCATACAATTTAACCGTCAGCTAAAGCGATGTGACTACGATCTGGTTGCATGGAGGAATACAGTAGAACCACGTGCAAGCAATGAGCTTCGAAGGGGCTTTGAGTTGTTAGATCTGGATGGTGGCATTGGATGGGAACTTTTAACATCAATGGTTCGCTATAAAGCACGCCAAAGAGTCAGTGCAAAAACAGCTTTAGCTCATCCTTATTTTGATAGAGAAGGCCTGTTGGCCTTGTCCTTTATGCAGAACCTAAGGATGCAATATTTTCGAGCGACACAACAAGACTATAGTGAAGCTCTTAAGTGGGTTATTCAGCTGATGGCAAAGTCAGGAACAGAGCAGGACGGTGGCTTCACTGAAGCACAGCTTCAGGAGCTCAGGGTGTGTATATGCTGAACTGCATATTATGGATTTTAGAAATAGTTACACAATGAGTTACACCTGTCTATCTGTTTTATGCAGGATATACAACCTAAAAAGAAGTGGAATGCACAAAGGAATGCTCTTGCATCCGCTCTCAAGCTGCAGAGAAAAATAATAAAGACATTAAATGAGAGTGTTGATGAACTCAATCAAAGGCGAAAGAGCTTCTGGTGGAGTCGGTGGATCCCAAGAGAGGAGTGAAATTTGTAAATATAGTAAATTACTGATGCATGTAAATTATTTTGCAGTCCTCAACCTTAACTTCTCTAGCGGAGTAAATGATGTTTAATAGAGAGTAGAAAAGCAGATTGATATAAAAAGTAATGTACTTCATTCCACTCACACTCAGATTAATCCTCTTGTATGAAAGATGTATAAAAGAAAATTTACAGATAGTCGAGCCCTTCAGCTTTCTGATTCTGAATTTCATATCATTATCCCAAGTCATGCAGAAACATACTCGCATTAGCCAGGGCCAAAGGTCATTCCTGTTGCATTATTGTGAGGTCGGTTCCTCTGCTTCCATGAAGCTGCTTGTACAGCTCTTCTTTTCACTATATTAAATTTTTCCTTTTTTACTAACACGGATACGTTGTTCGTTGAAGCTACAAAAATAGGCATATAGATAGCATGATAATTGACTAATTATTTCTGTTTTCCTCACTGGAATGACTAGCATGATAATTGACTAATTATTTCTGTCTTCATCACCGGAATGAAGATTGTAAGTAGCTATTATAGGTGTGCATTCATCATCTGCATGGCCACTGAATGGAGCAGTAGGAAATGAAACAGCATATGCTTAGTTTCTAGTTCTTTAGTTTCCTTAACATTTCTCTTATTTGCTTCCTCATCTTATTCTTGCTTTTCTATTGCTAGTAATTTCATCTTCTTCTATCACTAGCAATTGCATTTGGATACAATTTTTTTAAATATTATTTTGTTTGCATCAAAATGTTTTCCAACCACGTTTATATACTTTTATTCATCTTTTTATCTCACATACATCATGTCATCATATCAGAAAAAATGCTACAGCAAATTTCTAAGTAATATTTCAAATAATGCTCTATCCAGACATCCGACGCTATTTTTGGTTCTGCCATGCTCCATAATGCTCAATTAAAGATCCTCTCCAGATCTCAAGGTTTTCACAGCATAATTAACTGGGACATTTCCAGCCAAAAACTGTTAAGGATGACGATGAGCCATGTTATAGCATGAGACCTATCATTGAGCCAACAATGTTTTGACTCATTGTGCTTCCTAGGTATGAGAGTGTCAGAGTTGTGATGTACAGGTCGGAATAACAACATATCTAAAGTTCTAAACTAAAACTTTAATCTGATAAATGCGTAGAAAAGAAGGGACAATAAATGAGTCAAACTAATTCTCTGATCATTTTGTATTGCCTATCAATAGAGGGTATAGGGCTTGTTTTCAAATAGCTCTAAGTACATCAAAGCAACAAGATAAATGATTTTAGCTTCTGATTCGAATTATGAGAATCAGAAGCATCTGAGAACTAATCTACAAAGTCTGAGGTTTTCTGCAAAGCTGACAAATTCATGCCTGAACTTACATGGCAATTCATAGCTAAGTAAAACCTAAAACTGAGGCCAGCGGTGACAGCCAGATAACCATAAATTGGTCACGTTGTTAGTTGAAAACATTGGAAGCAATTCTGACATGCTTAGGATAAGTAAATATCGTTCGTACAGTTAATTAACTGTCATCAACTCACAATCAAGAAACTCTTCACTCTCCACCGTCATCCTACCTTCCTTCCTCTCCTGAGGGAACTCCTTTTATGGAGATCTGATATGCACGTAAAAGTACAACTCATGCACCCCTGATCAAATCGTACTTCTTTACCACTGATATTTGTTTAAGCATAAATTATTACGCATTCGTGCTGGCTTATGGCCGTTGACACCAAAATTAGACTTTGAAATTAAATAAAAGCCAAACTCATCATTTAGTCATAGCTATACTACTACTTAACATATTCAAATCTGCAGAAGTAGCGTCATCAATAACTAATTTACAACTAAGTACTATTGCTTTGCTGATGAACTAACTTTTAAATACTTCAGGTAAATATACCTACTTATGTCGACTTCAAACGTTGGTGGTAGCAATAATTAAGGATTAGTAGCATAAGACGATGTCGAGAATAGCAGGAACAACAACCATATCAACCATGAGAGCTTCACGTGTGACCTGACCTTCTTGTTCAGGCACACGAAAAGTCCACTTTTTTAGCTCTTGACAGTACAACACACACCCCACCATAGTCACTTCAAAGTAAGCTTGGAAGACTTGGATTATGGCGTAGTACAAGTTTCTTAATCAGCACTGTCCCCCTCAGACTGGTTTGCATTCTTTTATATATTTATTTTTTCCTTATCCAATGTGGTTTTGGGACATAGCCCATCGTATGACTTTAATGGCATTTCGAAGTTTTGATTTGCTTAGGATATTTCACAGTTCATGATCATTTGCTGTTTTATGCGTGAAATGACTACAGCTTATTGAGTCATCCTGCATCTATTATAAGGACCTGCATGTCGCTTTATCATGACCTATCGAGCTTGGTCTCAATGTATCATGATTCAACCTTGACTCAGACACAATGAAAATCTATCATGGAGGACGAATTCCCGGAAAAGTTAGGTGCATCTACACGCTTAACATAAGATATTGAAGGAAAAAATCTTCGGAAGAAAATGACTTAGAATTCTACTGTATAACATATCATGCATCCAAACTCATTAGTAGAAGAAGCATTTTTTTTTCATGACATAGTCTAATATCTCCAAAAAACTGAAGGAAAGAACAAATGACAAAAAAATTTTTAAAAAAAAAGAAAAAGATTAAACCATGTATTGCAAAGTTAAATTTTTAATAGCAGAGGTAACCTTTTCTTGAAGGTATTATCATGTTATCATAATGATTATAATTAGTTCAAGCCATCTAGAAAAACCAATAAAAATAATGTCCAAGTCAAGGAGCTGGAGTGTGAAGGGTTACATTACGTTATGTTATTACTTTATATAATGGGGTGTCGAGTGTTACCTTTGAATTGAAAACAACTATAGACATACGTGAGCTCAGAAACTCAAAATGACAGCTTCAAACCTGCTCAAAACAAAGTGCCCCAAAAATTTTTTTTTTCCCTCAATTGTTTATTAGAACTGTAGGTTGGAGATGGGGTTGCTGAAAGCTGTTGTTCGTCAGTGAAATGGGAGGAACACGAGATAAAGGAAGTGGGTTGGCTTTGCTTTGTAACTTGATCATCAGGATTAAATTAATCATTCACTTAATCGGGTTTTGTGCTTTTTCACCACTAGATTTCAGCAAGAAAGGAGTAGTAGAAAATTCAGCTATGGTCATTGCTCGGAAAGCCAGAAAGTGGGTTCTTGGGTTCTTAAATTTTGGTGTAATAAAACAGAATATGGCGGGATAATTGAAGGCTCACGTGAGGCTTAGTTTGACCGTTATTTTGATCCGATTCCCTCGACAAGAAGCGTAAAAAATCTAGTAAACCAAAATACGCAGGGCATAAGATGTGGAAACTTGAAACTTCCTTTTATTTTCGCAGTTGATTTTTGTTGGAATATGCCAACTTTTTCTACAGATATTTCTAGATTTTAATAAATTGTACTTAATTTTAGAATAAGTTAAGTAGTAGAAAAATAAGTCTTATTGTTAGGATATTTGTTAGCCAAATATTATCTTGATTTGTTAGCAAATATTTTAGCTAAGATTTGATTATGTTTTCAAGTAGTTTTTGTTGAGATTTTTTAGAGAATTGTTAGCTAGTTTGTTTCATGTAATCACTATAAATAGGGTGTTGATGAATGAAGAAAGTAAGCTCATTTTTCAGCCTTCAATATCTTTTGTGAGTTATTTTTTGCAACACTAAGTGTTGTTTCTTAGTTTATGCCCCAAAAACCAACAAAGTGGTATCAGAGCCTAAGTCTTAAGGGCCTGTGATTTCTTCTGAGAGTGAGTGAATCCAGTGAGAATCCTCTCTTTAGTATAAAATTATACATTTAAGCCTTCAACATCAAAAATGCCAGGAAACAATTTCTTGTCCAACCCTCCAAGTTTCACAGGTGACAACTACCAAATTTGGGCTGTCAAAATGAAGTCCTTTTTGGTAGCCAGTGATCTTTGGGATATGGTAGAAAATGATCCTGTTCCGGAATTGTCTGAAGATCCAACAATTGCAGAAATGAGAGCCTATAGGGATGCAGTCAAAAGGCGATCAAAAGCCTTGACGTGCATTCACTCATCAGTTTCAGATGCAGTATTCACAAAAATTATGACTTGTGAAAAGGAAGCTGGGATGCTCTCAAGGTGGCTTTTCAAGGCAATGATAGAACAAGACAGATGCAAGTCTTGAATATGAGGAGAGAATTTGAACTCCTTAGAATGAAAGACACAGAAAACATTAAAGAGTACTCTGATAGACTCTTGAATGTTGTGAACAAAATTCGACTGATTGGAGAACAACTTCCAGATAGCAGAGTTGTGGAAAAAGTCTTGGTAAGTTTACCAGAAAGGTTTGAAGCCAAGATTTCCTCTCTTGAAGATTCAAGGGATCTTTCCCAGATGACTTTGCCAGAATTAGTTAATGCCTTGGAAACTCAAGAACAAAGAAGAGCCATAAGGCATGAGGAAATTGTTGAAGGTGCTTTTAAAGCAACAAACAAGGATCACATCCAACAATGTGACAAAAACAAGCAGGAGAAAAATGGCAAAGATAAAAAGGAAGAAAGCAAAAATCCTCCATGTCCATATTGTAAGAAAACCTCACATCTTTCAATATACTGTTGGTTTAGACCTGACATTCAATGTAGGTTTTGCAAGCAAATGGGACATATGGAGAGAGTTTGCAAAAATAAAGAAAAAGGAAGACATCAAGCTCAGATGGTTGATGAACAAGAGGAGGAGCAACTGTTTGTAGCTACTTGTTTTGTAAGCAATAATTCCAGTGCTGATATGTGGCTAATAGACAGTGGTTGCACTCATCATATGACATATGACGAATCCATATTTAGGAATCTTGACAAGTCACAGATTTCCAAAGTGAAAATTGGAAATGGAAGTTTTATTGAGGTAAAAGGTAGAGGCAGTGTTGCTGTTGATTATGGTTCAGGTACCAAAATTATTTCTGATGTTTTATATGTACCTGAAATTAACCAAAATCTGTTGAGTGTTGGACAGTTATTGGAGAAAAATTATTCTGTCATTTTCAAGAACAGGACTTGTGTTATCTATGATCCTGTTGGGAATGAGCTTTTCACAGTAAAAATGAGAGGAAAAAATTTTCCTTTGAATTTGTCAAAAAATGACAATTCTGAGGTGCAATGCCATGAATCAAAAAATTCGGATGTTAATACAATTCAGGAGGAGATAACTGGCCAACCAATTGAAGAAGCCTATGTTGTGAAGATTCATGAGAAGTTACCCAAGGATGTTGGTGCTGGCAAAGTTGATGAAATGCCATACAATGACTATAATGATTGTTTTATGTCTCTTACAACAATCATTTTATGTGTTACAAATTTCTTATTCAGATTTGTCTGCTGTGCATGGAAACCTGTCTTTCAATTTGCAAAGAAGATATTCCGATATGTCGAGAATGCTATTGCTGATTTGGAGTTTGGCACAAGAAACCAAAAGCAGTGGCTTGTTGATGTTCAACTTGGAAGCAAAAAAAGAAATCTGTTGCAAGGCCTATTTGCAGTTGCAGAATTTTTTACAAGAGTCTTGCCTAAAACAAGGTCTAAAGATTTGCCAAGACAATTCAATATCTGCAGCAAAAGTGGCAAAGAGGAGTGTTGGAATATGCCAACTTTTTCTACAGATATTTCTAGATTTTAATAAATTGTACTTGATTTTAGAATAAGTTAAGTAGTAGAAAAATAAGTCTTATTGTTAGGATATTTGTTAGCCAAATATTATCTTGATTTGTTAGCAAATATTTTAGCTAAGATTTGATTATGTTTTCAAGTAGTTTTTGTTGAGATTTTTTAGAGAATTGTTAGCTAGTTTGTTTCATGTAATCACTATAAATAGGGTATTGATGAATGAAGAAAGTAAGCTCATTTTTCAGCCTTCAATATCTTTTGTGAGTTATTTTTTGCAACACTAAGTGTTGTTTCTTAGTTTATGCCCCAAAAACCAACAATTTTCAAGCATATTTATCTTTGATCCCTCTTGGTTTTCATTGTCATATTCAGAATTTTCTTGCGCAACTTATATGGGTTCTTTGCCTTTAATATGTTTTGACAAAATGTTTCCTACAAAATTCAATGCTACTTACTCTGAGCAAAGTGGAATTATTGAAGACGCCCTGCAAAGTAAAGCGGTGACAAGGCATCGGTCAGCAAGTTCTTTAGATTTCTCATTCAGGATGTCTTTTTGGTAGCCTTAGCTTAGTAGGGTAAAAACTTTAATGCCAATCCACATATACTGATCCTCCTTCTGGTAGCCAACTTAATGTAACTGAATGCCGATATGATTTCTCCTGTTATTAGAATTGATTTGTTCATGGGTCAATTCAAAAATTTTATATTTGCATGGCATGCCAATCTTTTCTTTTCCTGAGCAATAATTGAAGTGGCTTGGTCCCGCATCGCAGATGCTATTGATCATTTTCAAAATTTATAAGTTGCAATTAATGGATTTAGGAGTAAAAATTGTCCTTTAAATTCATATTGTAAGTTTAGTGCTTCAAGAAATTAAAAAGACAAATGGAAATCAAGATTTTTAATATGACACTTTTGTATCTCAGTGATCATTATAGTAACCCCTAATGATACAGAAGACAAGAATTCGTGGAAAAAATGTTGCCTTGAAGTCGCCACTGTACCCCATTTTCATACATTCTGTCTCAGTAACTCCCAATTGTGGAAAGCAAATACTGGAAAATGTTGACGTGAAGTTGCCACCGCACCCCCATTACCATACCTACTGTCCCTATGAGTAATGCTGATGTATAAGTGCATATTTGCCGGATTAGATTGGGATAATTCATTATATTAGGCAATTAGGTAGTACTTTACATACATGTTAGTTAAAATTGGGCAATTTTAAAGTAGGATCCAACTGAAACCCTCGCTTTGTCTGTTTAGGTGGATCCAACTCAAATAAGACATGACTGAGTGCACCAAATATATGCAGGAGAAGGGTCATTTTGACCAAAATTATCACCTCATCATCAACACTATTGCAGGGCAGCTCATAAACTAAGGAACTATGTTACCTTATTGAAGTTATGGCCGACCCCTTATGTTGGTAGGTGATGCATGATAACTAGAGCTGTATATAGAGAATGACATGGCATTGAATCTACACTTAATACAAATATGTATTACTAGTATTTATTCACTCACTATAGTGGTTGAATAATTTTAATCTTTATTTTTTTCTTCCTTGTTGGGAGTTCATAGCGTGGAATCGCAAGTGGGAATGGGACCCTTATGGTACTGTCTGGTGAGCTAGGGGGCACTGCACAACCCTTGATGCCCCATAGTTGGCTCTTTACTCGACCAAAGCAAGCTTGGACCACACTTGGAACCCCTTATATAAAGAACCCTTCTTGCCCTTTGCTCATCACTTCAATTTGAGCAAACTTCTTCATTCATCACTTGTGAGTTTACCTCCACCAAAGCACAAAGAAAAAAAAAAACACACATTTCTTGCAATCTGTTGTAGAGAAGATGAAGATGAGCAGCACAAACATGGGAAGCTCCAAGAGAAGAATTTCAAGCAGAGGACTAGGAGGGGTCCTAAGAGAGCAAAGGGCTAGGCTTTACATAATCAGGAGATGTGTAGTCATGCTGCTTTGCTGGCATGAATGAAGAGTATCTTCTAGCTCTATCTAGCCTTCAATAAGGAGGGATGCTTGGTTGTTTCTTCTTCTTCTTTAATCTTCTTGGGGAGTGTAAATAGCCTAGGCGGAGATTAGTGAAAAAGATGTTCACAATTTTGTACTAATTAATTGGCCTTATGAGCCTTCATGTGTATACAGTCGGATAGCTTAATGGATTGAAAAAATCATTTGATCTACTCATTGAGTCTTAATTCCTTTCCATTTCCATTCATATTCTTTCCTTTGATGTTGTGTGTTATCATTTCTGCTGTGTGTTTCTGAAGATGGAGGTCTTGTTCATCAGCCTAACTTAGTCAAGATTTTGTGGGATGACGAATAGCTGAAGCCTAATTCACATTAAGCTTTTTTTTTTTTTTTTTGGTGGGAAAAGAATTCACATTAATCTTCAGCTTCTGGTGATTGGCTAATCATCTTGATTTGATCACTTCTCTCCTCAGTCCTCATGGAGGTTAACTAGTTTACTATCCTCACAATAATTCACATTCATCATGGTACTCAACGTACACAAAAAACGATGAAGATAATGAATGCTTGGATACTTAAGAAATAGGGAATTGGTGAATGTACAAATTAGGAAGATGTATGATTGGATTCTTTAGTGCTACCTCAGTGTTCATATCAACTTTAACTCTGCAGATTTCTCTACTTGTATTTTCTTTCCTGAATTATTCGGATATCTGGATTCCCAGACTCAAATTCAGATGAGCAGGGCTTCCAAGTTTCTTCCCAGAAATTAAGATTCAAAAACTAAATTGAAAATCCAGTTCTTTGGAAGTCTTTTATTTCTTTCTTCTTCTTTTTTTTTTTTCCTGGTATTGATATTGGATTGTTTTCTTTCCTCCAAGAAGTAGTACTAGTACAGTAGTACTTACCTGTTGTCCAACTTTAGAAGCTACCTAAGCCATCCACGAGCACCGGAAGAAAACCTGGGTGGAAAAAAACAAGTCTTCCTTTTGTTAGGCCCAGCCGCTCAGGTTAAAACAGATACTATACTTGCTTTTGCAGGCCTTTTTTTTTCCCCCCAGAACAAAGTAATTGATATTTCTAGACTTATGCTCTTTATTTCTTTGCATAGACTTGAATTTATCTCTGACTGGTGCAAATAAGAAAGGGAAAAAAAGATGGATCATCTTGAATTAATGGAGCACATATATCCCTGATCATATGATTAGCAGAATAATGACGGAACCCTATTTCTTTAATATAGATTGTGAGCGAATTATTAGCAAAAACCTAGAAGTAGATTACTTCCTGTGGTTTTAACACCTATTGATTATCATGTAGGCCCTATAATCATTTAAAGTGATAAATGTTGTGATCTTACTTTTCTAGTTTTCCAACCCAGTCAAACTATTTCCAAACTTTTTGTACTATCAGGGAAGCAGGTCCAAAAAAGATATGTCTTATTGCAAAAGTATGTTATTACATCCTTAATTAACGATTTTGATTGTCATCTTGTGAATTGCAGGTGCAACAAGAAATTGACCTAAAACAGTAATTGATATATTTCATTTGTTTCTTTTGTCTCCTTTTGATAATTGAGGGTTTGCTGGCTACAAACATGAAAAATTTAGCTAATTAAGCTTTAATAAGTTGGAGATTAGTTCGTGATAATATATGGTCTTGATCATCTTGTCTTCAACCAAACCTGCATTAGTGAATTTCAAAGTATTCTAGTCGAAGAAATTGATGCTGGCCCAACCAGACAAAGCCACTGATTCTTGTGTCAATTATATATGTTAAATCCTGTGATTGATGACTAATCCCATCCGATGGACACTGGAGTCAAAGCTTCATTAATTAACAATTGTGGGTTATGGACTCCAACCTGTATTTACATGTGCCACGCATATGATTTAAACTGAATTAAGTAGCAGTAGACTTGAAATAATAGCACACAAAATTAGGATAAACACTAAACAGTTAGATATTAACCGTTCAAACTATGCTGAACTCTTTCCATTTTGTAAAACAATAATGGGATCATAGGACAATAATGTCCAGCATGTCCCCAGAAATCTATACTGTTCATCTTTTACGACTTTTTTCTCCCTAAAGTTTAAATGATTTCTTTTGCATCTATTTAGAGACGTCAATTTATTAAGATCTTGTTTGGATTGCCATTTTTTATAAAAAAAAAAAATTCTCTTTCAGTAAACATACTTTTTAATTACTTTTTTACTTCACATACATCAAATCGCTATAATAATTTTTCTACAAAAACTACTAAAAATAACAATCCAAACACCCTCAAATTAGTTTCTAAAATTTTGTCCAAAGACCACCCCTCCCCAAAAAAAAAAAAAAAGGAAAAGACAAGCAAGCAAGAAAGAGAGAAAGAAAGAAGAAAACAACAAAGCAAAGTGCAAAACGTAGACTTATAATGTCTTGTATGGAGTTCTCCCCAACCAAAAATCTGGACACCATTATAACCATTCTTGGAATTAATCACAGAATTCAAATCATTCTCTATTTTTCCTTGTGCTTTTGTATTTTTCCTTTTCCCTAGAATAATCTTCTTGTAAGGTATCATTAATTATATTCTCTCTTTTCTTTTTTTCTCATTTTCTCCCAATTATTCAGCTAGAGTCGGTCCAACAGGCGCTTAAAAACAAAAAGAAAAACTAGTGCCAGAAGCAAGCTGCGGAAAAAAACAAGATGGGATAAAAAGGAACAAAATATTTGTATTTTAGTGATTGTGAGGTACCACATTAATTATTTATTCTAGTTGAATTAAAGCGTAGGTGATGGTGACGAACTAAAAATAATGGATGTCAATTGTCCTGTTTGTTTAATTTTTAGTAAAATTATACACAAAGTCTAAATTTCAAACTGCAAATTTAGTATTAGAAACTTGATAATTAGAGATTTAACTAGTGCTCTATATTACACAGGGTATCCAGTCTGATTATCAACAAACATGCCTTCTAAAAACATATTAGAACACAAGAAATATCATCATCTGTTTATTTGATGCCAAATCAAACTTTGATTGATGTTTCACATGTTTCTTGAAGGGCTTGTGAGACTTGTGATTGAAACTTCAACTTTTATGTTTAAACTCATCTGCTGGAATCATAACACTTACAGCACGAAGCTTACCACACTTTTCATTCTTACGGCATCAAACTGATCTGATGATTCCGATCACATTACTAAAACTGTTCTTCTTTTCTTTTCTTCTCTTCTTCAAAAGAAAAATCATGTACAGACTACAGAAGGAAAAAGTGAACCCTAAAAAAAAAAAAAATCAAAGAAAAGTGCTGTGCAAGAATAAACAAATAATGGGGGAAATGGGGTGATGGAGTTGAAACAGTTGAAGTCCAAAACTGAAGTGGGGCAAAGATTGTCAGGCTGCACAGGAGCTGAATCGCTCATCCAATATTCTGCTGTCGGCCACATAACGCTTGCCATCTCATCTCGTCTCAGCTGAGCCAAAATTGAGGTGAGCTCCCAAAGGAGATGCAAAGTGATGGAGCCAACCCCCGACATAATGTGATCAGTCAAAATGGCAGCCTTATCCACCCCCACGTGCATTTTCTTATCCTAAACCCCACCAGCCAGCAACCACCACCACCACCACCACCTCCATCACGACCAGACCAGGACCTCCCTCCCCGTTCCCCACTCCCTGTGATTCTTTCCTAGTTATCAAATTTCCCCATCAAAGTGGTCCACCTACCCCTAGACACGTATATAGATTCTGTGTGTATGCTTATACTTTCCAGTGTGGACTCGGACCTAACATACATACTGGTATCATCACTATTCAAAAATTAACCCTTGTCTTCAAAAAAAAAAAAAAAAAGAGGAACGCAAACATTTGTTTCAAGATTCAGATCACTTGATAGGAACATTAATGGGACAATCTTATGGTTGACAAGTTATGATTTTTTTGTATAAATACGTTTAAAAATATCTAAAATTTTATTATTGATAAATGACGATACAAAGGAAAAGTCTTAGAGCAGTTCTACCTATCACCCCTTCTAGTTTTAGGTGGAATTGAGAGGAAATTGGTTAGTTTTTCTCTGAGACAGTTATGTCTTAAAAGCGGATTGTTTCCTATGTTATTGAACTCTGTTATCAAGTCTTGCTGACACGGCTATTCTAGTGTACAATGAAGAGTTGGATACGAATACGACACGATAAAGTGAAGTGTTCGACTAATATATATTATTCTAACCTTTACTATTACATATGAAAACTACCTTAGTTTTTTTTTTCCTTCATTCCGAGTTGTTTGTGTTCCTTGGAATTCTTGACCCTTTCCAATTATGTCAGAGTTGGACATTTGAGTAATGTTCCTCACTTGCATCTTGCTAACCGAACTTCAAGAACGAAGATATACATACATATGGACGCATGCATGCATTCATGCAATGCATGTATTCATATATCTTCTTGTCTTTGGGACGCAATAGACGTTCAATACCAATATCTGACTAAGATAATTCATACCTTCTTCGTTACACTAGAATGGATGATTGATTTTCTCATCCCTTACCCTAGTTTTGGGGTCTATCTGATCTTATCATACGCTACGTATATATTTCGCCCATTTATTTGTAGATACATCAGGGTGAATTGATGTGTAGTTTTAGGTGAAGGTGAGTCAGAGGTGATGAGAACAACTGACTAATGAGTAGCTGGCTGGAATCACAATTTACGTCAATTGAATGGGTCAGAATGATAATTAAATGTCAGGTCTACACGTGTCGATATTTTTCTTCCTCTGCCATGCGGCAATGAAGATGGGGATTGTACTTGAATTTCGATGAGCTCAGAAGTTTGGAAGGCTTTGGTGGGCATCCATCACTTGAACTCATTTCTCATTTGTTTCTTTCAATTGTGCACGCAATTATTCATCGTGAGAAAGTGACTACAGATGGGTGCAGTGGGTGCCTCTCATGCTAGTTAGGAGAATGTGGTTTTGTTCAACCCCTAAAACCCTTCCCCCTCCCCCTCCCCTAGAGCAATTGTCTCTGACTTGTATATAAATTTAAACCTAAGAAAGAAAATGAAGAAAAATGGGATTATGTTTCTGCTGGTTAAACACTTTTGATTTGATTGTTAGTCATAGAGGATAGTTTGTAGGTTTCTTGAACGTGGAGGGTGATTTGTTACTTACCTCTAATTAGAGAAGGGGTGGGGGGGGGGGGGGGGGGTAGCTGAGATTAAGCTTGAAAGGAAAGAGAGATCAATCACATATAGTCTATGTCTATCTTTTGATTTTTGTTTTTCTGAGCGGATTTAATCATGGGAATCGAGGGGCCAATATATTGCGATAGAAACAAGAGAAGAAGAAGCCAGAAGTGGTCCATATTCCACATGGATTTAACTCTTTTTGGAGTTTTGGCATTAGGGGTTCAGCCTAGATGGTGTCGTATTGGAACATACAGCCATTCATGCAGCTGCACTGCTTCTTTTGGTACTTTGAATGCTACTTAACCTTCATTCATGATGGTCAAGAAACTAAACTATAGATGTAGAACCCCTCCCTTCCCCACACCCACCCCAAAAAAAAAAAAAAAAAGAGAAAAAACTCTTGTTTTCTATCCAACCCTAAGGTCCTCCTTGTCCTCCTCCAATAAAATATCTAATCAATCTGTGGGAATAATTGCTCAGAATAATATCCTCTTGCATTATACGATCAAGTGTCCGCGTGTGTATATGCGAATTAACTGTAGTATAGGATTCAGCCGTGAAGGGATACATGACAAAGTTTTGCAAGATTCAAAGGACTCATGATTTGAAATTAGAGTGACAATCACTACGAAGATGAGGGGGAAAATGTTATTGCATGATTATCAGTATTGAATTTTACGTGGCAGGATCCAGTTCACACTTCACAGGGTCCCTCACCCTGCATTTGTTACTGGTATTTGATATCTACTCATTACTCTTCCACCCTGTGTCGAGGAAAGGGGTGACTAGCCATGGCGGTCGCTCTTCTTAACTTTTCAAAAATTTTATTTTACTCATAATATTTTATTAGAGAATTTTATTTGATTCGTTAACTTGCCTCCCTTCAAGGGCTTCATTGATTTCTTCAAGTTGCCTCCAAAATATCGGGGTCTTTTCTCTTCTTTAAATTTATCTTTGATTGATTTTTATAGTTTTTTTTTGTGGTTATTAATTTGTTAATAAAAGAATAATTTCTTATTTTAACAATATGTAGCTTTAATACACCATATGTGAAAATTTTTTATTCGTTTATATGTGGTATCGTACCCTAAGTGTAACCTACGTAATTTTTCCCTTGGTGCCTAGAAAAATACTCCATTTAATTTAATTCGATTCACATTTTAAACCATACTTCGTAGTAGTAAAAATTCAAACTTTTACTTTTAAAATAACAATATTAAACCTACAAATTTTATATTTACAACAACTTATATGCATTCTTTTATTTTTGAATTCGCCCCCCTCCCTCCCCCCTAGTGCTAAATCCTGGCTTCGCCATTGCTTTTGCATAAAATAAGACATATAACCTACCACGTTATATCAAAGAAATCCTTGGTAATTATCTTTTTGTGCATGTATTGTGTACAAGTTAATCAATAAAGATTGTCAAATAGATAGAATATTTTGTAGGGTTGAATTAGTTAAGAAATGAAATCAATTAAATTATGAACTTTCACAGAACGATCATTCTAGGAGAAGTTGGAACAGATGACACATTTAATAGTCTATTCTACATGCTCAATTATTTTATCTGCAGGATAGGAAAATCGGGTGTGACATGGAAACGCTACAAGTACAACTAGTTATCCAACTTGAGAATATCATTTAGAAGATAACTCTAAGTTCACCACCAAAGCCACTCTTTACTCTCAAGAATTGAAACTGATAATCCTAACATGGCAAAGAGCGTGTGTATACAGGCAAAAGCAAAAGGGTCCTGGAAAGGTGGAACTGGAGCAGGCAACATTGTGATGAAAAAAGAGAGTGTAGTTAGCTAGCACATTTCGGTGAAACTGCCCTATGTCGAATACTTTATGCCACGTTCTTTTAGCACATCATCTCAAACAAGGAAAAGGAAAGGGGTACGAGACTTTCAGATCAAAGTTTGCTGACTCTTGAACAAAAGAGATACCTAGTTATTTATGACCCATGCTCAACTCCCTTTTTTCTTGTAAGTGACGAATCAAATGAGCATCCAAATCTTTCGAGTACCTATCATACTATTCGTTCTTAGAGTTATGATAACACAGAAAAAATCAGATGACTGTTTATAAGGATTAAAAATGAATACTGTTTGTTCTGAAAACTCAATTTAATTCGTAAGAACATTAGTGGGATCGTTGAGTTTTCTTGTTCAACTCTTAAACCTTTTCCTTTTTCTTTTCCCCAATACGTACTATTCTACATTTTGTGGATTCGATCCTCTTTATTGCAAACAAAATATTTGGCCACCTATTGATTATTTTAAAAAAAAAAAAAATCTCCCTCCTGAGTCTTGACCAAGCTGCCAATGTAGGAGTGAAGGTGCAACATATGATGTTCTACTTCTGCACCCCCAAGTCCCAACTCCACCCTTGAGAGGCACAAGACCCACAACCCCACCCACCAAGCACAAGCAATTTCCAATTCTGCTTCCTAGAATGACTACTACTGAAACCTATCATGTTGAGGTTAGGCCCAGTCGTTTCTAAGATCCATTCATAGGCCAACTATAATATGACCTGTAAAGCTCTCCAGTTCAATGAATCTTTCATTTACGTTGATGGGACATATGAATTCATCTTTGTTCCAATGAAATAATGGTTGACACGAAGCTACAATTCTAGAGTTTTTTTCTTCAAAAAATAAAAACAAAAATCTCGAGTTCTCCATTAGGCGTTCTATCTATCTAGTTATATACACTCACGCACACGCTCATGCACGCACGCACACACAAAAAAAAAAGAAAGAAAGAAAGAAAGATAGACATGATCGTGAGTACTATAGCACAATATAATTCTTACTATATAGGCGTAGTCGTGAATACTAGAGCACAATATAACTCTTACTATATCATAATTCATACAATCTTTGGAGTACATTAGCCCTCTCTCTCTCTCTCTCTCTCTCTATGAAGACTAAATTATCCTTTCTTGAAGAAAATAATGTCAGCAGATATGTGGACGTTATGTCAGTTTCCATGAATCCAATTTTGGACAGAAATTCTTGATGACTCTAGAGTATTCAAGGTTTCGTGAGCTGTGGTGATATGCCAGATTGTATAAGGGCCCCATGTAACGATTTTATGTTGGACTGATGATTGGATCTTTACTATCAGGCATGAACAGATCATTCAGGCATTAGTTCCTAATGCTGTCACTGACTGAGGGGCCAAAGCCCGGAGTTTTGCCTAACAAAGACAAATATCATAGGCCCAACAATGGGCTTACCAAGCTTTGAGGAAAATTCCCAGACTTTCACCTCAATTTTTTCATGTTCCATTTTTTAAATTTTGTTAATGGGAGATGTGGAGAAGAAGCAGGAATGGGACGGTGGGTATTAAAAATAGAGAAATTTGATGAGCAAGTGATAGTAATTAATAGTCTTAACTATTGGACTAAGGTTAGATGATTAAATGAATTATGCTCTTTCATTATGTTCCATTTTGCAGGCTTCGTCATCCAGAACTACAAGCCCGTTAACCTTTTCCTGGATCCAAATGAGCCAACCATGATATATACATGGCCCTACTACTGTGGACGAATGTCCCAACTGTAGCTGTTTGGGTTTCTGTTCTTAGCGTTCTTTAATGTCAGACCAACATAGGCCCAACTTTGTTCAATTCCCTCCTTTTATTATTTGTTTGTGGGGAGGAAGTTTCATTCTTCAATCCCTCTCAACACATGGCATCAAAGCTTTATCTCGTGGCAATCAAAAGGACTTCTTAATCATGAGGTTTGAATGAACCGAGCTATTCGAGTGGTTTGAGTTCAAGAAAAGGGTTAATCATTTAATTAACAAATTGATTTCAGATATAGCATTAGACTCATCTAATAATTGAGTCGAATACGAATATGTTCCTAAACTATTTTTGAACAGTTCATGAACACATATATAATTATAAAAATAACTACGCACAAGTATAAATACTTGTAAAATAAAAATTAAATTATTTTCAAAGTCGAATTAAAGTTCAATTTGGCTCGTTAATTTAATAAGTCGAACTAATTGAATGCCTACACAAATTGAATTCAAAAAATTTTTATAGTTTGTCTAATATTTGATCAAAACTCGAATGTAAACCCAAATAGAACCTAAACATCAAGTATTCCGCTCATTGAACTCTCTACTTTTAGGAAGAAAGAATAGGAAGCAAAAACTGCTACTTTAATCAGAAGAGAAATTCTAACTAGTTAGCATAGGAGGTCAGGAAAGACATGAAATGAAATAAATCTCATTACTATTTAAAATTTCTTGTACTGATTTTGGTGGGTTTAAGGTACAGATTTTAAAACGTTCCATACCTCTTCTTTTGTTTGGATATTTGCTAAAAGGAATATATAAAAACAGAAATAAATGAGACCCAAAGCAGAAGATATATGGATTTGCTTGTTCTTTATTAATTTTTAGATATAATGTTACAGTAATGCACTTCAAATACCAACCAAAAACATGTTTAAAATTACCTATGGGAATATATATATATATATATATACACACACACACACACACACACACACACACAAAACAAAACCAAACTACCATATCCTTCCTTTCTTTCTCCACCGTCACCTCTCTCCTGCCGCCACCACATCTCACCTCCTGTCATCCCTTCCCTCTTCTCTGCGGTTACATCCACTTTTCCCAGAAAGAGGGGAAAACCAAGAGTGTGAAGGTGGGGAGACAGGAAATGGAAGATGAGATGCCAAGGAGAAAAGGTGGAGAAAGAAGGGGAAATGGGAGGTGGCATGACGGAGGCAAGAGGAGGAAGGCGAGGTGGTGGGGAAGGAGGGAGGAAGACGGAGTGATAGAGAACCCATAGGCTCACATCCGATGGCATCAGTGACGGTAAATGAAGCAAAACTGGATTAACTCTCACCACTTTCAAAGCCATGACCTTAATCTTGGTCATATCTCGATCAAAGTGGGAAAAATGCAAAAGAAATAAGAAATGTCAGAAAAGCACAAATGTATGCCACAGCAGCCTACAATTTTAGTTATGATAAAATGAACAAAAGCATACCCATCAAGTTACAATTGCAACAGCATAAGGAATACGAATTTCGAACCGTTAACTGAAGCGGTCATACAGAACTTAATTCCAACTTAGAATAGAAGCTAGTCGAAACATGGGCTACTACATGAGCATATATAGCATTCAAGTTTTCTGATTCAAAATGAACATTTTTAGCAAGCAGCTTCAGATTGACCGACAAAAGCTAGTCGCCCTTGCTCTCCATTCTGTGATTCAGACAAAAAACCACCTGTGCCCCTCACTACTTGTCAAGTACCATGCTCCCCAATGTCAAAAGATTTGCTTCCATCCCATGATATAAAACTATCCTGAGAAGCAAATTCCTGCAAAGTACTTGAAACCTTGAACCAGAACTAAAGAAGTTGAAGGAAGTAGTAAACTAACCAAGATATCAAGCAGACTACCAATAAGATATGAAGCAAAGAGAAGGTTTGAACTCACGAGCAGGCTTGACCAGAAGTTGGGAGGTGAATCGAGCTCCAAGCTTGCTGGATCAAGGACCAGATCTTGGCACTCTTCTAAATCTTTTTTTGAATGTTCAGGTCCTAAGCGAGCAGAATCAGCAAGACGAGGTTTGGGTCTTAATTCTTGCTCATTTTTATCTCCATCTCTGTTTGGAGATTGGCTCCCTACAGATTGATCACACAAAGATAGTCCTTCTACAAGTTGCTGTGAGTCTAGCAAGTATTGTGATTCACCATCCAACCACCCTCTCTTCTCACCAGCATCATTGTCAATTTTATCATCCTGTCGATCAGCAAGATCCACAGCAGTGATGGGATCTTCACAATTGGGCTGGTCACTCGGAGGTCTAACCTCATCTTCCATGCAAACCCCACCATGATGCTACAGAATAATTAACAATCAGTGAACAATAGATAATGGAGATGTCAATAGAATGTATGATTCTCCAACCTGGCAAGAGTCCTCTACCATAGTGATATTGGTGGCTGAGCCACTCCACAAACACCTTTCTAAGTTCATAAATGAGTATAAGATCATTACAATGAACAAAAAATGATGCAACAGCCACAGAGTAAGGTGCCTTTGATTGGCAGTCATAAGAAGCAAAATGAACGGCAAATATGAAACACCCCCACCCTTCATGGTATCTGGAAATGCCAAATTGAGATAATTTTAAACCGGGAGGACTCACCTTTACCTGAGCCACTGGAAGAACAGACTCTTGGGCATCACAATTAGGGAAGCGCCTTTCGGTACGAGGTGGCTCAGGGGTCGCAGACTTGGGAGTGACAGGATCTACCTTGACAATCACGGCATCATCTTCTGGAACTTCTACTTCAGCCGTTTCATTCTGCTTGACCTGTTGCTGCTGATAAAAGACCTTGGAGATAACATATTCTCCCTCCCTTTCATCTTCCTCCGTACCAAGGTGATACTGGTGCATCACCCAATTAGTCTTCTCTGGTTTGCCACCCCCTACTGGGCTAAGATACAGCACCATAATTTTTTTACATCCTTTCTGCATACCGTCAAAGTTAACAGGCTTTGTCCGACCACTCTTCTGCCAACGAACATCTCCAGAACTGTCACCAAGTATCTTTCGACGTTTTCTAGTTCCAGTATTATAAGCTCTGATCGCCCTATGAAAAAAGTGTGCTACATTTCCATCCCGTTTAACACCTAAAAACCGCTACTTTAAAAGATTGAAGTCCAAAGAAAACGAATACAAACCAAACATTACAAAGTGGAATTATTAAGTCTTGTATATGTAGACATAACCTACCTGGCAAATTTTGAGGATGGGTATAGCAGATTCCATCATCTGCATTAACTGTTGGAATAAATTCTTCGATTAAAGGATGGGGTTTCATGTTTTCAACACCGACTTTTCCAAGTAAATGCCAAATAATTTCTTGATCAGATGGATCAAACTTTACACCTAGAGGTAATCCTGGCCATTCCTGGGTGACCTAAAATGACAAAGACAGAAGGAAAAACAAAAGATTTTCAACTTTCAATCTCTAACTGCTCCTATCCACTTTTAATATGAGGAGAACATCTCTTGGAGAACTGGCAACTAAATGTTCTGTTCATCTCACTAATATGTTTTTACTCTAGCAAAGCAAATGGGGGTAACCTTTGACACAGCCACATAGGACAAATACACATACAAAAGCATAACAAAAATTTAATGAAGTTGAAAATCAAAAAATCAATTCGTCCTGTCCCACAATTATTGATTTATTTAGTTCATGCTACTAAATGCTCATTTGTCATGAAACTTAAAAATAGCAATGTCCATAGGCTTTCTCCTAATCAAGTGTCTTTGCATTTCAACCGCAAACCAAAAAGAGCAATACTGATTATTAAATAATGATCCAACGAAGAAAGCACAAGCAAGTAGAAAGAGAGGGGTCACAGATATTAAATATGATAATCTTTCTTCTCAGTTAACGACTCCCAGAAACTAATTTCCAACAATAAACTTGTGTTTCTGACTAAGAAACTATTGCTGAAGCTTATTCCAGATGATATGATGCACATCCATCGTGAGATATGTAAAAAATTATGAGAGAAGAAATATACATCACTATTGTCAATGACATGCTGACTGTTTGGGCAAGTTCTTGTAGCATTGCTTTTCCAGTTAACTTGTTGCGGATCACTTGCACCAGATGCACTCCTAATTTTGGTTGCAATGCTGTTACTGTCAACCAACCACGATGGTCTGCATAATTTCACGAAACAAATCAAGTTCATGAGCTGAACAGCTCGAAAGCTTAAGAAGTGCCAAAGCAGATGAGACCCATAAGAATAGAGGACATTGACACAGAAGTAAATATTAGACCACCTATAATTAGGCTTCTATAGCATACAGAAAATGTATGAAAATATAGATTTGGCAAGTAAGCAAGCATAAGTACGAGCAAAAGCATAATGTACATAAGATTTCACACCAATTAAAGCATAATCTTGCTAAACAATAAAATCATTTCACGCACTCACTACATCTGAATTTGCCGTTGGAGGAAAGAACCACAATTAGAAGCACAAAGAAAGCAGTGGGAAGATATTTTGCTCCTCTACTAAATGCAAATCAGTTTTGAAACTTTTCTTAAACTTCATCCTTTAATAGGCACTACAGAGTAGACTTCTCCAAAGGAGTTGTTTTTACTAGCCAACAAGAAATACTTCCATTGCTTATTATCAATAAAAAGCCAATGAGGTTCATCAGAATACATATATCCTTTAAGGAGCTACATGCATCTTAAAGAATTATCTGCAGGCTTAAAATTTAGGACCGTAGGAGTCAAAAAAATAATTTCATTCTTTTAGATGTTTTTCTTTTCAGAATGAGAATTACACTTCATTAAGTATTAGAAAACTTCTTGAATAACATTAAATATCTATTTCGTGTTGTTGTGCTAAGAGTTGTTCAAGACACATAAGACCTCATTTACCTGAAATAATGGCCCTCCCCTTTCAAATACAAGTCATGTCATCTCACTTCGCTCATTTCCGAGCACAACTATTACGGAATGTTGGCCCCTTTCTAAAGATGGAAAAAAATTAAAAAAGATGACACTGGAAAATACTCTCCTAATAACATCCATTCCAATAACTGAAAAAGGATATGGCTCATGTCGATGTTTGAATGTGTTAAAAATTGCATATTTATGCTATTTTGACTTGAGCCAGAAAGCCTTTCCAGATATCCTCATTTCTCAATCACAAAACAAACTCAAACCTCAATTAGTTGACTTCTTAAGTATTACCGATAATAGATAAATACGCTCAAAACTGACTACATTCACCCATTAAATGAATCAAAAAAATAAATGAGCAAGAAGGGGAATCACAGCTTCTTGACTGTAAAATCCAGAAAGCAAGAAAATCAATCCCCTGAAAACCAGCAGGCAAATACTCCCACATTGACCATTCAACGCCAGAACCAGCAATTCTTTTCTAGCTAAATGCAGCTCTAAACGTCTTATAGGAATACCAAGCACCAAAACTCACCACTATCAACGAAAACTCACATGATATAAACAGATCCATATATATCTAAAACAGCCAAAACAGAACTTTTACGGAGGTTGCAGCTTTATACTCAACAGTAAGCACAAGTTTTATTTTTGTTGTAAAATATGGCCTAATCAGATAAGTAAAAATAGTTAATAAACAAAAAGATTACTTCCAAGTAGGGGGCGGTGGGCGGGGTTGGAGCAACCATCGTTTTACCTGAAGAACTCAGTACAAAACCACCACCGCGACCACCACTATAGAGCCCCCCCCGCCCCCAAAACAAAAAAAAGGGGGCTTCGCATGATCTTTCAGGCTCATCCACAAAATGGGTAAAGCTGAAAAACCAAAAAAGAAAATCAAAATCCAGACCCAACTCTGAGCTGACAACAGATACTCATAAAGATTCAGCCTTTACAGTATCTACAAGTCAATGAGTTCGACAAAATCAAGTCTGTAGTGATTTTTCAGTATATAGCACAAGAGAATAAAAGGAAGGAGCACAAACAGAGACAGACCGAGCCATAAGAGGAATAAAAGGAAGGAGCACAAACAGAGACATACCCAGCCATGGGAAAATGGATGTGATCAAAGGCAGCAAAAAGTGAAACAAGTGGCCCATGTTTTCTACCATTTAATCCTTTGGATTGTAGCTGCAACCACTGCTGCTACAGTTCTCCCCAAATAAGAGGTTAACTGTTTAACTGTTTAAGAGGTTTCACTACTGTTTTCCTAACCATTGTATACTGCTACGGGTTTCGTACGCAGTTCCTGCATTCTTGGTGAAATTTGAAATTTGAGAGCGTGTCTAGGCGTTGACCAAAAAAAAGAAGAAAGCGTGTCTAGGCTTTGTTACGATGTTGATAGTTGACCACTGACTAGACAACCTGCGGTTAAGGTTAGGGATAATATCAGAAGCCTCCCCTGAGGTTTCTCGTATGTTTTAAAAAATCACTCACTTGGTAATTGTAAATTGACTATATTAACCTTCACTTGGTACATGATTTACATATCAAATAAATGGATATCAAAAAATGAAAGAAAAAGAATCAAAAGTCAGTTCCTTTTTTTTGTATGCATTACTTATAAATTGTAATAAATTAAATTTTATTTTTTTAATTGTGATAATATGGAATATGAATGTAAGATTTTTTTCTTTGTTTTGAGTTGACTTTTATAATGAATTAGTACAATTTAAAGACTTGATTACAAGTTGTGAAGATGTTAGGCAAAAAAAAAAAAAAGCTCATAATGAATGTTTTAAATATATAAATTAAATTGATACTAGTATATTTCTTTACAAATATCTTTTTTTTTTAAACATGAATTATAGATTTGTGATATAGTGTAGAAATTATTTTTAGGTGGTGATTTTTTTTGAGCAAACAAAGTGGTTAGGAGTATTTTATTTAGCAAAATGGGAAAGGGTAGATTTTATAAATTTTGTTACACAAATAACAAAAGTGTAAGTGATATTTTCAAAGTTCGGTATCAGTGATATTAAGAGAAACCTCATGGAGATTGTGATAATATGGAATATGAATGTAAGATTTTTTCCTTTGTTTTGAGTTGACTTTTATAATGAATTAGTACAATTTAAAGACTTGATTACAAGTTGTGAAGATATTAAAAAAAAAAAAAAGGCATAATGGTTTTAAATATATAAATTAAATTTGTACTAGTATATTTCTTTACAAATATCTTTTTTTTTATTTTTAAACTTTTATTTTTATGAATTATAGATTTGTGATGTTGATAGGTGGTGTTGAACAAACAAAGTGGTTAGAGTATTTTATTTAGCAAAATGAGCAAAAGGGTAGACTAAATTTTGACAACCAGGTGATATTAAGAGAAACCTCATGGGAGGTTTCTGTTAAGGTTAATCAATACCTGGAAATAGAAAATGGAATTGGAATTGGAAAAGGCAATCAACCGACACACAACTATTTTCCTCATGAGTAAAATATTTTTAGTCTTAATACTTTAGTAGGAGTTTGACTGATTGTCACATGTCGTCTGTTTTACGTTCGTCTCAGTACTAAATTGATTGTTGCCTTTTTTTAATGCTATTAACATCAAAATGATCCCTGTTTGGGTAGTTTCTTATTTATACAAAAAAAATTTATTTGATTATATCATGAACATGATGATTTTGAACAATTTTTTAATGTTTTGAATCACATTTTTATCTTAACTACACCATACATACAAAAAGTGCTATAGTATTCTTATCACGGCCTGTTTTTCCAAATAAAAAAAGGTGTTTAAAAAATGGATTCTTTTATTTTTAGAAAATAAATGAAAAATAGCCAAAATGGGATTTTGAATAATGCAACAATTTGGGCCAAGGGAAAAAAGATTTTGAATAATTCTTTTTGGTATTCAGTTTTGTTGTACAAAATCACTGGAAAAAAGTTTTAAGAAAAAATGAAAACCTTTTTTAGACAACTCCAAATCTTTGAAAATAAGGAAAAAGTTCATACCAAGTCATTGGAAAAAAGTTTTTAAAAAATGAAAATCCTGTTGAGACGACTCCAAATCTTTAAAAAAAAAAAAGAGAAAAAAGTTTGAAAATTATGTTTAAGCAAGTTCGATCAACTTGAACTTGAGGCATCCTTTCAATCTAGCCTACATTAGTTGCAAGGTTTAAGCAAAATTTTCCTGATATACCTCTCAAACTTATTACATTTGGATGTTTCTATAAGGAAGCAAAAATCTAAACGTAAAGGGATATCAGGAGGGGCAAAATATTACTTCAAGGTCTAATTGGTATCAATCGTATTAACTGCAAAATCCAATGAACAATCCCTTGAAGAGGTTACAAATATGCAAAAATGAGATTTAAGGAAATAAAAAATCAAATATACGTGATCAAAGAAAAAGTGATGCAACATAACGGGTACGAGGGCTAAGACTCGTGACACTATTTTTCTTATTATGGTGGGGTGATAGCATGCCAAGACTAAGAAAAGTCATGCTCACTTAGCTCCCATATTTGAAGGGTGATTTTTATGAATCTACACAAGCAAATAGACTATCTAATTCTTAAATTATTACATGAAATGCAGATCTAAATGTCATTGTTGTCATGCATACGGGATAAGGAAACATAGTAGGGGAGTTGATATGCAAATGAGAGAAAAGATCCTAGAAATAGAAAAATATGCATAAAATGGAATGAACGGCACACAGCTCGAAAAATAGTTAAAAGTCTAGTATTGAACTAACCCATTTCTACGAGTCACAACTAGCATTGAAGTAGTGTGGTGATATTATACATTCATTATCTATAACGCATATAATGCATAAATTAAAGTAAATAAACACATAAGACCACATAACACATAAGTATAATATTTGGATGCAAGATCCTAAGAAAAGCGGATAAAGTATATAAACACATAGGCTAGATAAATACATAAAACCTGTTTATTACATTAGAAGACCTAACTACAATCTAAGAAAATAAACCTATCTAACCTATCTTTTACATTTGCCTATCTAACTACAACTTTTCATCACAAAAGAAATACAATAGACCACATTTATTACATTTTGGGTATTCAAGTACCTTTTAAATAATTACATAACTTAAATAGCATAAATGAATAAAAGTTTAAGGTAATAAAATAAAATAAATAATAAGAAACACATAAACATATAGTAGCACGTTGGATCACATATGAAACAGAGTTGGGATTTAAAAGATACTAGAGTTACCTCTCTTCGAAATAGTAATCAAATGAGGGGATGGAAACTTATCTATTGCTCAAAGTCAACAAAATCCTTCTTGTCCACCTCCAATAAAATATCTAATCAATCTATTGGATAATTGCTTATTATATGATAAAGTGTCTGCGTGCGTACATGTGAATTAACTGTACTATATGATTCAGCCGTGAAGATATACGACAAAGTTTTGCAAGATTCAAACGACTCATGATTTGAAATTAGAGTAACAAAATCACTAGGAAAATGAGGGGAAAATGTTATTTCAAGATTACAAGTATTGCATTTACGTGGCAAGATCCAATTCACAGGTCCCTCTATTGCAATGAATACATTGCACATCACCTGCACTTGTTACTAGTATTTGATATCTACTTGTTATTCTTCCGCCCAGTGGTGGAGGAAAGGGGTGACTAGCAATGGCGGTCGCCCTTCTTAGACTTTCAAAAAATTTGACTCTGTTTGAATTAGTTGTTTTTAGAAGTATTTTTCAAAAATACTACTATAGTATTTGGGTGTAAAATACAATTACTATAAATGTTTTTGGAGTGTTTTTAAGGGTATTTTTTAGAATTATATTTTGAAGGTATTTTTAAAATTAAAAATTTATTTGGAATATTTTTTAAAAATTAAACCATTACCCATTGCCATCCCCTCCTCTCATCCTTATCCTCTTCCTCCTCCTTCTCTCCCCTCCCCACAACCCCCTTCCCTCTCCACTCTTAGTCGTGACTAGCGATTGAATCTAGTCGCTCGTCACAACCGAGAGGGAAGGAGGAGGGAGGTTCTAAGGAGGGAAGGGGAGGAAGAAGAAAGGGAAGGAAGGAGAGGGAGAAGAATGGAGACGGAAAAGAGAGAGAGAGAGAGGGGGGGGATGAGGATGAGGACGAGGAGAAGGAGATGAGGGTGGCTGAAGGTGGTAATGGAGGCGGGGAGATGAAGGAAGAAGGGACAATTTTTTTTCTTTATTTGTTTGTGTATATGTGAGTTGGTTTCGAAACATTTGTTTTGAATTTGGTGTTTTGGAATTATTTTTAGTTGGTGTATTAGTATAGCATTTGGAATGTGAAATACAAGTTTTTCAAAAAATAGGGCAAAAACAAGAAATTCAAATGGAGCCTCTATTTTACTCATAGTATTTTAATGGAATTTTATTTTGATTCTTTAACTTGCCCTCCATTCAAAGGTTTTATTGATTTCTTCAACTTGACTTCTTGCCTCCAAAATGTTTTTGGCTTTTTGCCTCTTTTTCTATTCATTTTTTTCTTTTCTTTTTTCCTTTTCTTTTCCCTTTCTTCTCCCCAACCCTCCTCATCCCTCCCAGCCTTTTTCTCCTCCTCTCCTCCCCTCCCTCTTCCCTCCCTCCCCTCCCTCCCTGCCTCTCCCCGGAGACTGAGTGGAGGGGGAGGGGAGGAGGAGAGGAGAGGAGGTGAGAGGAGGGAGAAGAAGAGGAAGAGAAGAAAAAAGAAAAGGAAAAGAAAAAAGAAATAGAAAAATTATTGTGATTGTTTTTGGGGTTTTTTTTACTATAGCATTTGGGGTATGAAAAACTAGTTTATTAAAACTAGGTGTAAAAACACCTAATCCAAACACTAAACCTACAAATTTTATATTGTACAACAACTTATATTCATTCTTTTACTTTTGAACTAAATCTTGGCTTCGTCATTGCTTTCGCCCAAAATAAAACATATAAACTACCACGTTATGTCAAAGAAAACCTTTCTAATTATCTTTTTGTGAAAGCACTGTGGAGGATAGGAAAATCGGGTGTTACATGGAAATGCTGCAAGGCACAACTCGTTATCCAAGAAGATAACTACTTTTGAGTTTACCACTTGAGCCACTCTTTACTCTTGAGAATTGAAACCGATGGCCCTAACATGGCAGAGAGAGCAGAGAGTGTGTGCGCGCGTGTGGATGACGTGTTAGGTACACTGGCAAAGGCAAAAGGGTCCTGGAAAGATGGAACTGGATGAGTAGGCAATATTGTGATGAAAAAGAGGTGTAGTTGCTAGCACATTTCAGTGAATATGTCGAATACTTTATGCCACGTTCTTTTCGCACATCATCTCAAACAAGGAGATTTAGGGTTTGTTTGGATAGTGAAATATTTGAGATAATTTTTTGAAAGAAGTACTGTAGAACTTTTTTGATGTAATGTATGTGAGATAAATTTTTTGAAAAATGTAATTCTTATTGTACAGGCATGATCGCGAATATTAAAGCACAATATAACTTTTACTATATCATAATTCATGCTGTCGTTGGAGTACATTGGCCCCCCCTCTCTCTCTCTATGAAGAATAAATTACCCTTACTTGAAGAAAATAATGTCAGCAGATGTGTAAATGTTATGTCAGTTCACATGAATCCAATTTTAGACACAAATTCTTGAGGACTCAATTGAGTGTTCAAGGTTTCATGAGCTGTGGCGTGATGATAGATTGTATAAGGGCCCCATGTAACGATTTTATGTTGGACTGATGATTGGATCTTTAGCATCGGGCATGGACAGATCATTCAGGCATGAGTCCCTAATGCTGTCACTAACAAGCCCAGAGTTTTACCTAACAAAGACAAATATCACAGGCCCAACAATAGCCTTGCCAGGCTTTGAGGAAAATTCCCAGACTTTCAGCTTAATTTTTTCATGTTCCATTTTTTAAATTTTGTTAGGGATAATTTCAGAAACCTCCCCTGAGGTTTCTCATAATATCACTTAGTTGCCTTGAGATTTTGAAAATCTCACTTACCTCCCTTATCAGTTTGACAAGACTAAATATTCCTATTCAATGTCACAAATTGACAGTATTACCCTTGCTCTTATAGCTACTTAACCAAAAATTCAAACCCAAATAAAAATTTTAAACTAAAAAATGTATATTAAGAAAAATAATTACTATCTAATAATAATTTATATTTGTCTTCATCGAGATAGCAAAAGACATTGATAATTTAAATCTAGTAAAGTCAATCATTTGGGAGGATTTTGGTGAGTAATTAATATTTTGAAAAGTTTCCTTATAATTAAGAAATTCAATAAATTTTTTGAAAATATGTTTTAATATATGAGGAAAATTAAAATGATTCCCAGACTAAAATAAATATTTTAAGTCAATGAATTTATACCTTGTAAAATTTAATCTTAATTTTTCATTGTTATTGTAAATTCCATAAATAAGATAATATAAGGGTAGTATTGGAATAAAAGTTGTATCTTTCTTGCATTTTCTTCAAAGGGGCTAAAATATTATAAAATATGTCAATCCAAGGGAAGTAAATGAGATTGTCAAAACTCTAAGGGAGCTAAATGATATTATAAGAAACCTCAGGGGAGGTTTCTGAAATTATCCCTTTTTTTAAGGGGAGATGTGGAGAAGAAGCCGGAATGGGACGGTGGGTATAAAGAAATTTGATGAGCAAGTGATAGTAATTAATAGTCGTCTTAGCTATTGGACTAAGGAAAACCTTTTATCCTGGATCCAAATGAGCCAACCATGATATACAGCCTCTTAATCTGGACGAATGGCCCAAATTCAGCTGTTTGGGTTCTTAATTTTCAGCCCAACATAAGCCCAAGTTTGTTTCATTCTTTTTTTTTTTTGGGGTAAGGGAGGGAGTTTTGGAGGGGAGGAGGAAGGAAGAGGGTGGTGTTCCGGTTGAGGAAGTTTCATTCTTCACTCCATCAAAATCTTTATCTTGAGACAAGCAAAGAACTTCTTAATCCTAAGTTTTGAATGAACCGATCTATTCATGAACAAGTTCGCATTCAAGTTGTTTGAAAGGAAAATTTTTAATCGTTTAATTAACAAATTTGATTTCAAATATAGGATTAGACTCATTTAATAATTGAGCCGAATATGAACATGTTTCTAAGCTACTTGAACAATTTGTAAATATATATATATATATATAATTATAAGAATAATTAAATACAAATATAAATACCTTGTATATTATTAAATATAGTATACATATCTTGTATTTTTCTCAAAAAAATAATTATACATAAAAATAGTACTATTTGTTTTAAATCATTTATTATTAAAAACCAAAAATTAAATTATTTTCAAACTCAATTCAAGTTTGATTTGGCTTGCTTAGTTTAACAAGCCGAACTAAATTCAAATTTGAATACCTATACAAATTAACTAATTGTATTAAATAACATTTATAGTTTGTCTAATATTTGATCAAAGCTTGAATGTAAACCTAAATAGGATCTGAAATTCTGCTCATTTTGACTCGTTAAAATCTCTACTTTTAGAAAGAAAGAATAGGAAGCAAAAACTGCTACTTAATTAGGAGAGAAACTTTAAGCAAATTGTATAAGCTCAATTCGGAGTTTGAGAAAGATATGCGATAACAAAAATATTATAACACTTTTTTAATATGATGTATATGAGATAAATGATAGTTAGAAAATGTGTTGGTTATGTAAACAAATAAAAATTTGACAAATAACGCCTATCAACCAAACAATCGTGATATGAATTTTAGTTACTATTTAAAATTTCTTGTCCCACTTTTGGTGGGTTTAAGGTTATATTTTAAGATGTTCCATACCTCTCCTTTTGTTTGGATGTTTGCTAAAAGGAATATATAAAAACAGAAACAAATAAGACCCAAAGCAGAAAATATATGGATTTGTTATTTTTTTTATATACAAAATTTCAAATATAATGTTACACTAGTGCATTATAAAAATAATCTAAAGATACCAACCAAAAACATTAAAAAAAAAAAAAATCCTATAGGGAAAAAAAATACGCAAAACAAAATGAAACGACCATACCCTTCCTTTCTCTCCATCACTACCTTTCTTTTGCCGCCACCATCACTCACCTCCTGTCATCCCTTCCCTCTTTTCCCACATCCCACATCCCACTACCCACTCCCTCCCCTTCTTCCCCCCATCACGTCCACTTTTCCCAGGGAGAGGGGAAAACCAGTAGAGGGAAGGTGGGGAGGTGGGAAATAGAAGGTGAGGTGTTAGGGGAGGAGATAAGGTGGAGAAAGGAAGGGAAATGGGAGGTAGCATGAAGGTGGCACGAGGAGGAAAGTGAGGTGGTGAGGAAGGAGGGAGGAAGAGAGGAGTGATGGAGGAAAGAATGGGAAAAAAAAAAAAGAAAATTATAAAAATAACCTAAATGTATTCTAAATTTTAAAGACACACAAAATACAATTGCACAGTAAAATATTTAATACACAATCTTACGCTATAATTTTTAAAAAATATCCTGAAAAATACCTAAGTCAAATGAACCCACAGGTTTACATCTGATGGTATCAGTGATGGGTAAATGAAGTAAAACTTGACAACCCTCACCCCAAAAGAAGCCACTTTCCATTTTCTCCACGGTTTTTGGGCAGGGCGGCAGAGCCAAACTTTCAAAACCATGACCTTAATCTTGGTCATACCTCGATACAAAGTGGGAAAAATACAATAGAAAATGCAAAAGAAATCAGAAATTTCAGAAAAGCACATAAACCACAGCTTACATTTTAGTTCTGACAAAATGAACAAAAGCATGCCCATCAAGTTACAATCGTAACAGGTGGAATACGCATTTCCAACCGTTAAAAGTGAAGCTGTCACACAGAACTTACATCCAACTTAGAAGCTAGTCAAAACATGGGCTACCATATGAGCTTATATATCATTCAAGTATTCCGATTCAAAATGAACATATCTTAGCAAGATGCTTCAGATTGAAAGCCAAAAGTCGGTCATCCTTTCTCTGTATTCTGTGCTCCAGACAAAAAACTACCTGTGCTCCTACTTGTCAAGTACCATGCTCCCCAATGTCAGAAGATTTGCTTCCACCCCATGATATAAAGCTATCCTGAGAAGCAAATTCCTGCAAAGTACTTGAAACCTTGAACTAGAACCAAAGAAGTCAAGGCAGTAGTAAACTGACCAAGATATCAAGTAGACTACTAATATAAAATGAAGCAGAGAGAAGGTCTGAACTTACAAGCTGGCTCAACCGGAAGTCAGGAGGTGTATCTAGCTCCAAGTTTACTGGATCAAGGACCAGATCTTGGCACTCTTCTAAATCTTTCTTCAAATGATCAGGTCCTAAGCGAGCATAATCAGCAAGACGAGGTTTGGGTTTTAATTCTTCCTCATTTTTATCTCCATCTCTGCTTGGAGATTGACTACGTAGAAACTCATCACATAAAGATAGTGCTTCGACAAGTTGCTGTGAGTCTAGCAAGTATTGTGATTCACTATCCCACCACTCTCTCTTCTCACCAGCATCATTGTCGATTTTATCATCCTCTTGATCAGCAAGATCCACAGCAGTGACGGGATCTTCACAATTGGGCTGGTCACTTGGAGATCTAACCTCATCTTCCATGCAAACCACACCATGATGCTACAGAAATATTAACAATCAGTGAACAATAGATAATGGAGAAGTTAATAAAATTTCTAACTCTCCACCTTGGCAAGAGTCCTCTACCATAGTGATTTTCGTGGTTGTGCCACCCAGCAAACTCCATTTTAAGTTCATAAATAAGTATAAGATCATTACAATGAACAAAAAATGATGTAACAACCACAGAGCACAAAGGTGCCTTTGATTAGTAGTCATATGAAGCAAAATGAATGGCAAATACTAAACAACCCCCTCCCTTAATGGTATCTGGAAGTGCCCAATCAAGATAATTTTAAAGTGGAAGGACTCAGCTTTACCTGAGCCACCAGAAGAACAGATTCTTGGGCATCACAATCGGGGGTTCGCCTTTCAGTACGAGGTGGTTCAGGGGTTGCAGACTTGGGAGTGACAGGATCTACCTTGACAATCAGGGCATCATCTTCTGGAGCTTCTACTTCAGCCTTTTCATTCTGCTTGGCCTGTTGCTGCTGATAAAAGACCTTGGAGATAACATATTCTCCCTCCCTTTCATCTTCCTCTGTACCAAGGTGATACTGGTGCATCACCCAATTAGTCTTCTCTGGTTTGCCACCCCTTACTGGGCTAAGATACAGCACCATAATTTTTTTACATCCTTTCTGTTCACCATCCAAGTGAACAGGCTTTGTCCGACCAGTCTTATGCCAGCGAACATCTCCAGAACTGTCACCAAGTATCTTTCGGCGTTTTCTAGTTCCAGTATTATAAGCTTTGATTGCCCTATGGAAAAAGTGTGCTACACTTCCATCCTGTTTAACACCTAAAAACCACTACTTTAAAAGATTGATGTCCAAAGAAAACAAATACAAACCAAAGCGTTACAAAGTGGAATTATTGAATTTGTATATGTAGACATAACCTACCTGGCAAATTTTGAGGATGGGTATAGCAGATTCCATCATCTTCATTAACTGTTGGAATAAATTCTTCGATAAAAGGATGGGGTTTCATGTTTTCAACACCGACTTTTCCAAGTAAATGCCAAATAATTTCTTGATCAGATGGATCAAACTTTACTCCTCGAGGCAATCCTGGCCATTCCTGGATGACCTAGAAAAACAAAGACAGAAGAAAGAAACAAATGATTTCCAACTTTTAGGCTCTAACTGCTCCTACACACTTTTAATACAAGGAGAACATGTCTTGAAAAACTGACAAATAAATGTTCCGTTCATCTCACTAATATGTTTTTGCTCTAGCAAAGCAAATGGGGGTAACCTTTGACACAGCCACATAGGACAAATACACATATAAAAGCATAACAAAAATTGAATGAAGTTGAAAATCAGAAAATCAATTCGTCCTGCCCCACAATCATTGATTTATTTAGTTCATGACATTAAATGCTCTTTTGTCATGACTACACAGAGAAACTTAAAAATAGCAATGTCAATAGGTCTTCTCCTACTCAAGTATTTTTTCATTTCAACCGCACACCAAAAAGAACAATACTGATTATTAAATAATGATCCAACAAAGAAAGCACAGACAAGTAGAAAGCGATGGGTCACAGATATTGAATATGATAATCTTTCTTCTCAATTAACCACTCCCACAAACTAATTTCCAAGAATAAACTTGTGTTTCTAATTAAGAAGAAACTACTGCTGAAGCTTATTCCAGATGATATGATGCACATCCATTTTGAGATGTGTAAAAATTTACGAGAGAAGAAATATACATCACTATTGTCAATGACATGCTGACAATTTGGGCAAGTTTTGTAGGATTGCTTGTCCAGCTAACTTGTTGCAGATCACTTGCACCAGATGCACTCCTAATTTTGGTTGCAATTCTGTTACTATCAACCAACCACGATGGTCTGTATAATTTCACCAAATAAATTAAGTTCATGCATTGAACAGCTCAAAGGCTTAAGAAGTGCCAAAGCAGATAAGACCCATAAGAGTTGAGGATATTGATGCAGAAGTAAATATTAGACCACCTATAATTAGGATTCCATAGCACATAGAAAATGTATGAAAATATAGATTTGGGCATGAAAGCAAGCATAAGTAGGAGCAACGGGAATAGTGTAAATAAGATTTCACACCAATTAAAGCATAATCTTGCCAAACAATAAAATAATTTCACATCATCACTACATTTGAATTTGCAGTTAGAGGAAAGAACCACACTTAGAAACACAAAGAAATCAGTGGGAATATACTTTGCTCCTCTACTAAATGCAAATCGATTTTGAAACTTTTATTAACTTCATCCTTGAATATGCACTGCAGAGTAGACTTCTCTGAAGGAGTTGTTCTTTACTAGTCAACAAGAAATACTTCCATTGCTTATTATCAATAAAAAGCCAATGAGGTTCATCAGAAGTTATGTTATAAATATATAGCTACATGCATCTAAAAAAATTATCTCCAGGCTTAAAATTTATCACTACACGAGTCAACAAAACAATTCCATTCTAATGTTTTTCTTATCAGAATAAGAATTACACTTCATTAAGTAATAGAAATTTCTTGAATAACATTAATTATCTAATTTGTGTTCTCGTGCTAAGAGTTACTCAAGACATATCAGACCTCATGTACCTGAAATAATGGCCCTTCTCTTTCAAATACAACTCATGTCTCTCACTTAGCTCATTTCCCAGCATAACTATTATGGAATGTTGGTCCCTTCCTCAAGATTAAAAAAAAAAAAAAAGGATGACACTGGAGGATATTCTCTTAATAACATCTATTCCATGAACTGAAAAAGTATGGCTCATGTTGATGTTTGAATGTGATAAAAATTGCATATTTATGCTATTTTGACTTGAGCCAGAAAGCCTTTGCAGATATCTCAACTTTCTCAATCACAAAACAAATTCAAACCTCAATTAGTTGACTTCTAGATTATTACTGAATTTAATAGATCAATACGCTTAAAACTGACTACATTCACCCATTAAATGAATCAAAAAATAAATAAATGAATAAAAAGGGGCAATCACAACTTCTCGACAGTAAAATCCAGAAAGCAAGAAAATCAATCCCCTAAGAACCAGCAGGCAAATATTCCCATATTGACCATTCAACGCCAGAACCAACAATTCTTTTCTAGCTAAATGCAGCTCTAAACGTCTTATAGGAATATCAAGCACCAAAACTCACCACTGTCAACGAAAACTCACGTGCATATAAACACATCCATATACACCTCCGTGTATATCTCCAACAGCAAAAATAGAACTTTTACAGAGGTTGCAGCTTATACTCAACAGCAATCACAAGTTTTACTTTTGTTATAAAATATAGGCTAATCAGATACGTAAAAATAGTTAATAAACAGAAAATTACTTCCAAGTAGGAGGCAGTGGGCGGGGTTGCGAGGAACCATCGTTTCATCAGAAAAACTCAGCACAAAACCACCACTGCGACCACCACTATTACCCCGCCCCACCCTCAACCAGAAAAAAAAAAAAACCAAGAAAGAAAAGGGGTTTTCACATGATCTTTCAGGCTAATCCACAAAATGGGTGAAGCTGATAAACCGAAAAAGAAAAATCAAAATTCGTTCTTTCATCAAAACCACAAGACCCAACTCGGAGTTGACTTACAAGATTCAATAGATACTCGTAAAGATTCAATCTTTGCAGTAACTACAAGTCAATTGAGTTGGACAAAATCAAGTCTAATGGTGATTTTTCAGCGAACAGCACAAGATGAACAAAAGGAAGGAGACCACAAACAGAGACATACCGAGCCATGGGAGACTGGATGTGATCAAAAGCAGCAAAAAGTGAAACAAATGCCCCTTCTTCTTCTACTAATAAATGCTTTGAATTCCAAAAGCAACTAGTGCTTCTACAGTTCTCCTCCTAGTAGTATATTAGCTACTGTTTTGGGAGGTTTCACAAGTGTTTTCCTAACCATTATATACTGCTACGGGCTTCGTAGGCTATATTATTTGGTGAATTTTGAAATTTGAAAGCGTGTCTGAGGCTTTGTTTCGGTATTCTACTGTGCTCGAGTACGATGTTGATAGTTGACTACTGATTGGGCAACTTATGGTTAATCAATACCTGGAAATAGAAAAATGGAAATGGCAATCAACCGACACCCAACATTATTGTCATGAGCAAAATATTTTAGTCGTAATGCTTTAGTAGGAGGTTGACTGATTGTTGGATGCATGTTGTCGTATTTACAGTCATTAAAATGCTAAATTGATTGTTGCTTTTTTTCCCCCCTAATACTAGGGTAGTTTCGTATTTAAAAATTTTATTCAATTGCATCATAAATATAATATATTTAATATTTTTTTAATCTTTTGAATTATCTTTCTATCTTATGTATCATGTTACAAAGAGAATGTTATAGTAATTTCTTTTAAGTTATTTTAAATAATCTCTTATTCACACACTTTCCAAAAGCGTAATGTTTTGTTATATGAGGAGCAAAAGTCCAAATTATTCAATACTTTACTACAAAATACTAGCAATTTCATAAAAAGTTAATACTTTGCTCTAGATTGTTGGATAATACCACATGAATCAAGAGCTCAAAGGCGAATCAAATTACTTAAATCAAGTTCGTTCAAATTTTGGTTTTCTAACTAATAAGACCAATCATGAAAAGCATTTTATATTCTAGTTAAGTTTCAAACTTCACTAGAGTTTGGTTTGATTAGCATGATTTTTGAAATATATATCAGACGTTCAAGCTACTTGAACTCATTTTGGTAAGAGTTTGATTCAATAAATAAAGACGTCAATTCTTAAAATTTTTTTTGCTTACATCATCGATACAATTTTTAACCACATTTTTATCTCACATGCATCATATAAAAAAAATGTTACAGTATTTTTTTTTTCAGAAAATTATTCCAAATAATTTACTATCCAAATTCATACATTATTTCAAGTTAATTAATAATAAATAAACAAGCTTGAAGTCTACACCAGTAATCTAAGGTGGGTACACTAGAGCAAATTGGCAGCGGGCTTAGTTTGAAGATTTTGCTCCCGTAAGCAATTATAGAACAGACCACACTCCACAGCATCAGCATACAAAAAATAGTCACTTTGAATTCCAAACCGACTCAAAATAAGCCCAGCAGAGTCAACAACCCGTAAGCCCACAACTGGCTCAATTAGGCTGGCAACTGATCCACTATCAAACTGCCACATAACACAACTTAGCTCCGCTCTGCTCCCTGCAAAAAAACTCGGGAAAAAAACCGCCACCACTCCGGCACCGCATAATGAGCAGCAAAGCCCGTAATTTCCGCCGCCGTGGCGGAGATGATGCCGACGACGACGAAGACAACGACAAGAGTACCAAAACCACCACCACCAACGGCTCCACCACCACCACATCATCAAAACCCCAATTCAAATCCATCTCCTCCGCCACTAGACCTAAAAAACCAGTAACCCCAGCTCCCAAAAGCCGCCTGAGCTTCGCTGACGATGAGGAAGTCGACGCCGACCAATTGACCATTAGACCTCGTCCCTCTTCATCAGGCTCTCGGCTCTCCAAACCCTCTTCTTCTTCTTCCTCTTCTCATCACAAACTCAACTCGTCCAAAGACCGCATTGGGCCTCAAACGACGGCGTCGCTACCTTCCAATGTGCAACCCCAAGCTGGAACTTACACCAAAGAAGCCCTCCTTGAGCTCCAAAAGAACACTAGAACCCTCGCCTCTTCCCGTGCGGCCCGGCCCGAACCACCCAAATCGAAGCCCGAAATGACACCCGGTGAGCCCGTTATCGTATTGAAAGGGCTAGTGAAGCCAAAACCAAATATGGTTGACGATGCAGATGGCGAAATTGAGAACGACGAGATGGGTGTTGAGCAAAAAGGCGATTTGGTGAGAACTGAGAGAGATGAAGCAAAGTTTGGACTGGGTTCCGAGAGGGAAAAGTGAGGTTTCTGGGGGAGCAATACCAGACCAGGCTACAATAGACGCGATAAGGGCAAAAAGGGAGAGGCTTAGGCAGGCAGGGCCTGCAGCCCAGGATTATATATCATTGGATGGAGGAAGTAATCATGGTGAAGCTGAGGGGTTGAGCGACGAGGAGCCAGAATTTCGAGGGAGAATCGGGTTTTTTGGAGCAAAAATTGATGGTGGGAAGAAGGGCGTGTTTGAGGATTTTGAGGAGAGAGTAACGGCCAAGGATAGTGCTGTTCTAAATAGCGATGATGAGGATGAAGAAGAATTGGAAAAGTTGTGGGAAGAGGAGCAAGCGAAAAGGTTTGGGACTGGGAAAGAGGTTAGATGATGGGGTTAGTGTAGGAGTCAGTACTGGTACTGCTGGTGGTAGTAGTGTTAATGTGCCGCAGAGTGTCCCTCAGCAGAAATTTGGTTATCCAATTATGGCATCTGGTAGTGTATATTCTTCAGTGCAGATTAGTTCTGCTGATACTGTTGGTCCTAATATTGGAGGTGCTGTTGGTGTATTGCCTGGATCAGATGCAATGCCTATATCACAAAAAGCTGAGCTCACTAAGAAAGCTTTGTATGACAACCTGAAGATGCTTAAGGTGTGCATTGGCATCTATTCCTACTGTTTCTTTTGAAATTTGATTACTTATTCTTTGTTTTATAAATTTAAGTAGGATTTCTTCTGAAAATACAGCATTATCAGTTTAAGTTGTAAATTAGTTGCGAGATTACCATTGCAAGTAGGGAAACAAGAATTACTTGATAAAGCATTTACCAGTGTTAATTTGGACGTTTAGAAGATGTTTGAGTTTAATACCAATTTGTTGCAATGTGGAAAATGTTCATTGGCGTTACAAATTTTATTATCTCCCCTACGTTTCTATAGTGTTTGCATCTTATTTGTTATTGTCTTTGACTTATCTTCTTCTCAGGAGTCTCATAACAGAACAACGGGTTTATTAACAAGGAATGATGAAAATCTATCTGCTTCACTGTTGAATATCACCAAGCTGGAAAATTCATTATCTGCTGCGGGTGAGAAGTTCATCTTTATGCAAAAGCTTCGTGACTTTGTTTCTGTTATATGTGACTTTTTGCAGGTATGGATTATCTGATTTATCAATCTCCAATTTATTTTGGTGCCCTTCATAGTTGCCAAATATTAACGTGATATATCAATTATGTTGTTTTCTTTATTTGATTTACTACTGTCACCGAGCATAAGATAATTGGACCAATTTTGGAACTTTTGGATTTTCTATTGTCTTTTACCTGTATGCTCTCCTAATTCACATAGATTTAGTTCTTTTCTTTATCATCTATCAATTAAGACAATGTAGATGAGAATGTATTCTTCCCGTGGCAGGACATTACTATTTTTTTTCTCTTTCTAAATTCAGCCAGAATTAGGAGCTGAGGTTCATAATATGTAGGACAGTCATTGTGGAAGAGTTGGTTATATAGGTTGTCTTGTCTCCTTTAGTGTAATGATGAGTGCGAAAGTGGCATATAGAGAATTATTCTTTTTCAAAGAATGTTTCTGGGACCCATCTGATGGTTTTTTTTTTGACAGCTTAAATCTTGATGATTCTGGGTGTCAATCGTAGACATTCACCTCTTTCCTGATTTAGTTTCAATTTTCCTCTGTTGAATTTGGATAATGTTCTGCTGTTTGGTATCCTTGACATTGTGGATTTTCTGCTGTTATAGTGCTCCTTGTGCTTCCAATAGTCATGCATGCATATTCCTCCTCACTTTAGCAGTAATGCAGACACTTACTGCTTGCTTGACAATGAAGTCATTGTGCAATACAAGGATAAAAGAAAGTTTTTATCCTCAGTTATTTTTCTCTAGTTAAAAGAATGTCTTCATCTGTGCTGTACTGTTATTTTGTGAGTAAGTTTCATGGATTTACAGTGGATGTAAATTTGAGACTTCTCTTTGGTTTATGTGCTATTCACTCTGTTCCATTTTATAGGTCACCGTTTTGGTTTGTGTCTAAGATACTTTTCATTGTTCGACAAAGGAAATATATAAAGTCTCACTTGCCTATTCTGCCCTTTATACAATTCCCAAGAAATAATCATAAGGGGCGTGTTGCCATGATCAATAAGATTACAAGCCATCTGTTAACTATGGTAGTTGTGCCTTATTAAAACTTCAAATTCAACTAGCATAATATTGATGTTCAATTGATGGGCAATAATGGAGACATTTGCTTTGCCAGCCGATATATTTTTGTCAAATTCTACTTTTCTTAACTATGTGCAAAGTTGTCGATACATATAATGTGGGTTGGAGAAGAATTCTATGGATACTCTAGGTTTTTCTGGTTTAACATCTGCCTGGTTACATGCAGGAGTTTCCATGACTTGAAGGCCTTGTGCATTTTATTTGGCTGCTTTCATCTTTTGCTGCTTGTTCTTGGTCTACTCTACTAGATAGTGGTTTCTAAATGTCACATTAATATAGTTTTGATCTGACATTAATTTTGCTCTTTGCAGCATAAGGCTCCTTTTATTGAAGAACTTGAAGATCAGATGCAGAAACTTCACGAAGAAAGAGCAGCTGCAATTCTAGAAAGAAGAATCGCTGATAATAATGATGAAATGAAGGAATTAGAACCAGCTGTGAATGCAGCAATGTCTGTTTTTCGTAAAGGTGGAAGGCGGCAGCAATGATAGAATCAGCTATAAGTGCTGCTCAGGCTGCATCTGCTGCTGCAAGAGAATTAAGAGACTTACCAGTGCAGCTAGATGAAGCTTGGCAGAGATTTGAATCTGCAGAAACGAATGGATTTAGCTAGGAGGGCAGAGGCTCGACAATACAGAAGAGCTAAGTCAGATTCAAAGAGATTGTCATCTATGGAAATTGACAGTCCTAATCAGCCAATGGAAGGAGAATCAAGCACTGATGAAAGTGACAGTGAGAGTACAGCTTATCAGTCAAGTCGTGATCAGTTGCTTCAGATTTCTGAACAGATCTTTGGTGATGCAGCTGACGATTATGCTCAACTTTCAGCAGTTGTAGAAATGTTTGAGAGATGGAAAAAGGAGTATGCTTCAAGCTACCATGATGCTTATATGTCACTAAGTGTGCCTGCTATTTTTTCTCCTTATGTAAGGATTGAGCTTCTAAAGTGGGATCCACTTCATGAGGATTCAGACTTTATTCATATGAAATGGTATGGAGCATCCAGCTGAAATTTGGCACTGCAATTTGATTAACACTTTGATTAAATACCTTTTTTGCTTCAGAAGTCACTCTAAAATGTTTTGCTGACTCCTGGCAAGGTTAAGGTCTCTGGGACCAGCACAATTGTGCAGCCTCTTGCTGCTGCTTCTTCTTCTTTCTTTATTTTTTTTTACATTCTGGCCTGCTTTATTTACCCTTTTCCCATGCATCATGTTGTTTCATTTATATGTTATACATACTATTTTTTGTTTTTCTTCTGTCAACGATGAAACAACTTTAAATAAACAAGATCCTGTTACAAATTAGCCAAACCATGATAGTGTAACTTTTAGATGTGTGCTTATTTCCATATTGTGGAACTTGATTTTCCAGTATTTTCGTGGATTTTCTGGTTAACTGAATCAAATTACCTTGAAGTTGAAATTTTTTTCTTGGCTTGACCTACATGGTTGCAACTGTAGTAGCTTTTCAGCTTCAAATATTAAGTGGCTGTTGTCTGTAATTCTGCTGTCCACTACTAGAGCAGGGCAATAGTTTTAGTTGAGATTGTCTTTTTTAAATGCTCATATCATTTAAACAAGCATAGTGGAAATCTTTTTGTGAGCTTAGAATATGTTGCCTCTCTAATTTTACTAATTAATGATTTCTACCAGTTAGCCATGGTTTAGTAGACCACTGAATTTAGAGATAAAAGAGTGTGAGATTATCGACTTCACTTTTGTTGTATTGTGCTAATGAAAGAGAATGAGATTTTTTGTTTTGGTTTCTATATGATGCTGAGTCTATCATCTCTCCTACTTCAGGCACTCGTTGTTATTCGATTATGGTCCAGAAGATGACGCTGATGCCAACCTTATTCTGAACTAGTAGAAAAACTGGCAATTCCAATTCTGCATCACCAGTTAGTATACTGCTGGGATATGCTTAGTACACGTGAAACAGAGTATGCTGTTTCTGCTACAAACTTGGTCTTAGGATATGTTCCTCCATCCAGTTCAGCACTTGGGAACTTAGTAGCTGCACTTCGAGACCGCCTGGCTGATGCTGTGGCCAATTTGATGGTATTTCTTATCTCCTTTTTGGATTACTATTTCAGAGTATATCAACTAGTACTTGTCTTTCCTCATATATTGTTACTGAAAGTGTATGAGTTTACAGGTGCCAACGTGGAACACACTTGTATTAAAAGCTGTACCAACCGCAGCAAGAGTTGCAGCATACAGATTTGGTGTGTCTGTTCGTTTGATGAAGAACATAAGTCGATGGCATAAGATTCTTGCAAGGCCGGCTTTGGAAAACCTTGTTCTTGATGAACTGTTAATTGGCAAGATTCTTCCTCATCTTCGAAGCATTGAATCAAACATTCATGATGCAATTACAAGAACAGAGAGAGTTGTTGCCTCCCTAGATGGGGTCTGGGCTGGTCCAAGTGTTACTGGGGATCGCAGGTAGTTTTTCTTCATGTCAAAGTGTCATTCTCTTGGTTTAAAATGGAAGTATCTCTAAGATGCTGGGAAAGAATTGTGAAAGAAGCTTTTATGTTAAAATTTTCAAGTTTTGCCAATCTTATGATGGGAGAAAAATAGTTCTTAAAATTTAGTTTGTTTTTGAGACAGCATCTTTGTTTGATCTCCCTTGCTATTGGGTCAGGCACTATTGCAACATATGATTTACATATTTATCCTTACCACTATAAACAATACAGACCTATATGCTTTCTCTGTGTGAAGCCTGAAATTATGGTGGATTTAGAAAATACAATTAATTAATGGAAAAGTGTGGAAGCATAGTCGCCAGTTTGTTTGGTTTTGCAGTGGCTTAGTATGTGGGCAATTGCTCTATATATATATAGCATTCACTAAGTGTTCCATAAATTGTAGCAAAACTTTCCGTTTGTGGTGAAGTGTACATATTTCAGAGAGATGGATGGTCTTACATGGCATGGGTATTCAGTGTCTGGAGGAGGTAGAAAGAAAAGGTAGGGAAATTTAGTCAGAGATGAATGCCTCGTGAAATGCTAAGCCAGGAAAAGCCGTGTGTTCACATATATAAGAGAAAGTTAACTTTATGGGCTAATATCTGTTTCTGGATGGTTTCATCTCATGAGGACCCTTTTGAGTTAACCCTTTTAATGAAAATGCGTAGAGTTGGACATGTTTCCTATTTTGACATTTAAAACCCCGTGAATGCTTACCCCAAATTGTCCAGTGCAGTTTTGAGGTTCAGGGTCATTCATTATTATTATTAGTTGATACTATGTTGCCAGTTATTTACTTATCTATTTATTGCATGTGGTACGTGTATTTTTTTCTCTGTGGTTTACAATAGCATGTGGCTTTCAATGGCATGTTGCATGTAAAATACTGATGAATTTTTGAAGGCCTTGTGTTGTCACCAGACTAGTTCTCATATGAGTAGCTCACTGTATCCTCAATGTGGTTGTAGCCCAAAATTGCTGCCGCTGGTGGAATTTTTGCTAACGCTTGGAAGGACACTGGAGAAGAGGCATGTTTCTGGTGGGATTCAGACAGAAACTGCTAAACTTGCTCGCCGATTGAAGAAGATGCTTGTGGAGCTAAATGAGTACGACCATGCCAGGGCAATATTAAGAACCTTTAGTCTCAAGGAGGCCTTGTGATTCCCTCTGCTCCTCCTGTGTCTAATGGTCCCTCTTGCTCCTATGTCTGATGCTTCTTCTTGCTTGTACATTTAATGGTCCAAAGACGTGGGGAGCTAACATCACCTCTTGCTTAGGAAAGTTCATAAAGCACAATTTTGAAGAGAACAATTCGACGAGATTCCTTGCTTGACACACCGAGTTAGCATAGTTTTTGAATTAGATAGCTTATAGATGCCCTTAGCCCCTCTGGTGCCCAGGTAATGCATTTTGTGCTGCGTTTGGCCTCTGTTTTGCTTCGAGCTGAGGCTCTAGTGCCACTCTCCAGTCTCTACCAGGTCGAAACCCAATGAATTATTGGTTTCGTGTTTTATGGTCAGGGAGAAACCAAAAGATAAGCTCTTATCAAGAACCCCGATTCCTCCCTTTTCAATTTGACTTCTTTCTATCAAGATCCGTATGCATTATTGATTTCATATTTATGTCTAGAGATGGAAGTTCCTTTCTTTCCCTGTGTATTCTAATGAGAATGCAGCCCCTGTAACGTTGTTTCTAATGTCCGGCAACTGGAACCTTTTGGTGGCTCTCGCGGATTTGGTTAATTATGAGAATTTTCCTTTTTTTTTTTTGTGAAGAAGGGGAGGCTCGTGAGCTATTTGAGCTTGAGAGAAAATTGATCGAACTCGACGTGTATGGAAATGAGCTGCTTGAACTCGAGTTGAGTTCAAACTTGAACCGCTTGATTTGTTTGCAGCTCTAGCCCAGGGCAAACGGGTATAGGTGGGAAACGGTTATAGCGGGGTACTAAATGGCAGTGGGTCTGTCGTGGCCTTTCAGGGGCTGGCTAGTGGCTACTCCTTCCCAGTAATCTTCCTTACCGTTGGGAAGGTGAATAACTTCACACACTTAGTCAATGGGGTAGGATAATTGTCAGTTAGGATCGTTAGAGATAATATACATTGTATCAACCAGATTTTAGGTTGTGTGTTTTGTCATTGTACATTATTTTTTACAGCACTAATATATATCTATATATCACTATACTATCAGTGTATGAAAATGTTAATCCTATATATATTACATTGCATGAAAAATCAATATCACCACAATGGTGCAGTTTGTAATATTTGCATTTTGAACCAAGTTAGACACTGAATCATTTACTACGATTGTACTCATAATCGTTTATGCCTCTTCTTCCTCCGGTTGTGATGGTTGTGGGTGTGGCTCATTCTCCTCCTAATCTTAGTACAAGGATTATAACATCCATCATTTAATTGGATGGGGTGAAATGTGACTACTTCTTTTTTGAGTAATAAAAGAGATTGCATTAAAATTAAAGTTAGTTAATTGCAAAATGTGTGTTACTCATGCCCCTAATGTCACCATCCAGAATAGACATAATTTCTGGAGGCCTAAGTAAATGCGAAACAAAAGAAACAGTTTGATCACATCCTTAACTTTTCTAAAGCATCAGCCGCTTGGTTTCCTTCTCCGTAAACATGGTTTGCTAAGTCAGGCACCTGCAGTCCACAATCAGAGCAGCATATTCAAGAGATAATATGTCAGCATTCAAAATCAAGTTTAGAAACAATTTCTGCATCAACTTCGACTTCGATTCCAGAGATGTTAAGGGACTTTGCCGACACTGTTATTAGAACTACTAACATTACAACTTTGCATCATTTTGATGGGGTACATTGTGAACTGTGATCAGGCTGGATATATGCCTCACAAAGGAAAACTTCTTTCTGGCTCGTACCCTATACGCATACTCACATGGTACCAAAACATTACAAGACAGATGCCAGAAGGCAGCTGATGATTTTGTTTCCTTCTGGCCTTCAGACGGCATGCACAGTCCCTTCAGAATTGTAGGACCCGATACAAATAGCAAATTCACATTCACTTTGATAGAGGGCTGATTTCAAAATCTGCACATACGCTGGGAGATGAGTAGGTGCCCTCGTGCAAGATTTAGCAGCCATGCAGACCAAGGGTGGAAAATTTGTTGAACTTGACTTAATAAATACCCAAATTAAAGATGTCTGCAAATGGAAAAGATAAAGAAAATATATATGTCGTTGAACTTGACTTAATAAACAGTGGTAAGAAAGTGAGAAAAAATGAGTACATTTCAGGAGGAAGAAAATTTGTATTTTATTGATGCCAACAGTACATGGAAAGACAGGTAAAAAATGTAGAAGAACCCTGCGTATGTACTTGGAATGTTAGGTACTAGTCAGCAATTGACTAACTTTTGCATATATAGTTGCCAACAGTAGCCAACTGAATAATTTGGTGTTTCAAGTTCGCGCCTTTGGTGGTTATAGCTGTATGGGATGCTGGGCTTTCAAATCAATCACTCTTTAATCGCAGTTTTCAGACCATAGGTTGGATTTACAGTTAAAAAACTTCAGCGATCCAAATTGGATCTGTACAAGAACTTCCAAAACGGGCTGTTAAATCTGTAAATCAACATTGATCAAAAGAGTTGAGAAAAGCGGCTGGACTAAGAATGAATGAAAGGAAAATCTAAATGAAATATAGGGAAAGAGGTTGAATAACATTTTGGGAAAAGAACAGGATGGCTATTGGTTGTGAAGTATATATTTACACAATTTTAGTCTCCAAAAAGACCTCGTCTCTGCTGTATAACTAGATCACCAGAAGCAAAATAATTGAGAAACTTGTAGGGCTCACCTGGATACACTTTCCCTTGATAAATACATTCAACAATGAACTTTATTATCTTCCCTTTTTTTTTTGTTGCAAAATTATCGTTTAATTAGCATGGGTAGCAACATTTGCATATCAAATTAACGGTGCATTTTGTGTGGTGGGAAATGGAAGGAGGGGAAAAAAGAAGGGATGGGAAATAATATTGATTGTCTTCCTTTGGGAGATTTAAGTGGAGAAAAAAGAATTGAAGTGAAAACGGAAAGACGTATTGGCTATTGCTTAAGAAAACTCTCTCTCCGAAATGGTTAGAAGTGGACAGAAAGTGAGATTGTATCATTTGAAGTGTACGATTTGTCATATTTTCCCACAAACTCGCTCTAAAAACAACTTCTTCTTCTTCTTCTTCTTCTTCCAAAATGATTGTGTACAATCAACTCAAAAGTCTTTCGCAACTTGAATTTACTGCTTTTGGATCTAACCTTGGATTCTTTTGCGTTTCGAGTTTGGTTTTCATTACATGACAAGGGTTTCAAGAAAGTAGTAGTTAGCAAAAGCATCATCTAAAGTCACGATTATCTACTTCTCAAATTTAGAGTTGAGAGATGCATGGGGCGTTGAATGTCTCTAATTAAAGTCCCCTCATTTCGTCCATATTTATGATTTATCATACGTTTGGAGCAGGCTTTAATAAGCAACTGGCTGCAAATTAAAAGCTTTAAATCATTATGGCAGATGGAAGGGTTGCCATAATGTTACATTATCTAGAAAGCTAGTCGGAAATCTTTGTTCATTGCTACTTTTAGGCATCCATATATAGTTGCCATCACACATCCGCAACACTGCTATTTTTGTGATTTTGCTCCCCAAAGATGAGTGTATATATTATTGTTATTTGGATAAATGGAATATAAACATTAGAGGACATTTTCTGAGGTCTAACCACTAGCGAAAAATATTAAGAAGATATTAGAACAGGATTTGGATACATTGGTGTTGGGATAGAGAGCAAGGAAAAGTACATCTAGCTAGATTCAAGTTGGTATACTTAAATTGTATTTCAGATTAATTATGGTACAATTTAAGATTATAGTAGAAATGAGACAGTTGGAACATTTCGTTGAAGTCTCAAATTAAATACAACGTTCTTATTATATTACTAGTAATACTTCACGTGCTTTGCACGTGATCTTGTCATCTCAGTATGTAGTATTGTAAGATACTAAAATATTTTTATAATTTTGATTGTTAACTTCACACTAAAATATTTTTTATTTTTGTTTTTCTTTTAATTGTCACAAAATATTGATACTTGCATATCTTACCAAAATTATTCAACATTTTTAATATCATATTTGAATTAGGATATCACAATTTTTTACTTACAAATTAATATTGTTGAGTGAGAAAAAATGAATTTAGATGTTGAGCGTGAGTGCAAGAAGTATATATATTAGCAATGTAAAAGGTTAAATTGTGATATCAATTTCTAAAAGGGCATTAAATTAAATAAATATATTTATATCAATTATGTAAATTCAACTCAAGTATAATATTATATATTTATTTCAATTCCCTATTCTTCCTACACGCCAACAAAACACTTTCTAATCAAAGTATGAATTAGAACCATCAAACTACAACTTTTGAAAAGATAAGATTTGACTAAACTACTGAAGATTTTAACATAAGTATTAATGTATTGAACAATATGCCAATCTGTATATCTTTGCTTATGGATTTCTTCCCCCCCTATGGCTAAGTAAAATAAATTGTTATAGGAAAACTATAGAGTGAGATTGATTTAATCAATTTATATGAAGTATATGAATAATTTTTATTTATTTCTTTTTACTCGAGTGAGTTGACTGAACATTCATAATAAAATGTAAATCTTGCATATATGATTGCATTCTATCATTACGTAATGTGAAATGAATTTGTTAATGATATGTGAAATAGTTCAGTATTAAATCAGAAACATGTTTTTACAATTGAATAGATGTGAAGTCTGTATATATGACTCTTTGTATTCCTTTATAATAATGGAATATAAATAACCTGACATATTTAATTGATTCTTTATTCCTATTCATTCTTGTAAATTGAAATTTTGTTTAGAGATAGTTTTGCATCCCTTTTTCTTTTTGGTTTTTACTTTATTTGTATTTTACTTTTTTAGACTTCATTAGAAAAGTATAAGTAAGAACTCTTATATAACTTGAGAACACTTCTTTTTGGGGTAAAGGTAACGACATTTGTATTTTGAATCATTGTCATTTTTTCTAAATGATATTATGGTTAATATAGAATATAAATGATTTATACAACTTAATTATTTTAGATTAACTATTTCATTATCAATTGATATTCAATTGATAGAAATAGTTGGGCTTTTTTATTTTTTATTTTCTTTTATTATTTCGTCATAATGATAAAGAGTACATAATTATATATTTATCATATGATATGCGTTTCAAAATTGTCCAAATGAATGTGGACTCTTTTTTTCTTATACATTTCTTTTTTTATTCTAAAAGCATCTTTTTTACACTAATAATTTTTACGATTTTAAAATTATGGTTAATACAATTGGTCACACTATTTTGAATAAGAAACTATAACACACATAAGAGTTGGAGATAGAGTGTAAGAGTCACTAAATAGTTTTAATAAGGAGTTTTTCATTTTAATTACCATTATTATTGAGTTTAGTAATTTGGAATGTTTTATATTTTCAGTTACTACCACAACTAAAATGCAATAACTCTAATTAAAAGATTGGGGGCAATATGGGTATAACAAAAACTAAGATAAAAAAGTGCTTACAACTTACACCAAGACTCATCATACTTTTAATATAGTAATGATAATGATTTATACAACTTAATTATCTTAGATTAACTATTTCATTATCAATTGACATTCAATTGATAGAAATAGTTGGGCTTTTTTATTTTTTATTTTCTTTTATTATTTCGTCATAATGATAAAGAGTACATAATTATATATTTATCATATGATATGCGTTTCAAAATTGTCCAAATGAATGTGGACTCTTTTTTTCTTATACATTTCTTTTTTTATTCTAAAAGCATCTTTTTTACACTAATAATTTTTACGATTTTAAAATTATGGTTAATACAATTGGTCACACTATTTTGAATAAGAAACTATAACACACATACGAGTTGGAGATAGAGTGTAAGAGTCACTAAATAGTTTTAATAAGGAGTTTTTCATTTTAATTACCATTATTATTGAGTTTAGTAATTTGGAATGTTTTATATTTTCAGTTACTACCACAACTAAAATGCAATAACTCTAATTAAAAGATTGGGGGCAATATGGGTATAACAAAAACTAAGATAAAAAAGTGCTTACAACTTACACCAAGACTCATCATACTTTTAATATAGTAATGATAATGATAATGATTTATACAACTTAATTATCTTAGATTAACTATTTCATTATCAATTGACATTCAATTGATAGAAATAGTTGGGCTTTTTTATTTTTTATTTTCTTTTATTATTTCGTCATAATGATAAAGAGTACATAATTATATATTTATCATATGATATGCGTTTCAAAATTGTCCAAATGAATGTGGACTCTTTTTTTCTTATACACTTCTTTTTTTATTCTAAAAGCATCTTTTTTACACTAATAATTTTTACGATTTTAAAATTATGGTTAATACAATTGGTCACACTATTTTGAATAAGAAACTATAACACACATAAGAGTTGGAGATAGAGTGTAAGAGTCACTAAATAGTTTTAATAAGGAGTTTTTCATTTTAATTACCATTATTATTGAGTTTAGTAATTTGGAATGTTTTATATTTTCAGTTACTACCACAACAAAATGCAATAACTCTAATTAAAAGATTGGGGGCAATATGGGTATAACAAAAACTAAGATAAAAAAGTGCTTACAACTTACACCAAAACTCATCATACTTTTAATATAGTAATGATAATGATATGTACGTTGCCTTGCCACTTAATAACTGAAGTAACTCATCTATACGGTCCAAAAACTTTGTTCAGTTGGGATTTCAATTTCAATTTTTACTTCGCACCCGATTGAATCAACATATACAAAAACTTGAGCTCTTCTTTAATTTTTTTTAATGATAAAATTTAGATATAACCTACAATTGCAAGATTATATAACAAATTACAACTCCCATCTGAGAGAAACACTAAATATATATGCTTGCAGTTATTTCCACAGAAAAAGACTAACAAACCTCAAAGGAGATCCGCATCATTTTACTTTCTTATATGCATTTTCACCTTCATTTTACTAGCTGAAAGAGACTGTTTAATGTTTTGTACATGGAGATTGCGTGTAGTGAATTGCAATCTTCCATAAAGAATTAATTAAAAAAAAAAGGCTGACTGTGGAGTATACAATTTGTTGGAAAAGAAATAGATTTACAAGAAAATCGGAGCCCATTAATTTGTTTGTTGACCGGTAGATGGGCAATTACACAAACATAGTCGTACTTTGGTCCTTTGTAGGCACCCCTACAATCTATATATATCCCAACTCTATCTTAGAAAATGTCTTAGGCCACTAGAGACACTACTGCTTTAATTCCACATTTTCAAGTCATACCTCTATCTCTACTGGGGCCTAAGACAAAGGCTTTAATTGAGCTAAGAAAAATGACTGTGTCTCCTTCTCCAAATGGATCCGCAGAAAGGGGAAGCAGAATCTTGATCATCGGAGCTACAGGTTTTATTGGTCACTTTATTGCACAAGCAAGTCTTGCTTCTGGTAAGTCAACCTATATTCTCACCCGGGCAGCTGCCTCATCCCCTTCTAAGGCCAGAGCCATCAAAGCTTTGGAGGATCAAGGAGCCATTAGTATTCATGTAAATTATCTCTACTTACCTTTTCTCTTCATGGATGCATGCATGATTGCTTTTCCTTCTTTCGCTTAAACATGCAAGCATGTGTGAACTTGTAGTGGGAAGAACAAGAAATGCTGGAAGAGGGAGAAGATAGTGAGAGGAAGAAAAAAATTAAGGTCATGTATTGTTTAACAGCAATTTAATAAGCAATAGAATGGGCCGATATATATATAGTGACTCTTCTCTGGTCTTTTATTGCTGTTAATCTATATCAGTTGCAAAGATGTTCATGTGGTGGAAGAACAAGAGTGGTCTGTTGCTACTTTGCTAGTCTAATGGGGTTTGAAATCTGAAGCTTTTTGCACCAAAACCTTCATTCTTTTGATGCATCTTGCAAAACTTAGCCTTGTTATTTTCATTGTAAGATTTAATAATCAATATATTTCTTTTAGCATCTGTCAAGTAAATTTTAGTTCCCAAATGCTTAAAATATCCACATTTCTTGTTACTTGCTTATCCTCACCTTCACAAAATTTTGACACTATCTTGCTATTTAAGTCAGAAACTATTGAAGTTCTTGCCTGAAGTTTTGGAGCTCATGCCACACTTAACGTTTCCGCCTTTTAAAATTTAAGGATGTGTCACACATGTACATGTCTGGGGCTATCATTGTGATGTTTGTTCGTGTATTGGGGTCAGATTTTGATTTTTTTTCCTTTTTTTTTTGGGTTGTGGAGATCAGGGTTCTATTAATGACCAAGAGTTCATGGAAAAGACACTGAAAGAACATGAGATAGACATAGTTATATCAGCTGTCGGTGGAGGCAATATACTAGATCAAGTTATCCTCATCAGTGCCATGAAGGCTGTTGGCACTATCAAGGTAAGAAAATGGCATAGACTATTATCTGCTAGTTTATCTTTCTTATTACACAAATAGTCAGTAGTTAAACTAGCCAATACTGTTCAAGAAATTCTAGTGGGTATCCTGCAATATATTAAGCACATATTAATAATCCCAGCAAGAAAAGAAATTTGACATCTTGCTAGTTTACACACAGAGATTCTTGCCCTCCGAGTTTGGGCACGATGTGGACAGAGCGGACCCAGTGGAGCCAGGGCTGACCATGTACAATGAAAAAAGAAAAGTCCGAAGGTTGATTGAGGAATCAGGAATCCCATATACTTACATTTGCTGCAATTCAATTGCTTCGTGGCCATACTATGATAATACCCACCCTTCTGAGGTTTTGCCACCAATGGATCAGATCCCCATTTATGGCGACGGCAGCGTCAAAGGTTTGCTCTATTATTCTGGGTGCTACCACCTTGTTTTTGTGGTGCTTTGCATTTCCTGCGTAGCTTGTAGTCTAGGCCACTTTCACTAGTTTAATCACCATTGATGAATGTAGTAACAGAATATGCAGCAAAAGTTCATATACTGCTGCCAAATGTTACTGACATATAATTACTGTCAAGGTATAAAATTTCTACGTAGGTGGCTGCTTGAGGGTCTATCTAACCGTAAAACTTGAGAAAAAAGCCATGAAAATGGTAGGGGACCAATTCGATCAAGAAGGCAAATGATGGCCCTGTTTGGAGTGAAGTTTTTTAGATGTTTGTATAAAACTATACTGTACGTTATTATAGAAGTTTTAAAAAAACTTTTGAGTAAAATGTTAGCTACCACCTTGTTTTTCTATAACAAAAAGAGGAAAGAAACAAGTTTTAACACAAACTTGTCAAAATCTTCAGCTACCAAACAAACCGACATATTGGCAACGTACATCGCATTTGATAAGTTTGTTTTGTTTTGTCAAACACAACTATTTACAACTATGTTTGTATTAGAGGGAAAGAGTCAGGCCAATTAAACTGGACACAACAACATTTGATAACATGTCGGGAATGATTATTTTGCACATAATTGGCATGCCATCAAACAGAGAGAACTCTGGAAAGACGTTGCTGGTGATAGAAAGGAGTCCTAAGCTATCTACTTTTATACTTTACTACTAGTTGATTACGACTCATGAAGTATGGCGTTGGTATCAACTACCAGCCTGCCGCTAGCTGCTTCTTGCCTGGTATAGAGTTGACTAACCAAGCAAAGCTTCTTCCTTACCAAAAAAACTTACAACCACGGAGCAAGCCAAGACTGTGTAAGAAGCAGTAATAGCTTTACCTTCTATCATGAAAATTGATCCATAGAATGGATGGAACAAGTGCATCTTATTAAAGCTTTGTCTGGCTAATGCTTAATTGTTGATGATTAAGAAAGAAAGGTTTCGAGTAATAATTTTACCAAAAAGTGAGTCAAATTATAAAGCATCCAACATTCAAATAATAAGTTGGGTGTAATAACTAGAACACATTGAACACCTTAGAAATTTTCACTTTCCTTTTCTTTTTAGGCTGTTATACTATTGGCTGTGGTTTTGAATCCCTATTTTTGGCAGCTTATTTTGTAGCCGGAGCCGATATTGGAAAATTTACTATCAAAGCAGCAGAGGACATTCGAACACTGAACAAGAGCGTTCACTTCCGGCCTCCATGCAATTTTCTCAACATCAATGAACTAGCTACTTTGTGGGAGAAGAAAATTGGACGCACCCTTCCTAGAGTCGTTGTATCCGAGGATGACCTCCTAGCTGCGGCAGAAGGTATGCCCTCTCCCCAGTCCGATTCAACCTCATTTGTTTTCAAGATAGTTCTTAGAAGAAGTTTTCTCAAGTTTAGGGTATGTTAATCAATGTTGGTCGATGCAGAGAACATAATCCCACAGAGCGTGGTTGCATCATTCACCCATGACATATTCATAAAGGGCTGCCAAGTAAACTTTCCTGTCGAGGGACCAAATGAAATTGAAGTCAGTAATCTATACCCAGATGAGCCTTTTCGGACCATGGATGAATGCTTCCATGAGTTTGCTGGCAAGATAGAAGAAGACAAGCAGCATGTTGCTGGCACTAAGGGGGAGAACATCACACATCGCCTGGTTAACGTTCTTACCATCCCGAAACGCTGCGCTGGACTGAACTACATAGCATGAAAAGAGATATTCTTGAATTTGATTACCAAATGTCCTCATTGTTTCCCTTTTTCTCCGATTTGGAATCCCCCTTGGAATCTTAGTAGTTTGTGAGGGTAAGATCTTTATCTTTTCTGTGGTACACCAGATGAAAATAATGAACTTTCTTGTCTTAAATTTATGAGATGATGAAGATGAAAATGGCCTCGTATTACTATGATTGATAGTAACTTTTCCATCCATAGCACACTAGTAGTGGTGACAAGCTCGTATGAAGCAGAAGCATCTGCTGCAAATACCAACCATCACACCCTCAAGAGCTTGATAAATATACCCAAACCCTCGAAGGTTTTCTTCTTTTTCTCCCCCTTTTCCCTTCATAATGTGTGTGGTAATTACGGCAGATGACAATTAACTGGGCCGAGAAAAAGACAAGATAGTATTATGCAGTTAAGGATTCATAATGTTTGGAGAGGATAACTGGACAGCCATCTTACCAGCAGCATGGACGGAATTCTTTACAACATCAACGAGTATTATACCTATTAGGCTTCAATATATACACATATACTAGCACTTGACGAGTCATAGGAAAACCTGTGGCAACATCACTAGCAAAAAATGCAGTCACCATCCAATGAACACATCATTGAATTAAGACTTAGGAAAACAAAGCCAACTTACAGGGAGATGTCTTGGCTTATTCCCACCAAAAGAGACAAGCTACACATCATATACAGGCATGCGTTCCTCGATATATACACGGCACACAGGGCACTTTTTGCACTTTTCACTGCAGGTGCTGATTACATGAGTAAAATGGTAAGTACAACTGGTCTTCTTTTGATACAGGCAAGATGTATTATATTTGTCTATAGAAGTTGGGGCGTTTATCAGAAATATGTCATCATAAGATTATAGATGATGCTGGCATTCTTGCAATTGCTCAAGTATTATATAATTAAAGTGATAGTTCGAAAGTTAGAGAGAACAATATGAAGTGTATTTTTTTGGAGTTCTATAACTTGAAGGCTTACAAAACTAAGTTCTAGGTTTAAACTTTTTGCAGACCTGATTAGTGCATGTTCAAGTCTCAAGAAAGAACTTGACTGCAGAATTAGTGTTTGTCGTGAGAGAAATTTTCAAGGTGCATTTATCCTAACTCAAATTTTAAGGAAATCAGTTAAGAAATTTCTTTCCATGAAAAGTAAAAGGAACTTAATCCAACTGAAACCAGTCTTTTCCAAATCTAATGGAGATGTTTCAGAATCCAATTCCCAGGAAGCAAAATTCACGAAATTCTTTCTTGGTAAGAAAAAAGAATGAAAACTACATTAAGAATCAAATATTAACAACAAGGAGGAGAAGGATATACCTGCAAAGAATGTGATGCCTACAAGGAAGCAGGACTGTATCTATCTGTTCCTCAAAGCAAACTCTACATAGAATTTTTTCCTGAAATTGATAAAAAGGGAGCAAAAAACTTTCAAGTCAGTAACCCAATGTGCATCAATTTAATAAGAGAAAAGAAAACACGCATAGATAAAGTAAGTGATCTTTCGCAATCTAGCACTTTTCTATCTAATAACCAATTTACTAAAACTTTGATCAACTTAATCAGAACTTCCACTGTCCCAGTTTCCTCTCAAGGATTGTAGCACAAGGAAAAAAGAATCTACTGAAGCATATAGGAAACTGTTTACTGGGACACTGAACATGGTCCAAGTTGTGCATTTGTAAATTTGCTAGAAATTACATCCTTGTCACAATCCTGGGAAAAGTGGACGATGACAACTGGATGCCTTAGCATCTGCATGACATACCACTTTCACAGCATGCAAAACATAGCAACACATTTGGACATAACAAAATTACCAATTAACTTCAACCAAGGTAAACATGTGAAACAAAAGCCAGAGGATCAGGCGAGGTTGAGGCATGCCAGTAAGTGAACATGTTCTTTTAGTCACAAAAGCACAATTTTATAAGACTTGACATCCAACACGTGTCGCCAACGTATTAAACAATTATATATTCTATGTAATCAACCATCTGAGTGGACTAGCAAAAAGCACTCAAAAATACTCATGCAGAAGGTTAATTCATGATAAAACCCAATATCTCAATTTGTTGGCCTATTGGCAAAATGTTCAAAATATAGACACCAAACGGAACCCAATTTCTCTAAAATCATTTACTTTAAGTAGTAAATTTACATTTTGAAGTCTTTCAAACTCCTCCTGGCTAAACTGAGTGACCTCTGTTTGCTCACTCAATGCTGCTTGTAGCCTCCATATCTAGAAAAAGAAACAGAAACATGTTAGTATAATCCAAATCAGACAAAACCTTGACAAAAGCAGCTTAAACAAGAAGGTGGAGAAGAAACAAAAAAAAGGTATCCAGCAGACCAGAAAAGCAACTACAGAAATAATGTGAGATCACCTCCTCAGCAAGTTCAGATCTTGGCATTTTCTTTACAGCATCGGGTGCGAATGTGTTGTACCTGCATGTGAAAATTGGTCATAGCACATAAGGTTTAACAATCAAACAGTTTCATATAGAATGAGAGAACAACTTCCATAAGAATCAGGAACATAACTAATGGATCCAGAAAAACAACATTAAGGAAGGAAAAGCTAGCCTTAGTAATCTATACAGAACAAACAACCTGTTACCAAGAAATCCAATACTCTCTCGTAGCATTTAGAGCTTAATGAGATGATCCCACCAATACATACTGCAACTCATGTATTCCATACAACAGGAAATCAAATTTTAGCCCTCACGCACCTTGCCACTACTCGTTTTGGAGATATATTACCCGCATAAAAATGTAAGATGATTCTTCAAGATATTAATGCCTTGCCATGCACTCCCTCCATTTCAGATTGAACTTCTTTCATATTTATTCTTTTTCTTTCAAATTTAAGATTATGATTTTGAAAGAAACATAGAAACAAAGGGATACATAGAAGATGAAGATGTGGTATCATGAGTCACTTGTTACGGGTTAACTGGCCCCAGAAAACTACTTACTGTATTTTGTGAATAATGAAGTATATCATCTCGGAACTATTCTGATTATGTTATCTTCAGTGATCTGTCTATTTTTGTATTAATTCACTATCCTCTCTTAACAAAAATTCTAATGACAGAAAGTTCTGTCTGTTATGTGTAAATTTCAACTCCTAGCACCAAGACAAAACAGTAAAAAGACATCTATTTTGTCTGACATGGTAAGGTGTCAGCAAATCATCAAAGGCACCAGGCAATTTTATTATCTAGTAGCTGCACATGTCAAACAGTATATTTGTATAAGTAAACTAATGATAGATGCCAGATTTGCAATTCAACCAAAAAATCTCAGTTTTTCTTTTTTTAATTTTTCTGATAATTCCAAGAATGAAAACTTCAGCCTTAAGACAGAATTTTCTTGTACAAGTAGGCCAAAATAGAGATTATTTGCTCATGCAGTATAACAAGGTTTTCTTTGGCTCTCAGGTACCAATTATCAGCAATATCCAGGGATGTTCCACAAAACAAAAGTCAATGAGTACAGGATGCATAATGTTTTACAAACAGCCATGCTTGAAATACTTTGACCATTATAGAAGGATGGAAGTGGGATTTGGAAGGAACAGGATCTGGATATTTGCCTGTGGATGAGTTTTGAATGGTGTGGACAGCACCATCAACATCTCTCAAAGCAAAATTTTGAAATCAAGACCAATTTTGGTTGGAGATCATGAGTTTTCAAGTATATTAAAATCCACAAACAGGACTGAGATAAACAATCACAGATATATTCATACATGGAAATATATCAACCTGAGAGATAATCAGTAAGGTTGTTAATAACTGATACATAGACACACTTACCCTGATGTTCCAGCATAATAAAGGCGTGCTTGCTCTTCTCTACTTGATTCATCAATTGACCACCAACCCAACAACCTGCAATCAACAACATCCATTTCTCATATAACACCACTCAATCATTATACTTGAAGTTTTCAAAGATTTGGAAGGATCATACATTTTTCTAGCAGATTTAAAACTAACCTTGATCCATGATGCATAAACCCCAAATAATTACGAACAGTAGTGGATATCCTAAAATAGATTCCTGCACTGGTATTACTATGCAGGAGAATAATAAGTTTCTCCACAAAGCGATAGATGGCAAACAAAACCCCGGCTCCTTGCAGCAAGAAAAGGGGAGCAAAAAGCACTGGAATTGGTATATGTCTAGCACTGGATGGTGTTCCCTGAAATTGAACAAAACTAATTCAGGATCCTAATTCGCTTGTCATTGTATGTGCAACACTGATGGGAGACATATACCTCTAAGCGCATAAAAAGCAGGACCTGGAAACCTATTAGAGGAACTTTCATCACATGCCCACCAATGTCCTGCAAGCTGCACAACCTACTCTGTTGATAATCTTCATCTGAGGATACTACCAATCCACTATTCCAGCTTAGATGCGTAACTGTTGTTGGAGATGAGCTGGCTGGTCTAATATGGGAACGTCTATGAATTGCAGGATTATGCCACTTTGTGCAAATAAGAAAGGCAAAACACTCTGCAACACTGGAAGCACGTATACCCGCATGAACATTAACTTTAGAAGAAAAACTGTCAATGCTTTTCAAAAGTACAAGTTTGAACTGACTGTACCCATAGTTAATGAATAAGTCCCACCAACCAAGAGCAGAAACATCACCTGCATATGGTTTTAGCAGGATGAATCATGATAACAAATTAATTAAAAGAATAACTTATCAATATAATAGATAGAATTTGATCCAACAACACCATATTCAGCTTACAAAAATCACTATACATATTTCCCTTACAAGTACGCCTACTAATGCAAGTGCTTGTACAAAGTGCATACAGAGTCATTGAAACCATATTTATATATATAACTGCAGAGCATCAACTTATTGAGGGGTTCCAAAGAAGTACCCAGTGAGTTAGTGATTACAGCTCTAAACTGACAGATATCATGTTTGCAAAAGTTTCAAAATCATTACAGGGATGACATTAATGAAATCTCATTACAGTTGGACTTTTTTCCTCACAAAAAGCTGTCCAGTTGATAAGGATGCAAACATGAAGAATCACAAAAGTTGTATTCCATAAGGAAGATACTAATTATTTGCTACTTGAGCATTCAAGGATCTCACATGTTCCCAATCCACAATGAATTTATCTACTGAATGTGTTACATCTGAAGCATAGCCATTGTCTGTTTTCAAGAAATGTGCAAAAGCAATATAAAGTGTTACAATGATCTTCATCACACTTTTATTAACGACAACAACTCCACAACACCAATCTGTTCTCACAAACCAAGGAATCATATTTTAGCCATATTAGCCTGTCACCCGTTTGAACCCTTTTGGCTAATAGACATCTTAACAATTTAAGGTTGGAAGTGATGAATCATTATTTTCCATTGACCATAACTGCTGATCTTTCTCTAAACATATACTTTTCACTCCCCACTTGAAAGAGATGTCGGGTTATATTGCAGTTGAACAGTCTGAACAGCAAAAACCCTCCCATAAATTCATGCAGCATCAAGAAGCTTGCACACGTGTTTGAGTTAGTATCCAAATCAAGGTTATATAATCCAAGTAAGCAATTATGCATTACCACACAGCTTCAACAGAGTGAAGATTGTTGCAGCGACAAAAAAGACCATGGAGATTGCCACCCAAAAGTGCTGAGACAGAGAAATTTTGGTTATGGAAGGTCTAAAAGAATATCCGCATGATTTCATAAATATAAATGGAACAAAACAACAAAACCAAGAATCTCCTATAACTATGTAATTATATAATGTACATACTACCACTATGTTTGAAGGAAATTTGGGTTAAGAAAAAAAAAAAGAAAAAGTGTATAATAAAACAAAAAGTGGAAATGATCTAGGTCAGCTGATTGCCGACAATGAATGGCAATAACACAACCTTTAGTATTTGAAACTAGAAGTTATAAAACTTGATACTTACAGGCAGGGTTTCCCATATTGCTTCATCGCTCATGCTTTCCTCCTCCCCTGGCATTAAAGCCCTGCACATCCTGGAAAACAACTTTGGTGTTGTGTTAAAATGCCTAAAGGAAAGCCTGCAAAAGTGAACTAACAGTGGAAATTCTCATAACTAAGTTTCTTTATTGAACTGAAAACATTGAAATCATGTTCTTTTTGGTCAACATTGTGAGTCAATAACTAATTCCATCATTTTCATGGAATTTTCAATTGCCCATCCACACATATAAACACACACAGAGGAGATATCCACAACTAAACTTATTGCGAGCTCAGAAGATTTTTCGGCAGGAAAGATACCTCACCTAACATTATCAACCAAAATTGCTGTTTCAAATGCTAGCAAGGGCAAAAATACAATCTTCAGATTCACAGCTGCAATTAACCAGCGTTCATGAGTTTAAGGGTCTCCGGAGATCAAAGACTTGTTAATAAAGCAAGAAAAAACAGTTAGCCCACAAACTGCAGATGATATACCAAGTGTGCTGCAGAATATTGAATAAGAAGCAAATGGACGTATGATAATAGAAGAGTTTCAGAGAAGGTAAATACAAAAGCAACCAGACAAAAACAGAAAATAAAATTGCATAGGAGCAAAAATAACACTCTAAAACATGCTAAGTACATATATACTAAATGTTGTCAGAAAAACCATACACATGAGCACAAAAAGAGAAACACAGTAATCAAAATTGAAGATGCTGCCATAAAATAAAAAAAAAAAAAAAGAGAGAAGAAATTTATTGTGAAGCAAAATAAACAGCATGATGTTAAATTCAAGAAACATCAATAACTCTTGTGAAGGGATTTGGCAGCATACCATCATGGTTCTCGAGATATATACAGAGAAGTAGCTCAAAAGCAACAAGCAATGGTGTCGCCATGACGGCATGAAATGGTGCCCACTGCTCATGGAAGAATGCATCTTTATGTCATGATATACAACTTCAATTGAACAGATAATAAGAGTTATTCAACTGTTGACACATAAAGTTCATCAGATATATTGTACCATACATGGCGATCATGGGGCATCGAAGGAGCAGGTAAGGAGAATCTACCCCGTGCTACTACTACATGAAACAACCAGAGAGGAAGAAAAATGACCCTGCGAAATTTAAAAATCACAGAATTATCTCAAAATCTGGACATCAACATTCTTTCAAATGCACATGGAACTGTAGAAAATATATCAAAAAATGGAGAGATTTTGAACCAATACATGCGGTTAATTGCACCCCTCGATGCACACCCAAAAACAATCTCAACCCCACCTTCTATTCTTACTTTGCCAGTCCTTATATGTTAATTGGAACTACCATTTCTTTTTTGTCTGGATCAAGACAGCTTGGCAAATCAATGGCCGAAGAAATAGTGTATCAATCAGCTGATCCTATCTCTAAATTTCCTCCTGCAATGGAATACTGCTAGAAATAATCACACAGCTCTGCTTTCTGAACAAATACCTCCAAGTTTCCAACTTTATTATTTTGTCATGTAGAAGTCACAAGCAGAGTTGCCAAGCAGCAGAGTAAAATATGTAGCAGGCAAAACCTAAATTTGCCAGAAATCCACGCATGAAAAGAGAATTATCCACAGAGACAGAGAGAGAGAGAGAGAGAGAGGCAGAGAAGGGGGGAAGATATAATATACTTTTAGGTTTGACAAAAGCCATAATTGATCAATTCCTCTCATAATTTCTCAAATCAGTACCTCCAAATTGAAGATAAGTTCATCAATTGTAATTTTCAGAAAATATCCGAAGTGCCTAAACATACAAATCCAAGAAAAGGTGAGTTCAACATCAAGCTACTTTCTTAAATTGGGTAACTATACTATTCAACCTATAATTCAAGGGATGTGACAGTTTTCCTCACATTAATATACCCTTTTCTACAGCTTATTGTTACTAATAAGTTTTTTGTTTAAAAGGAACTCACAATTATTGTTCTAACTGAAAGCCTAAGTAAATCTTTGCACAAAAAAGTGGGGAAAATGTCCGAACCGGCATCAGAAACACAATTATTTAAACCAGAACACAAATTTACACCAATTTCCAGCTAAGCAATATTGAGACTACAATTAACAAGAATTTTTAAAATTTTAGACAAATGCTGAATAATTAAATTATGAAGATGATAACCATGAATAATCCTTCCCAAATTTCACTAATCCCATTATGTTCGTGATATATATATGTAGAAACGTATAAAATAAAAAAATAGAAAACGAACCACCAAGAATGATGAAGCGCTCGATCAAGCTTTAAAGCGAGAAGAAGAGTGAAAGTGAAGAGGAACCCATGAGCTAAAACTGCTTGCAAAGACTTGAGGACCCTCCTCCAACTCATAATTCAGTTTGTAGAGATTGATCAGAGGGAGTGAAGAAAGGGAATTGCAGAAAGAAAATATACAAGGGAAATTTTGAGTGAGGAAAAATTGAAACGGGGTGGTATTAAAATTATTATTAGCCAACGACTAGAATAGATAGAACTGACTTGATGAGAAGTTTCGGACTGCTTGAATACTGGAAGCAGAATAAAGAGTAGCAGTTAACAACGTTTGATTGCGTTTGTCAGAGGTTTTTGGGATGTTTTGTTTGTTTGTATTGATTTATTTAGCCGGTTGGCTTCCACGCTAATGCTGCTGTTTAGTTTAGTTGCGGGAAAACTTTAGACCGACGAAAGCCTTCGCAGGAAAATATGTTTTTTTCGCAAGGGTGATTTCGTCTATTTGATATGATATAGTCCCACACTGGACAAGGACGTGTTTGGGGATGGCAGCTGCATTTCGCGACGGGGAGGGAGAGCCTCCTTTTGTCTCCCATTCCGTGCTCTAAAATTTCTCTCTTTTTCGTCTCTCCCTTGCTTTCTTTGTCATTGCCTCTCACCATTTTCTACACCTTCGTACTTGGCTGATTGTAATTTTTTTATTTTGATATTATTTATGTACATATATAACTCAAAAATAACTTTGTAAATTATTTTTTTAGATTTTTAGCTATATATATTTAATGTGAAATTAAGTTTAAAATTATTTTAATCTTTTGAATGTATTTCTCCATATTTCATAGCAAATCTATGTTTATACCATCATATTTTCTTGGTGAACAAATTACAAATATGTGAAGAGATTCAAGTAAACTAAAAATAATCAAATCATCATCTTATCATAAAATTATGATAGTTCAATATTATACACACACACATATTATAATATTATTACACATACACACACTGACACACACATATTATGATAGTTCAATTCTCAAATTGTAATATTATACACACACACATATTATTGATGTGTAGTTATAATGTGTATAATTTATTATAGTGGTGGAGATGAAACAAAGGATGGAGCGGTGGAAAAGGATCCCAACTCTCCTACCCTATTTAAAACAGGGGGAAAAAATCCCAACCTCTCCCAATCCTACCTCGCCCATCCCTTGCCTTACTAGTTACTACTCTTTCAGGGGCTAGACATCCATTCCTATTATTATCCCTAATTGATTATTTTGATTTTTGTTTTGACTTACATTTAGCATAATAATTGTTATTCATTACCAATGGATTTTTTTTTTTTTTGGGTTATTTATGGGGTTTTCAAGGAAACTACATTGCAAAAAACTTCATTTCAAAAGTATTTATGTAAAATAAAGAGATTACCAGAAAGAATATTAAGAATTTACTAAAAACAATATCTTCAAGAAACAATCCAAACAAATGGTATTTTAATCGATATGGTTCAAAAAGGGTCATGTGACGGGTTTTGCAGCTAAATTTGGCTTTGCACATGAATTCTTATTTCTGCTGTGGGACAAGTTATGTGTCATATATATGTTTAATTTCTTTCTTTTCAGTTTTAAGGGGAAAGAAGGAGAAAGATATAAAAGGCAACAAGGTAGAGGGGTGGGAGACGTAGTAAGAAAAGAAATGAAGCACAGTGGGCAACTACTGTACAGAGTGGAGAATTGGCAACAGAAATATGACAATTGTAATTATCAGTTTGGCAGTGTTGGGAAATGTTGGGCAAGTAAGTTCAAAAGGCTCAAAGAAGAAGTGATGGCTTGGAGCCCTAAACATAAAATGATGTCGTAGCTATTTGTTATTGGAAAATATAGCAAGATGAAGGCTAAGTGAGAAACATGAGAAAGATCTAGGTAGAGAATTAACAAGGTAGGTATACTTTGGCTGGTGATGTTTATTAGAGTTGTTCACAACCCATTTATATTGATGGGTATAAATGGGTTTAATTTAATGGGACTTGACTCACCCATTTAACCTATTTAAAATAAAACCCAATTCTGAGGATAAGCTTTGAATTAAAATGCCATTAATTGTCAAAACCAGTAAAAAATAAATAATATTTCCATAAAGAGTCATTAGCAGGGATTGGGGAGGAATGGTTGCCAAAGGGCTTCAGGCTTCAACAAGTGGGGGGGAACAGGCATCAATAGTTTAAGGTATAAGAAAAACAAAGAAGAAACAAAAGGATAACAAGTACGTAAATAGAACAAAAATAGAGTGTAATTATAGTGACTTCACCTATTGAGAAATGTATAGATGGCAAGTATAAGGGATGGTTTTAGAAACCTCCCTTGAATTTTCTCATAATATCATTTGGTGTTCCAATGCTTTTAAAATCTCATTTATCTCATTTAGATTGACATTTTGTAACATTTTAGCTCCTTTTGGGAAAAAGCAAGAGAGATAAAACTTTCGTTCCAATACTAACCTTATATTTTCCTATTTATGGAACTTACATCATTAATAAAAATTAAAATAAAGCTGAAAATATTTAGAAATTTCCTATATTATTTTCACAGCGAAAAAAGGTTTATTTATATTTACAAATGTTCAAAAATATTTTTAATGTTGGCTTGTTTATAAATTTTATTCTATAAGTAGGCTTTACGTACAAACTGCACAAATAAAAAAAATTTAATTTAAAGTATAACTTCAATAGATCATGTATTAAAACATACATCCTAAAAACACCGCTTGATTTCCTTAAATCTGTCTTGGAAAAGTTTCCAAAGGTGTATATTACTTACCAAGATCTTTTGATGCAGTTATCTAATTTAATCACTATCTTTGCTGCCTTACTACCAATTGAATATGGAGAAACATGGACTAATATTGGATGGTCATTTGGTTAATTTTATTTATATTTTTTGGCATTTTTTTTGGGTTAAAAATTCTCTTTTAGTTTGAGATTTTTGTTAAATAATTATTAAGAATGCAAGAATAATGTTGTCCATTTGTGACGATTAAAAAGGATATCTAATCTTGTCAAGCTGTTAGAAAGAATAAGTGAGATTTTGAAAATTTAGAGATGTTAAATAAAATTAGGAGATACCTAAGGGGAGGTTTTCAAAATTACCCCTAAATATAACTTCAATTTCCATTCTAGCATGACAATTTACCTTTCTGACATCTCGTACTTGACATTGACAAAATCTCAATAAAAAATTTTCGAAGGTACAAAATGAGACATAGCATCCTATTCAAGGACGCTGGTGCAATTTGACCTTGCACTCGTCTCCTCCTATGATTGATTGCTTCATGACACACCGGTGGCCTATTAGCTCAGTTGGTTAGAGCGTCGTGCTAATAACGCGAAGGTCGCAGGTTCGAGACCTGCATGGGCCATTTCCGATGATCTTTTTGACCTTTCCTGCAGAGAAAACATAGTAGTTCCAGTTATAGGCGATGTACCAAATTCTCAGCTATACTACGCATCCCAGAAGTACACAAGTAATTGCTTTCAAAATTTTACTCATGAGAACTCCCTTTAGAAACGTATATGCATGGTACACTGCTATCATCCGCAAAAAACATGCAGAATTTTTTTTGTGATCCACAATGCAGATTGCAAGTTTCCCTCGAAATATTGCCTCAGCCATCATCAGCTGGCTCAAGGGTGCAAGAAATAGAACTGAGGCTTGAACTGGTTAAAGATTATATTCCTTCGACTCCAAGGCCTAGCCAGCAACATTGGTTTTTTTCCTTCTCTTGTTTGTTAAATTGATGTTGTGCGAGCATTATTGATTTGACTGAACGTGTCTGAGCATTGCGTATGGAGACGATGCGTGTTTTTCTGATACAACCAACTTCAGTACCGTCTTGATACGTTTTTGTCGGAGGAGAATTCAAGCGCCATCCGGATATAACTTAGATGAACCGAAACTATGACTCCTAGTTGATATACTCGCTCTGTTATTTTGTTGTTTTCAAATTTGTGTATAATAGTTTCTGACTCTCTGGTTAGGTACATATCTAATGAAATATGGTATCTCCTTCATGTTTTCTGCGCACTTTGTATAACATGACCCATGTATAAAGCAATGGGAAGATTGACATTGATAGCCAGAATTGACTGAAATTCACGGAGTTCCCTTTTTCAGAGAAAGAGAGAAACTGTATGCTTTACTCTCGTGTCTACACTTCATGCATATGTACTTTAGATATGCACAAAATTTAGAGGCAGCTCATGGCAACTTGGCAATGATTGGAGCTGGAAATGCAACTTCAGCACTAGAAATTTGAAACCAGACATACCCACTAGTAATGAATATATAGAGCAAACCCCAAGTGAAAATATGTATATATATGAGATGACTGACATCATGATCAACCTTGACACTAGTAACAAAGACAGTACCCCATGACCAATGACCCAAATCCAAAATAACAAAGTAAAGGTAAAGAAGGATTTAAGGAAGACCAAGTAGAGAAGGCAGGCAGGAATCAGGCCACCAGTATATAACATGATATATACATTTTTCTTCTAAACTCAGTCATCACAAGGTCTCGTCAGTGATGACTAGCTCTGAAACTTGCTTGCTTTGGTAAAAACTATCTCTTCTCTTCGTTGGACCACCGGAGCTGGAAGCCTAAATCAGCAAATTGTACCAATGGGAAGATGCAGGAGGAAAAGTTGTTATATATGGTGGGAACTTACAGCCTATCTTGGAAAATTAAGTCTCGGCCCTTCTTCTTATGATTGTTATGTCATATACTGCTATACATGCTGCCGAGAGAGAGAGAGAGAGAGAGATTGTTAAAGAGACAAGAAGCATCTCGTCGCTAGAAAACAATCTCACTACTGACTTCATCTTTTGCCCCCCAAATGAGATAAAGAAAGCTATCAAAATCTACATTTCTTTCTTAGGTTTTTATATTAGGTTTCTCTCCTCACGAAAAAGATCCTTCACTGTTTCTTCCCTTCTTATCCCACTCTCCATCTTTCTTTCTCTCTGTGGCATTATCTAGTAGCACAAGCAATCCAAGTCACAACAAACTTGGAACTCCCACCAACCACAGTCCCAAGTTGTCTGTTTCACACTTTCAGACGTTCATATCCTCAGTGGAAAAATGTCCTCCATATCAGATGCGATCATACCAGCACCATTGAACTCGACCCCATCAGAGTTGTGCGTACTTTGGTCGACAATAATACTAGGAAGAAACCGCCCTTAAATGTTGTAATATACTCCGTATTGATGATACTAAATGGCTAATAGTTGGACACCAGCATAAACTAATTATTGTTCAAAAATAAAAACCCCACAAAAACACACCAAAAAGCACACAGAATGACACACAAAAAAAGAGATTATAATGTTAGTATAATTAAAGGGACCTATGTTCAAGGATATTTATGTTGGTTCTTTGTCTCTTAACATTCCCTGAACCAGACTCATCACCATTAGTTTTCTCCATAACTGCTTTAAGGGCTTCCTGTATTGAGCTGATAGAGAACTGCTGCTGCTGCTGCTGCTGCTGGTCATCACCGTTTGTATCATCCTCCCCAGTGATGAACAAAACATTCTTAACTCTACCACCAAGAGTTGTGATTTCAGCCTTCAATGTTCTCAGCCTCAAACTCTTTAATGTCTTGATGAGATCAGGCAAGAGATCAGACCTGTCTTCACAGCACAATGAAGCTCTTATCACAAACTTACCGTCCTCATCGGACGCATTATCAACTGTTAACTCATCAATCTCAGTTGGAACTGTTGTTGATTCAGCTATCAAAGAAGTCTGCCTCTTTAGCTCCTTCACATGTTGTATTACTTCAGCTAGCAATGATGCCTTATCCGTCTTAACCACAAAAAAGTAAATGAGCAAGGTGGTAAATGTATGTGCTTTTAATAGCAAAGAAGGATATAAATCAAGATAACAAGTCTGAACATGCATAGAAGACGAACAGGATATTTCAGGATGTGTGGAAAGAAGAGAAGAGAGGGTTGGGATGTTTCGTTGAAGAATGGTGCTCAGTTAGATACTTTTTGAACATTTTAAGGATGGATTGGGGTTTATTGAGACTAGGCATGGGGGAGTTTATACTTTATAGTGTGCAAATAAGACTGACATGAATGCTTCCTTGTCTGTCTTTAATTCTTTTTAACTCTCTAGTTATATCAACAGCAAATCCGGCAAGAATTTTCCAATTTAACTTTTCAACTGCACCATGGTTTCTCTTTTTCATATCAGCCCTGCGACATTAACGCTTGTTTCCCTTTTCCATTTTTCTTACCACCTCGGAACTACCACAACAATCAGAAGAGAAGAATATAGCCACACCACTCGAAGGAATGGATCCTTAAAATAATGCTGCACCAGATATATCAAAAGAAATAAAATATACCACCCAGACTATTATCTAATATCGACTCTCCTAGTGTGCCACTTTCCGTACCTAAATTTATTCTTCACTCTTCTTCTATTAAACCTGAAGAATTCCTCTTCTATACTTGACAAATCTGAGTAGAATCTCACAGGAAATCTATTTAGAGATCTTTGAATTGGAGAATCTTAATAATATAATCCAAAGCATAGGAGGAGGAATTAATAAATATGTACAACACGAAAAAAGACCATGCAGGAATGAGAATAATGTGCTTATGATTAGTTAGTTAGTTGGATTGTTGGTGCTTACTTTGGTGGTATTGGGGAGCAAGCTACGAAGCTTAGCAAGATGATTATTGATTCTTTCCCTTCGTCTCCTCTCAGCTTCACTATGGCTTTTGGAGGCAGCTAGAGCTTTGGCATCCATGATTTCTTGAGCAGTCATTTTTTGTAACTCAGCTTGAAGCCCAAAAGGGGCTGCTGAACTAGCTTGAACCACTTGCCCTAAACAGGTGTCAGAAATAAGCCTGAGATGGTCTGATGATGAACCCTCGTATGCATACTGCAGACCAGGAGGAGGTGGTCTTCTGTTGAATAAACCCCCGTAGGGTGATGGTGGTGGAGGGAGAAGAAAAGGGTCGTGATCGCGAAACTGATGAACTGGATTGAAGCTGTGAACTTGAGGGATTGTCCACGGCAAGATTGGTGATACTTCTGGAAACATCAGTCCTCCTCCTCCTGATGACCTTCCTCCACCCGCAGCTGCCAAGTATGCATCAGTACTGTTGTGCTGCTGCATCTCTAGCCCGCTTGGTTGAAGATGCAACCTTTCTTGGAAGCCCTGAATAGCACTATTTGTTATGGTTTGAGGAGAAGAATGATCAGTTTGTTGATCTTCAATGTTGTTGTCGCACATAATAGTGATACTAAAACTAGAGATTCCTAGTACAAGCCACTAGTATATAGAGGTAGTATGTGAATATGTTGTTCTTTTATTTCTAAACTTTACGAAAGTGTATATTTCTCCAAGTCTACAAAACAAGTATCACATTGGATGACTTTTTGGATTATTCCACAACCATCCATGCTTTCTTCACATAAAGATGAAAAGGAGGAATACTAAAGAGAAAAGGATCAAGAAGGAACTTGGATTGGATTCTATTTCCTCTGAGGGTGCAAAAGGGGTTAAAAGGGATGTTAAGGAAGAAGAAAGGAGGAAAAAAAAACAAGAAGAAAAGAAAGTAAGACAGACCAGAACAGACCTTGGTTTGGTTGTTGATTTGTGATTGAAAAGTCTTTCTCTTCCAAACGGATCTTTAAACTTTGGTAGGTTTCTACTCTTTCTGCCACAGCCTTTGTGGGGGATAGAATGAATCCGAAATGGTGATGACTGATGACTGATGAGATGATGAGGCCCGGCCCCTTTTTATCCTACCATCAGCTGAGCACAAGCTTTCCTTTTCCTTCTCTCTTGTGTGCTTTATTGGTAGTATCCTTTTGGCTCCATTGTTTTCTCATGGGCCCTCATTAGTCTTCCACCCCCCTCCACTCCTAGCATATATAGAGGTGTGCTAGTACTGTTGGTCATCCTTTCCTTTCTACTTACGGCATTCTCTTTTCTCTCTCACAATTCATTTCTGTGACTATCAGCCTTAGCAGTGAATTTCCTTTTGGTTCCTTTATTCATATCCTGACATAATTAATATGGGTTGGCATAAATATTTCCAAACATATATATCAATTATTTTTTTATTTCACGTATATTAAATCATTATAATACATATACTTTTTTTTTTTACAAAAATTTCAGAAAATAGCAATTCAATCGAGTTATGTGCTCAAAAAACAATTTTTTTTTTACTGCTATGTAGTGGTATAAACTTGAAGGAAGCATGTTGCTTTGTGATTGGTCCAAACTTCAAAGTGCATAATTACATTGTAGAAGTGCTGCTGCGGCAGGATGAAAGAGAGTGAGAGTGAGAGTGGGAATTGGGAAGATGGGGGGAAACACAAACACAGCACAGTGAACACACAACACACAGATTGTCGACCGACCAAAGACAGCAATATTTATTGTAATAAAGCAGAAAAGATCAGAGAGAGAGAGAGAGAGAAAAGTGTGCTGGTGTGTGTTTGTGATTTTATCATATTCATGTTGTTGTTGTATGTATGATGATAGAAAAGGGTTTGTAGCTTTTCTTTCCTTGGTTCCATTGCCCTTGGTTGGTACCTAGCTCCTCAGTCAAGCCCCCACGTTCTTCCATATTATTCCCTTTTACCTCTCTATAGCTATTTCCACGCCAGCACTTTCTGCCTCCCCCAAGACCCCTAGTAATCATTGTGTCTTGGAACACACTCTTTCCCTAGTGTACTAGTACTATCTATCTAGTTCCATTAAAAAAAAGGATTTCTTTTTTCTTGGTAGTATGAGTACTACTAGTCCAGTAGTCCCTCTATCTCTCTCTTCAAATGGCCTTCAATCTTGCTCTATCATATGTGCATATATACTAGTTCCTTGGTTTCAGTTGCATGCATTCATTGACATTCAGCAGGGCCTTTTGGAATCGAAAATCTTTTGAAAGAGAATCAGACTTAATTAATAGTCCATTGAGAACTTGTAGTTTCTTTTGGGGTGCTAGTTGATATGCCTTGGATTTTGTTTATTGCCTCATTCATGTTTTTCATTGTTCTAGGGGTGGTGATTATTAATTTCAATTAAAATAATAAATTCACCCTTTTCAATATACATTCCATCTTTAACTATTGGAGGAGATTATTGTCGTTTTGATAACAATTTACTGTGGAAACAAAAATGGTGCTGTGGATCTATCATTTGCCTTCTTCTAGTTGCAAGTAGCAACTAGCCATGCGCGTTTCATCATCGCCCTTCTTCCAATTCCTATTTAGTTCAAGCAATTGTAGTTGAAGAACTCCTATCCAAGTATCCGTGAGTCATCTATAGTTATTTTAGATGATTATTAGTGTCATTTCTAGTGGTTTTGGTTGCCGATATTCAAAGGACCCTTTCTTAGCAGTCCCTCTATACCTAACTTCTTAACCCTATGCCTAATGCCTAATTCTTATTGTATCAAAACATAGGAACATTTACTATTTAAATGAACTCTGTGGTATGAGAAAATGGAATTATTTGTAAAATTTGAAAGAGTTATTAGAAGGGCATTCATTGTAGTGTGAAGATTCAATAAATATGTTTATGATATAACTGTTTTTTTTTTTTTGGGGAGGGGGGGGGGGCGGAATACAATGGTTGTCCAAACAAAGCCAATATTATATCCTTGAGTAGGTTGGCAAGAAATTCCTTTCCGTTTAATTGTCAAAATGTCGTATATCATGAGAATACTTTGGAACACAACACCGCAAATTGACTATCATCGCAAGAAAAATGAAAATCGTATGGTATTAAGGGGAAAAAAGAAATGTACAAGGTAACAATGAACAGGAGTCTTTCTAGCAGCAAAGATACTCAAATTCATGCGCAATTTGTTTTCTTCTTTTTGATGTATACAAGTTTATAGAGCTAGCAAGATCTAAAAGCCGTTGTGTACACTAGTCAGCAATAGATGCTATTGGATCACTCCACCAGTTCCTACACAAATTCTAAAAAATAGTTCTTTAAATTTCCTGGACCAACGAGTATTTTAAATTGAACTATGTTACTACATGCTTAAAAAGACTAATTAACTTTTTCAATTAAATTCTCCTTACTTTTTAGTAACATGCTTGACTACTAATACTAAAAGCTCATCAACTTTTACAATGAAGTGTGGTTATTTGCTACACTTAGACAAAGTAAAATGCTTGAAGTGCTTTTTTCGCCTGAAAGGTGGAAAACAAGAAGGGGTCAGTAATTGCACGGTTAATCAGAGGATTGGCTAGGAAAAGTAAAACAAAAACCATCATCAACCTCACTAACTTTTTTTTCTCCCTTTCACCCCTTTAGATTTAGCAGCATGATTGACAATTGTACTGTAGTAAATGCATGTGTTTGTTTGTCTTGTTGGGTGTGCATGTATGTGAAAGAAAGCGCCTAAAGTGAGATTGATTGCTTGGACAATGTTAGTATTTGCTAACATTCAAGAATAGCCTTTTGGCACTGTTGAAGTTAGAACTTTGGAAGTGAATTAGATAGATGAATTATGCCAAATCACGCACAAGTTTATTTTCAATGTCGCTTGTGGTGCTTTATTCGTTTTATATATTTAGCCCTCTTTTGGTATGGAGGGTCCTCTTTTTCCACTGTCAGGTCACTCTACATGCAGACCTTTTTCTCTGTTTAAGCCTGCAGTACTGTTTGCTTTGAGCATGGAAGCTAGGGGGAAGGTTTTCTTAGACCCTTTTTGTGGTCACACGCATGGCCACTTTGGTCCCGATTCCTTGATATTTTCTAGTTTGTATTTGATTTTTCAAAACTTAAATGCCTTTTTTTTTTCAGTATATGTGGGAGGGTTCGAACACCGAATTTTTTACTTACACCCCCTCTCTCCAAATTATTCAACTCATCCCTCCTCCGATTTTTTAAATCTCAGTTGCACAAACTGTATGTGTCAAGAAGATACTTGAGTGGATGAGATATTGAATGATTACTAATACGGCCTACATAAATATAGCAAAACTAGAGTAGAACACTATTCGAATTTGATTCAAGTTAAAATACTTAAATTCAAACTCATCAAACTATTCGAATTCAACTCAAACTCAATCAATATAATTTTGAGTTTGAGATTTGACTAAGTAAATAAACAAATAATTTGATTAAACTCGACGTATTTGTAACCCTAGTTAACATTTATCACTTCATCTGTGTTTTCGCTTGAGTTTTGATCAAGTAAATTGGAAAATAAGTCGATTCAGCTGGATTTGTGTATACCCCTAATTTGTGATGTATTTTATCACTTCATCTACATGTTCAAAACTTTATGATCTCTTTTTAGTAGAAAATGGCTTGTTCCGTAATCTATATCTTAAGAGAATATCAACATGGATAGTACAGAGAGTAAGAAGGAAGAATTTTGTTCGACAATGACAAATTATAGGAGTAGTGTTTTTCCTCTTGAATTTCAATATGGAATTCAATTACCACTCGATCACATTCGCACCAGCACCACTAACAGCTTTGCCCGCGAGAAGGCCAAAGTCTGTGGGGCTCATAATGACATCAGTCCCACGCTGTCATGACGTCTCTTTACTAAGCACAAGAGCCTTTAGTCTTCATGTCTCTTTTACTCTTAAAAAAAGAAAAAATAAATAAAAAAAAGTAGACTTTCGGATTCTTGGCTTTTGTAAATAAATAAATTTGCAATAAATAGGATGCACCTTTTCACATTCTGTTATAATGGGATCCTTATTTTTTTAAAGTTTCAAATTGTATAATCTACATTTAGCCAAAAGGAGGTGGAGAAAGTACGATAAAATTCAGATTTATTATGATCATCTTCACTTTATCGTGTATTAAATTATTGTTCTCGTGCCACTATGCTCGTACTAATGGTACTTAATTATTAAATTAACAACTAACTTAGCTCCATACTGCTTCATACTTAATTTTCCAACATTATACATGGGTGCTTATCACATGCTTTTTCTTTGTTTTGGTTTTATCCTTTTTTCCTCTCGGGATGTAGTCAAAAGAAGAAGGCTGGCGCATGTTTTCGCCGAGCCATGCATTGAAAGAAAGTAGTCTTATTTTTCCTACATCTTCTATGCATATACTCTTGCCCTTGGAAAAAAAAATGATATGAATTACATACTTAAGGGTTATGCAAGATTTCTCCTGCAAAGCTAGCTGCATACTTCAAGAAATGGCCTGGTTCAAAATTGGGTTCTTCAAATTAATGTCAGAATTATCTCTCTAGTTACTACTTGTGATGGTAGCTGTGGCCATGTTAGTGGCCTGGTGATGGTGGTGGCCGTGGCGGCAGTGAAGTTGACGGTGGAGCCAATGACAAATTTCATAACGACTAGTGCAAATGGAAATCTCCGATGTTGTTTTTAATCACCATTTATTAAATTTCTGAACAATTATTCGAACTGAGAGGCTACTGGTTTACTCAAATATAAAAGGCATTATTGAGCTGGGATTGACTTTCTACTGTTATCAATGTAGTCGTATTCACAATTCCTCCTTAGTCTTCAGCTGGAATTAGTCAGGCGATGTACTCAACATCAATAATAGTCCATTAACCAAATTAATCCCTCCCACGATTTGTATTGTAGTGAAGATTACCTGTGCTAGGGAGAAAAAAGAAGGATTCACTCGAACATTGGATGAGTTATTTGTGTTTACCAGTAAATGCTCCCCTTAATCTGCATTCTACCGAAGCTCGACACATCTGCAAAAATATAGTGATAAAGCCCATGTATTTGTTGGTTCACTTGAACTTTCTTTCTGCGAGTAATGATTGTTGATTCATGTCCTCACGATCTGTCATTATTTTAGACGCACAAGATCATGAGGGTTCATGAATAAGCTTGCCTGGTTTATGGCACAAGTAGACTAGTGCTCTGGTGGTACATATCATTTGTGGACCATTTTCTCAGTTGTTTGTTCCGAAAGAAGAAAAATACTGCTAACATCTGGCATCATAGGTTTACAGCCAAATTATCAATCCAAGTAGTGGTCCATCACGAGAATTTCCACGTCTATAGTGCACTATAGGTTGCAACCCAAGATAATTTGCTCGTTGAATTGTTATTCTCTGCATGTCTTTGGAAATAAAAGATGCTTTTCGTTTGGATTAGTTGTTTTTCGGACTGTTCTTCAAAAATATTATTGTAACAATTGGAATGTGAAATACAATTACTGTAAATGTCTTTGAAATATTTTTGAGAGTATTTTTGGAGGTTATATTTTGGGGGTATTTTTAAAATTAAAAATTATTTTGGGATATTTTTAAAAAATTAAACCACCTCCACCTCCCTCTCTCTCCCTCCTTCCCTCTCTGCTTCTCCCTCTCTCTCTGCTTCTCCCTCTCTCTTTCTCCCCCTCTCTTTCTCCCCCTCCCTTCCCCGCAACCCCCCCTTCCCTCTGGTCGCTGGTCACGACCAATGGTCGTGCTGGTCGCCTGTCGCGATCAAAGGGAAGGGAGAGGGGGGTTGTGGGGAGGGGAGAGGCCGATGGGGGAGAGGGAGAAAAGAGGAGGAAGGGAGGGAGGGAGAGAGGGAGAAGGAGGTGGAGGTGGTGGTAGGTAGGGATGATGGTGGTGAAAGGAGGGTGGAAGAAGAAAGGAATTATTTATTTATTTATTTGTTTATGTGTGAGTTGTTTCTCAAATATTTATTTGGAGTGTTTTTAGTGTTATTTTTGGAGTTGTTTTAGTGGTTGTATTACTGTAACATTTAGAATATGAAATACAAATTTTTCAAAAACAACCCAAAAACTCCCAATCCAAACGGAGCCTGCGGCCTTGTTTGGATTACAATTTTCCATCAAAAAACTTTTACATTTTTCATGATCACATTTTTCAAACACATTTTTACCTCACATATATCACATCATTACAGTATATTTTTTCGTAAAAAATCCAGACTAGACCTAAGTTGTACATGTATGCTCATTAGCTTGATGATGACAAACAAAATTTATTAACACAAATCCTATCCTCGGATCCTCAGTGGAAAAGGTCATTAATTGATTAGTGATGAAATCGACCTCACATTTTCTCCATCCAGTTAACTATAATTTCTATGGTTCAAAACTGTTTCAGTGCACTACTATTAGAATCCAATGTGCATTATAGGATTCTTGTTCTCTCTAACTATAGCAGATATGTAGTATATATGATGATCCAATTCAGGTATTAGATTTTTGAAAAGGTAAGATTAATCAATGATAGTATATAAATGCAAAGAAAGATAATAATTGTTAGTATACAAAATAATGGCATTCTGCGTAAAAAAGCACGCAGCATCATAGTTTATTGCTAGTAATAAGACAAGAATAGAACCCTATTGAGGATTTTTACTAAGATAAGATCAAAAAAGAACCATTTGGAGCCAGTGGACCATTGAAGCTGTCTACTTAACGGTCACAGTCAGATGATAATAAACAACGCAATCTGTTTTACTTGTCGGAAAGTATCCTTATAAGGTAGAATGAAACTACAAATCAAAGTTCCCAGGGTTTTAATCAGACCAAAGAAAACTGGACGGTCTCGCTCTCTCCTTCAGTCAGCAACGGATCAATCATAGCGGGCCACCACGCCACTATAAGCTAAGTTCAACTTCACACTGCATTAATTAACTAGAAATTGTAAATTCTTAAGAACCCCACAAAAAGCCCTTAACGTTCTTGAATATCAGAAAACATAGAAGATGCTACGTACCCTTTTGGATGTCGTACCATCAGGTTGAAACATAGAAGGGTTAGTTTAATTTTTCATCTTCCAATTATATTCGATTTCTATTTTAGTCTCTAGACTCCAAATTGGGATACCCTAAGATCTAAACCTTAAATTGTGATACTTTAGTCCCTAAACTCTAAATTGGGACACTTTAATCCCTAAATTATATCGCAATCCTCACTTTAGCCTCTAAACTCTAAATTTAAACCCTTTAATCCCTAGACTATACCCTGATTCCCATTAACTGGTCCTTAAACTCCTCTTTTTCCTCTAATTTTGGAAATTTTTTGTTATTGTGTAATTTAATTTTCTTTTTATGCCCTTAGAACATGCAACCATGCTGGTCAAGTGTATAGATTCCTTCAATTTTTTGAGATTTCATTAACAATTATACTTCGGTGAGACGATTTTTATAGTTTAGAGACCATATTGTCCCAATTAATAGTTTAATGATCAAAGTTGATTTTGAAATATAGTTGAAGGGTAGAAAATGGAATTAACCCGAAATGGAATTTAGAGTGCTGTAATCTTGTTTTATATCATTTTCATGGGATTTGAAAATTTTAAGAAATTTTAACTCTCTAAATTCAATTACTCTTATTTTACAGATTTAATTTAATTTAAAATTTTTTTTACTCTGATTTGATGTGAAAAGAACGCGACCATTAAAAATTCTGAATACTCGGAAAACTTAAAAAGCAGAGTAGGAGCTTTGACTGAAGCGCTGCGGTCTAGTGTTTGAATATTAGCTGTCCTAATCAAAGGTAAGCACCCAAGCATGCAAATATTCTTTCTTTCTTTCTTTCTTTCTTTCTTTCTTTCTCAGCTGTTATTTTCTCAAAGTCAGAGGGAATGTTGGAGTGAGGCCGGGAGTCAAATGGACAGTTTTTGTTAGAGATTTTAAGGATTATGTCGTCAATGTGAACAGTGTCTTTCTTGTTTGATTTGTTTCGGTCAATCATTTGAACCTACCTGCTTTTAAGTTTTTATTCCACTCATGGCCGAAAGCAAGTGGCCTGAGTATGACTACTGATGTCTTCTTCAAACCTCACGACTACTGATGTCTTCTTCAAAACTCGCAGGAATTAATTAAGTATGGAATCCCAGTCATTATTGCAAGATTAAAGTAATTTTGATGCTGATTCAGTAATGATTCATACACAGTTGATAAAAGGGGTGTTAGGAGGTATATTTCTTTTGCTGAAACGACATGCTCTAGGAGTAGGCTAAGCTTGAAGACTTGTCTGTGATCATATTTAGATGCCTTTTTGCAGCTGCAGCTGGCTCTGCCCTAAAGAAATCAACAATCATAAGATCTGCTCATGCATGCGAAAAGCATAACTTGTATATTCAATTCAGGGTTTAATTAGCAGTCAAGAAAGTTCTAACTAGCCCACTGTTAAGACAGAGAAGAACATGTATTTGCTGCATAAAGATATCGCAAGTTTGATGAAAGATTGAAGGCCGTCCAGTTAAACTCTTAACATATTTTGTAGAGCAAAAGAGAGAAAATGGGTAGGCAAGGCTTTAACTTCTTCAAATGGAGCTATTATTATGTGTTACCTAATATCGTATATAAGTGTGGGATATTACAATCACTCTGTTAAATACCTTTTGTTCTTTATTTGATATTGGAGGCTTTGGGAGACCGTTCTACCAAAGCGAGTATTCAAATATAGTTACGAATACTTATCCCTCAGTTCCTTCTTTTCACCTCCGTATGGTGCTTTTTTTTCAATTGTCACATGTTGAGATAGGTGTTATCACAGGGAATAAACAACATAGATTTGTGTGTGTCTATGTGGTAATCACCTTAAAAATTGAGCATGAATGGCAGTAAATTGGCATTTCATTGGTAGAATTTGCAAACCCCATAGTCATCATTACCACCACTACCTTCTCTTGTGTTAAGTTAGTGGTTATCTTTGAGGGACACTGAATCTGTGCCCAAAAAAATACAGTATGCATTACGTACTACACTAGTATATGACAACCAACTAGTTAATTTTCATTTCCATCATACTCGTACAAAATTACGAAGATACTTTACAACGCAGGCATTCTTCATGGACTTCTTAAAAGACCTTTTTCGGATTGCCATTTTTCTTCAAAAATTTTTTATATTTTTCATGAACTCATTTGTCAATCGTTTGTTCATCTCAGATACTTCAGATCAATTTAGTACAATTTTCTAAAAAGACTCCAGAAAATAACAACCCTTTTTCTTTTTCTCTTTTTTTTCCAGATGAAAATGTTTAATGTTTATTCAACAAGTTCCTGAATTAATCCGACAAGCCCATACCTTTTCATCAACATCCGATAAGCCAGTACTATTTCACCTATCCACATCTTCTATGGGCCTCCGGATCCATTTTGGTTGTCGTCAAGCAATTACTATTCACGTAACATTTTGGCTGAATTGTAAGACCTTTGCCCCTCATTTTTCTTCGAGGATTAGAAAGATCCTTTTCAAATTCAGCCTTGTCTGTTCGGATGAAAAAGCACTCTTAGTTCAGTTCAGTAGAAATAGAATGTGGGTCTCCCGTTATGAAATATTTTCTATACTGAGTAACTACGCTATGGAAAACACTAACAGTCCCTCATATGAGGAAGAAGTACTCTGGATTGAATCCCAAATTAAAATTGTCATGAATTTCATTGTACAGAAAACCAGACAAACAGTTTAGGTTCAATATGCGAAATTCCCAAAAGTTTCCTAGAAACTTATCCACGATTTGTGTTTTGTGGTGAAGTATTTCGGTTCAGGACGCATGGGCCTGCATTTCTGGGGAAAACTGAAGCATGGGCCGATCACCAAGAACATTGGGTTGATGGTTGTCACAATAAAAGCCCAAACTTACTACGCAATTCGACTGGTGGTTTCCTAACCCCCTCCCCCCCCAAAAAAAAAAAATATATATATATATATACACACACACATATATAGAATTTTGTATTATATAAAATAATTTTCAACTCCAATGAGTTTATGTAGTTGACGTATATCAAGTGGCTATATACATACTAATGAGTGCGTTTGGATAGTAGATTTTTTGGGATAATTTGTTGAAAAGCATACTGTAGTACTACTATAGCACTTTTTTGATGTGATGTATCTGAGATAAAAAAGTGATTGGAATTTGTATCGATGATGTAAGCAAAATTTTTAGCTAAATATAAGCAATCCATAATTGATTGTAAGCGTGAGCAATTTATATATTAAGGGAGACTGCATCAATGGATTATTATTGATTCTAAGAGACCTTATTTTCTTTTCCGAAAATGCTGAATAGTTTTGGGGTTTAAATTGATTAAAAATTTAAAAGATGAGCTTAAAATAAGTCAAACTTCGAAACGCGTACAATTAATCTTTAGGATTTTTTATCCTTGATATCGTTTTGTTTATGCGATTTAGTAATTTTGTGCATCTATATTTGTTTTTACAACAATGCAACCCTTCCTTCAAAGAGACCCAAAAAAAAAGAGTGAAAAAGGGAAAAAAAAAAAAAAGGAAGGAAAAAAAATCTATAGATCTTGAAACCTGGATTGCATGTATTTGCAAGTGCGAACCAAAGTTTCAAATCCAACCACCCCAAAATTGACATTAATTGTGGATGTATTATCATAGTAATATTTTGTGAAGGAAAGAAGCAAGAAAAGAAGAAGAAGGAGAACAACAAATGTTGGGGAAGAGAAAGCCAAAAGGTCAAACAAATTAATAAATGCCAAATGACATCAGCCAGCAGAATTGGCAAATCCAACTATAACAAATAGCAGTGCCAGTACTGGTTGTAAAGATTAAAGAAAGCTTCCTCCCGTCAGCAATTTGGGAGGTACCCAGTTGCTAAAAAGAGAGAGCTGAGGACAAAGAGATGCAGACGATTTTTCTTTCATGTGAGAAAGGATAAATAAACCCCTACTTTTCTTGATTTCCTGATTTCATCTCAATCGTTCCATGCCGGCTGGCTCTCTGCTCTCTCATTCACTCATTCATTCATTCATTCTACTCTGTGACAGCAGCCATACCCAGCTGCCCATCATCCCACCTCCAAGCTCAGTTTCATAATTTGAATCTCAATCTGTGGGAAAAATGCTTGGTTGTTGTTCTCCATTGTGAAAAATCTTCACTTAGTATTTGCAGCATCATACATTAGACGATTGCTTATGTTTGGATCATCAATCCATAAGCGAAACGTATTATGCAAGGGTCTATCCTACTCCTACGTTAAGACCCCAATTGAATTACGTGAAGAGATTGGATGCTGGAGCGTAAGTTTAAACTATCGACCTTGTGCATGAGAGTAACTCTAAGAAAGATGAAGAATCGATGGATACAATAAGAATGGTGCACATTAAAGGACAGATATTAAGATGTATTTCAGGTGTTTGGAAAAGGTCAGACTAATTAGGATAAGTGTATAAATGCAACGAAGGGTAATAATTGTTAATGCGTATATATAAATGATAAATTGGATTAAAAACTCAATATAAATCACGATTAATCATGACTGGCAAACAACAAAACTCAAACAGAGTACCCTAAACTATAGCTTCTGTATTCTTTCGGGTTTAAAATTACTAGAATCACAACGCACTCAACAAGCAAGATTATGGGATTCATCCTCGATCGAAATAATGAACCAATAAAGCCAGCATGTTTGGTTGGATTGCGGGGTCCTATAAATGCTGCTGATGATCAGACAAGGGGATTGGGCACTTCGTTGGCATCTGTTTTTTTGATGTGACCAATGAATTCTGTGGTTTAAATAAATAAACTGCAGAAAGGGACTCAACATTTCTTCCATCCAACTCATAGTAATTTGTAGAGTTTTTCCTCTATTTAATGCCTCACGTTTTCTTTTTTCTCTAATGTGGTAAACAAACATTAATAGTAGATGAGGGCAATCAATCCTCAAATATGCAAAGGGCTTGTGTGCAGTCCAAAATGTAGTATTTGAAGTTTTCCCTTCTATTCATCAGCTAAACTTGGGAAACTTTCACGGACTCAAATAATGCATTAAGTTCATAACAAGGAAGAAAAGGTGAGATGCTATTTTTCTTCCTAAATTAACATGGTCCTTTTTTTTTTTTTTTTTTTGGGGTTGTTTAATCTCCTGGTGTATGTAGAGCAGATTCTACTCTGTGCAATTTGGTAGCTACAAATATAATGTGCAGGTTTGGCAAAATGACATCTTGATGATCCTTCATGGAGTAAGATTAGGGTTGATTAATCGTAAGATTTATAAATTACAAGTGCCCTCCAGAATTCAACCTATGATTTGCCACTTGCCAGTATTGAACAGTGCTACGTCACTAGTGTTGTCATTTTTGCTTAGTTTTAGCATTGAGGCGTTGACTCAGAAATCATTCGTTTGAACAACACTTTATTGGATAGCGATCCCAAGTTTAGTTTATCTACACAGTTATATCAATCAGTACGGGATTAATTACATCAATTTCGAATATTCTTTCAACTCTTACATTTTTCAGTGCTTTCATTTCGGATGTAGCTGCATTATCACAGGAAGATCTCAATGTATAGAAATTGTCCCAATGGTCCATACTCACAAATTTTGCATCACGAATTGCTGCATTATTTTGTGAATTTCGCAAAACAATTCCACTTGCAAAATTCTCTAAACAGACAATAATGTAAGATTTGTGTCTACTTATAAATGCGACAGTAAGCCACGACATTATTAAGAGACGAATATCGACCGTAAATCATGAAATTATTGAGCAATAAGCACAAATATAAAAATCTTTAAAATTACAGAGATGATTTATAGATTAATTTATTCCTATCACTTAATTTGTATGTCTTTTAATATAGAATTTTTTTTTATAACATTTAGACACTAATGTTGGAAATTTCCCCAAGGATCCTCACCAAACATTTCCAATTCATAAAGAATTTCACGTGAAAGCTTATCATACATCAATCAGACAGCATTGAAAGCTACAAAAACATCTCCTCTTCTCTCTTTCTTCACATTGGCCGTTTTCTTTGTCAATTCATACAAAAGGACACCCCAATCATAATGGACAACAACAAATTATTTCACACTCTCCTACTATATTTGCACAAGAATTGATCACTTTTCTTATAATTAACAATAATAACCAATGATTGAAAAATTCCTCAGGAAAATAAAAGAAAAAAAATCATATATCGTGTGATTTGGCTAGTCAAGCCCGAGTCAAGAAACTGCACAACCGCGTCTTGTAAACCCGAGTCGCCATCGATCCTTATCAAATTCGAACATGAACCCTTGCTGCATTAGGTTTCCGATGAGCGAAAACCCCGAGGGCTGGTTCACCGATTGTAATGCCAGGCATTTTACGCCCTCCGCGGTGTCAATAAAGTAATTTTGAGGTGGTGGTGAGAACACCGAGCCACCAGCTAGTTTGAAACTTAGTTTGGGTAGACTCAGTCTCGACACGCCTGACACGTTGACACAAAAATCAAAAGTCGGGTTCGGCTGATCCGACTTTGGCAGCTTAACGCGCCGCACAAACTCCTGCAGCACTTTGTCATAAGCCGGCTTTACCAAGAATGTCAAAGTTGTCCCCGAATCGACAATCGTCCCCCCATTGCCGGACTCATCAATTGCCCAAACAGAAGGGCTTATTTGTAATTTAACACCACCAACATACGCAGCCTCGATCCCAATGTAATAAAATGTGGAGGTCAAACTGTTGTTTATCAACGGCGTGTAGCTCATGTTAGCATTTCCCATGCCGCCGTTTTCAGAGCCGCCGCCGCCGCCAATTAAGAGATAACTCGTCGGAGTAGGACTGAGGGTGTAGTCCATCAAACAATAAGAGAACTTGTTACCAAACTTCCGGCCCAACTGGGACGGAAAAGAAATCCGCCCAAGACCCAAGCCCAGAACTCCTTGAGCACCACGGAAGCTGCGTCCCGTTACACTCGGCCCAGAAGCTTGGAACCCACAGCCGAAAGCTAGGTTCCTGAACTTCATTACCTTGCCTGAGCTCGTGTTGAACGTCATCGTTTCGCGGGAGAAAAACCCGGAGCTGAGGGACCCGTCAGCATACGAATACGCATAGCGGCACGTGCTGTGGCGACGAGTGCGGTTACAGGGCACGTGATCAGGGTGGGGGACTAGTTGACACGGTGAGTCGTAGCAATGGAAAGGTGAAAATGTGGCTGAATGGCGAGCTAAAAGAGCCGAGTTGGGCGGCCTAGCGGAGCAATTCCGGCAGGCGGAACAGGTGACCCAAATGAGGTCGCTGCCGGTGTCGGCGACAAGGAGGAAGGGCTGAGGTGGGGTGCCGAGGGAGAGTGAAACGAAGTACTGGCCGGTGCCGAAGGAGGAGCCGGAGGTGAGGGGGAGCTGGGCTGCAGAGGTGGTGTTCTTCCGGTGGCGGTGGCGGTGGCGGTGGCGGGAGGAGTAGAGGTAGTTGAGGCGGTGAGTGTCGGAGGATAGAGCTTTGGAGGCGTTTGGAGGGAAAGGGTGGTTGAGGTGGAGAAGTGGGAGCTTGAGATAGTCAAATGCGAGTGGCGGTTCAGCAGAGGAGAAGGAGGTGGTGGGATCTAGGAGGAAGGTTAAGATGAGGAGGAGGAGAAAGGAGAGAAGGAGAGAGAGAGGAGAGAGTGGCATCACTCTCATTTTTCTGTGATCGAGAGAGGGAGAGAAGGGGGGAGAGAGAGAGATAAAGACATTAGGGGTTGTCTGATTTATATGTACAAATTGTTGGATATAGATTTTTTTTTTTTTTTGTGTTTTGTTTAAAAAATATTATACTATGTTTTAGATTTCTATATTCGTTTTCCAATAATAACAGGAGAGAAGAGAACATTTGAAAAAGAATTTTTTTTGGGGGGTGCTAGAGCCTATAGAGAACGTCTGATTTTCGTCACAAGTAGCATCAAGATTCAAGACTTCAACGGACACCGGAAGAGTATATTATTAAGTTGCTCAAATTTCTAGCAACTGAAAGTATTTCCATGATACTTTTTATACTAGCTCTTTCCGGTGTGTATGAAAAATGTACGCCCTCAATCTGTCTTGTTTGGATTGTAATTTTTAGAAAGATATTTTTTAAAATTTTTAGAAAATGTATTTTTTCAACAATTCTCTAATTATTTTTTCTCTCATGTACATCACGTCTAAAAAGTCTACTATCATAATGCAATCCAAACGAGTTCGATTCTATCGCAGGTTACTATCTTACTAGCGTGATTAGTGGTGCATGACTTCACGACACTACAAGTTTTACTATAATGTATGTATTATTAGATGAATTTAAAATTTAATTTTGGAGCATATGTTATGAATCCAATGATAATAGTGCATATACCGTTAGTGTATAATAGATTTACTCATATTACGTATAGGATACGGGCATAAATGTAGGGTAGATGGGAAGGAAGATTGAAGAGTAAAAACAAGTAATTGTGGAAATACAAAGTCGTGCAGAATTAGCGGGAGGTCAGGAAGGAAAGAACGAGGAAGATCCCCTCGTAACGCCGTGTGTGTTTTTATGTGGGCATGATGACTAAGGAAAAGAGAAAATCATTAGTGCGTGTAAATGTGTGTGTGTATGATGAATTATAGCTCGTCTTGAAACTAGAAACTGTGTAACATCACGGGAAGAAAAAGGAGGGAATGTGGGCAGATTGGAGGGGCGGGGGGAACACATACTATATGATTGAGTATTATGCCAGCGAGGACTATTGATGGGATCCAATGATACACACACACACATATATATATATATATATATATAGTGTGTGTACACACACACACACATCAAGAACACCAATCCAAAACAAACCCTTGTCAGCTTGTGTGTGTGTTGTTGTGTAGGTGTGCGTGGAATACTATTTTTCTGATGAAGAAGATTTGATTAGGTTAAACATACATGTCAGATTTGCTTGGTGATGGTTATCAAAATTCTGAAGAAACTCCAAACATGACGACTTTGAGGCAAAGATCCATTATATTTTTTGCTTACGGCTTACCAATTGAATTGAAGCTTCAAGAAAGTCAAGCTCTGCTCCCCATCCAGTGCAGAATAAATGCAATCCACGTTCACCTAACGAAGAGGAAAAAGGATTTGTGCTGCGCTATCCATCTACTACCATCATTTCCAATTTTTGTCACATGGTAGCATATTATTCGGCTCGATTAATTAACGAGTGTCTTATGCGCATTGGTTAAGATATATTTGCCTTATAGGCACCCGTTAGAAAACCCCTGTCTGGTTTGGTTCTTGTGATTTTGTGGGTTTTCATCCAAATCGGGAAGCTTGGTGAGTAATTGCGCTTGACATCGTCGTCACAATTAATGGCGCTGAAAAGATACGGACACAGAATAGTTAATGTATTGATCCAGTAGCAACTGTCGAGGCTAGGGTTATAATGACTGCTGAGAATAGTCTTAACAGTCCCGGAGGGAGAGAGAGAGAGAGAAATAAGCTATCTCTGCATGATTAATGATGAGATCAAAACAAACCCTTCCTCGTTAGTTTATTTAGGAGTCGCGATCATGTTCTTTTCAGCTACATCATAAATGCCATTAACGAATATCTGAAAAGTCACCGCCTTTAAAACAAAATGCAATACTACATGTTTAAGTCCGAATTAACATAACCTCCGTGGCTTGATCTGGTGGCATGGGGCCGCTGAAAAAAGGGTGTTGTCCCTGATTCGACTCTCGTTATCCGCAAGTCCTCTGCCCTGAAAAAAAACTCCCGATTAGTCTACGAGCGGGCAAGGGATTAGTGTGTGAGGCCAACTCCTTGCAGGAAACCCTTGAAAAAAAAAAGTCCGAATTAACACCAATGGCTTAACACCACCCCAAACACACCTGCCCTCCCCCCCCCGCTTCTTTTTTTTTTTTTTTTTTGTGTGGCCTTTTTCTCCTAGTCTCTTGTTAGAAAAGGGCAAAGGGGTCTACTGGGGAGCAGCTGCAGCCTTTAGTTTCCTGTTGCCTGAGCTGCTGGAATTCACTTTAATCATGTCTGTGACAAGGAAAGGGTCCAAGTACATTGGATACCCTTTCCTTTTAGTGCGACAGAAAAAAAAAATCAGAAAATGCAAAAGTTCCAGTCATAAAAGCGTTGGATTCAGTGGTTTGGAACCCTAAATGAATTTGACCATCCGGGCAGTTGTATGCGAGCTAGGATAGTGAGAATCAATACTTGAAAAAGCAGAGTACTATTACAAGTAGGGGGAAAAAAAAAAAAAGCTCTCTCAAATAAGGAGCAGAGAGTGTTAACCATCAAAATTAGATACATACATGCATTCTACATACATATATACTACATACATATATGTGTGTGTTTGTGTGATGACATGAACCACAAGTAGTAAAAAAAAAGGGGCTCTATTACAAAAGAAAATAGAAACCAAAGTTGACTTTTGACAAAAAAAAAAGAAAAGGAAAGTCTAAACCCGAAGACAAGTAGCAAAAGAAGCTTCTACTTGAAAAATATAGAAATTGGAAGAGACAACGGGGACAAACATTACACGGGCAGGTTTAAGTATATAATATGTTGCGTAGAACAATATGAAATCTTGGAGTAAAAGGGTTCAAGAAAACGCACAAATCGCAAGATTTCTTCACATGCACATGGAAACCCATGTGTGCTTACGTGACTTTAATACTGAACCAAGTAGAGGAGTCGTGCTTGAAAGTTGAAGCTTTTTCCTCCCAAAAAAAAAAAAAAAAAAAGAAGGTTGAAGATTTTTTTTTTTTCTTGGCCCTTTGAAACTTGCATAGATGCACTTAATCGCCCTTAATCCATGCATGTGATTATTGATTCTGGGCCAAAGTCAAATGGTTGGTGACCTGAATGCAGAAAGGCTATGGATTTCAAAAGGGCATATCCTTTTGGATAATGATGGTCAGCTAGTATAATAGTTCTTCTCTCTTTTCTCCTCCTTTTTTCATTTTACTAGCTCTTTATTTCCTTGGAGGGGATAGCAGAGATTGGAGATCAAAACTAACATGATTGGATCCCATCTCATGCTCCAAAATAGCAATTAGTAAATGTACCAATTGCTTGCATAACCTCTGTTACCAGCTTTGCTGAGTACCATTTTAAATTACAAGGACAAAAAAAAATAAAATAAAAGGAAGTTAGTAGCATTTAAAAGATTAAGATAGGTGAAAGCTAAAGATGACAGTACTCAATAGATTGTACAGTGGTATTTAGTTACATTTTTTGCTTTGATAAAATCATCTCATTTTAAGATAATGATCTCATTTTATGATAATGACATGTTTGTAGTTATAAGTTATTACGTGCTTCAGATGGTGCTAGTATTTGCAAAAACTGGTTTTGGGCCCCTTTCTTGCTAATAAATAGATAGTCGAAGTATTTTGTAGTTACAAGTTATTACGTGTTTCAGATAGTGTGCTAATATTTCCAAAAACTGGTTTGGGCCCCTTGCTTGCTGATAAAACTGGTTTATGACGACTTGTAACAATGTTGTAACTTAACCTGTAAAATTTTGTTTGAAAGCTGTCTGATTTTGACTCACTACGAAAATTTGAAATCAAGATATTGATGAATTGCAACGCAGATGTCCGAAAAGATTTCGAGAATGTTTGGTAAATGAGTTTCAACCGCTACTATGTGTTTTAAATTCAATTGTACCCATACATGATGCTTGCTGAGCGATAATGGGAATATGTCAATGGGGATGATAGACCTCCTTTATGATTTTTTTTTTATTATTAACCATTTCTCACTAGAGAATTGTCTCAATAGCCATTTTATTCTCCTTAAATGCAAAATAAAAAAACAAAATGCCATTATTTTGCTAGTTTTAACAAATGAATACACCACTCTTAAGAAACACAAAGAAATAATGAAAAAGAGAAAATAATAAATTTGTAAAATCCATTCCACGTTACTAAACACATTATGGATTTTGATAAAAATTTATTGTCATTCACTACCCTATGATTCCAATAGTGATAGTCGTTGTGAAATTCAAATCAGACGACTCCTTATAAATTGCATGATACTAGTACTCCCTGAATGAAATAAGTACGTGTGCTGACCTAATATTAAGTTTTTGAGACCCCAGTTAATAGTTTCCATGAATTAGGGGCAGGGTGCTGAGATCGGGTCACAATCAACATGGAGGAAGGGGAGCACATGCGAAGAAGAGAAGAGACAATGCAGGGTTTTGTCCGAAAGGGATTAAGACATCATAATTGATTGAGATTTTTGTCCTTACTTAAGACAAAACTTCACATGTCGCCAGCATAAATTCGTGTAATTTCTCATTTCTCCCTATTCTCCAATAATTCTGCTTCTTAGGTGGCTTAAAATTATTTTCAGATTTAGATAATTTATATCACAGGTCCACTTTTCTAATTTATAACCCAAAAAAAAAAAAAAAGCCTTTCATTTACACTAATTCACTCGAAAAACTTTTGCAAGCGCCATCCTTTAGTGGCAATAATTGTTGGCCCCTCTCCACGATAAGATCCCTCCATGTTTCGTTAATGGAGTATTGGATGATGGGCACTTGACAATTTTTCCTTTTTTCTTTTTTTTTTTCCAACTGTATAACAACTCTTCATTTAGGGGGGAGAAGAAGTACTTACAATGAAAAAAATGCCTCAAGTATGAAAATAATAATATTATGTTGGAGTTATACAGATCAAGTGAATTGCTGCTAGTAATGTGGGACATTTTGTGCTTGTCACAGAATCAAATTGATACAGTTCTTACTGTTCTTGAAATGGGGGCAACATGAAAACTAGAATAACATGCAAGACTCTAAATAAAATAGTGTATATTCTGTGAGCGCAATTGTTACAATTTTAAAATTTGAATACCGTGGGGGGGGGGGTCGGCACCTGCTTCGATAGTCAGGTGATAGGAGACTCATCTCCGCCTCTCCTCCTTGCACTCGAGAAGATCAGGAAACTCCATCCCCAAGGTATTTCTAACGCTAATTAATGTGATTGATGTAACTCCCGACTCTGTTATTTTTAGAAATTATCTGACACTTTTAGAGTCGACCTATAGTCGAGTTATATTCATTAAGACGGTCCTTCTTCTCAAAAACCTAATGTATCCCCGCCTATAAATACTTCTCCACATTCTAAAGGTAAGGGACGAACTCTAGATACTTCTTATATCGGTACAGGTCTAATTTAGATATCCAAAGGTACAATGGGGGATTTATTCCCATCTCTTTATTGCCTCTTATCCACTGCGAGTGCAGGACTGCTGACTTGATATTGAAGATCCGACCCAGTCCAGTCCGTGCTCGCACAAATACCATATTGAAAACGATACATAATTAATTCTTCAAGGTCCAGGGAAACATTTGCACCTGGTGAATATATAAGTCGATTGCAGACCAGTTGGACAACGGTAATTTAATTGTAGAGATTAACTGTCCATTGCTCAGATATTGTACTACAAGATTCAGCCAGATAGATTAATGCAGACCACTCGAGCAACCATAACCTTCTTTATTTATTTATTTATTTATTTTTTTTTTTTGGGCCCCGTTATTAGACAACGATGGTTGTGCAAGATGAAATGTCTACAGCTTAGATGTTGGACTGCGAGATTCGAGCAAAATAAATAATTAAACAAATTAATATTTGTAGGACTACTGGGAAGAAGAATGGGTCAACAGGGGATGAGCAATACCAGAAGCTCGGTAACTATGGAAAGGTAAAGGGCCCAGAAGCAAATCCAAACGTAACGGTAAAAAAAAATGATTGCCTTTGCGTTAGCTGTTGAGCAATTTGTCACCTTTGCAGAGAGTATTGATTCCATGAACAACAAAAAGGGCATCCTAAGGTTTCAGTGCTGTCAAAGAATTTGGCGAAATAGCTGCACTATGACTGTTAATTAACTGGCATCTAAGAAACAGAAAAGGATGAATGGCTTGGGATTCAAGTGACTTGGATCTTTTTAACTACGAAAAAGATTCATAGATTCTGGATTCAAGTTTAATATATTTGCATAAGAAACGTAAATTTTTGTTAATAAAGCCTCGATTTAGTGGTAATCAATCAAAATTGACACCTTAAAACTACGAAATCTTAAATTCAAATATCCGAACTAAGAATTGTAGGCTTTTTGTTTTTTCTTCCGAAAGAAAGAGACCAGGAATTGTAGTTTGGTACTTGCTTCATGTTGGTATTAGGACCACCATTTGTGGAAAAGAGTAATTAATTGCAACCTTTTGATTTCCAAAGAAAAGAAAATATCTGAATTCTTGATTTCTACAGCATGGCTATTCAGTAGGTATGACACAAAGTATCCAATTCATGTCTCTAAAATCTTGATGTCACATATTGATACGTGTTATAAAGTTTGGGTACAACAAGGTCAAAACCAAGAATAGTACAAAAAAGAAAAAAATAAAAAACATAAAATCTAATTCCTGTAATATATAGTAATCCGGGACCGCTTTTTCAAAGTAGTTAACGGATAACCACATCACGCTGGAAGTATCGGACACTGTCGTGCTGGCTACTTTTGAGTTACTTAATCTCCGAACTAGTACTTCCTGTCCTATGATCCAAAATGACTCTAATGCTACTGGTAATTACTTTTCTGCTACACAAACTTTACAACAACCATTTCATTCAGAAAAACTTTCACACGGCCTTCAAATGTATCGCCTCGAACGTGGCATTACATCCAATTATACAAAACATAATTGTTCTAGTGATCGAGGTATGAAGAGAATACAATGATGTGGCGCCTGAACTCCGGAGAGAAGTGCTGCTGCAACCACCCCATTGTAGCCTTGGCTTTAGGGCTTTGGCATCTTTGCTTTCTTGGAAGCAAAGTAAAAGGAAGCCAACTGTCGGCATGGCATTCATAAATGATATTTACACAAGACGGCTAACAAGGAAAATTGAACTCAAGCGCATAAGCTTCAGATTCGCCCTTTATCTTTAGGTAGAGAAAGGTAGCACGTGTCCATGGGAGATAGAGATTTAGAGACATCAAGTGACCACTTTCTAATACTGAATTACTTGAGACCACGATGACGGCTTAAATCCTCCAACCAACAAGTTTGATGCTGCAGATGCATTTATTTTTCTCCTCTTGGATTCTAGTTCCATGCGTCTTTTGGATGAAGATGACCCGGAAGATCCAGAAAAAATCGAAGCAGCATTGATTAGTGCTCGTTTATCTTTCCTGTTCTTATCAAACTTGTGAGGAAATTTGACACGTTGAGCAGCAGCAGCATCATCTTCAGAGGCAGGAAGCAATCGAATGCCAAGCCCCATCTTCCTGGAAGCTGCCTCTTCTTCAGCTACTCTTTTCTTTTGGCTCTGCAGAAGTTCGAAAATCAGAAAATCGTAAAGTAATGGACACAAATAACAAAAATGTAGAGAAAAATCAAAAATAAATGGTACCCTAAGTTTGGCCCGTAGGGTTTTGTTTAAAGCATAATCATCCGAGTGCCTGGAGTCAGATACTCGTTGAAGGCGCACTAGCACCGGCTCAGCTTCCTTCTTCTTCTTTATATCCTCTTCCTGATGCTCGAGACGGTAAAAAGGATCTGATAACTTACTTCGTTCTGAGGAAAAAAAAAAATCCAAATTATGCAACAGAAAATGGTTGAAAAAATGCAACTTTTCTTCCAGTACTGCTTCCTAACAGAAAAATCCAAATTATGCAACATAAAATGCTTCAAACTGTTAACTTTTTGGCCTGTTCTGCTTCACAATACGTCCACAAAGAGAGAGAGGGGGAGGGGGGAGGAGAGACAGAGAGAGAGTGTGTGTTTGTGTGCGTGCGCGCGCGCGTGTGTCTGTCTGCACGTGTGGTTTGTTATTTCCAGGGACCAGGGAGCAATTGATACAGCACATTAGACTATCATCTTCCTAATAAGAAACAGATGACAATCTAGACATGCCAGATAGAAGCTACTTAAACCAATGGCAAATGGCAGGCTTCACCCTAGAGAATAAACAGAGTAAAAGAGAGCAAGCAAGTTTACGGCTAACATGCATTTCATAAGCTTATCCCAATATTCTCATAGCACATGAATAAATAAAAAATTCTATCCCATGGATGTCCAAGTGCCAGTAATGATCAATAGTAAACCTCACCTTCATCTACTGGAAGAAGCATGGTTTCAGCATCTTCCACATCAAACTCCTCAATTTTCTTTCTGGCTCCACTTAAAATAACATATTCACAGTTCTTTGGATCTGTTTGAATCACTATCTCATGTTTGCAGCATGCAGATTTCATTGTAAAGCTCCATATCTGATACAATTACAGGTATATTACTATTAGCAACCCAAACAATAAAGATTTTCTTCCCATCAAAATAATTAAAGAGATTGCGAACCAACATGCCTACCTTTGTAGAATAATAGTTGCCAACTTGCTTTTTCTCTGCATTGAAGCGCACACCCTTCGCAATCATGGACTCACAACCACCACACCATACATTGAATGGCATCTCAAACCTAGATAAAGAAAATGACATGTCCGAAGTCACCAACTAGAAGCTCCCAACAAAAAGAAGAGGATAACCAAGGGATAAGATTTTGAAAACTTTAATTACTTTTTATGCTTTATAGGTTTTTCTACATTTCATCTAATCTAAGAAAAAAAAAATGTATCACACAAATTGGAAGGAGAAGTTTAAAGCTGATATGACTAATTCTTTCTCAGCAATAGCTATAGAATTAAAATTGAAATCCTTCAAGTTGATCGAAAGATTTCACGACCCTGAAAAGATCACGCATGATTGCCTATTAACAATTAAATCATAATGCCACAAAGTTTTGTGTTTTGGATCTTCTCCCACTGACTCCTCTTACTTTCCGTGCTTTGTATAGCATAAAGACTTGCATGACTTAAAAATCACTAAAATGCTCCAGAATTACTACCTTATAATCAAAATGCCTTGGTCTATTTTTCTGGCTCGCTCCCGTAAAGCATGTTGACCATGGAACTTGTTCAATGAACCCTGAATGAAAAGAAATGTTGGAACACGTTACAAAAACAAGTGTATAAGCACAAAGATGGAAACATCGAAGTGTGTAAGAGATACGTGCACAGTACCTTTTTGGGCGACCATTCTGGAGGATAGTAAAAATTATCAGCTCTTGCAGCCGCAAGCGAAGACTGCAAAAACCAAATAACTGATTCAGCAACTAAAACAAACCAGCACTACGTAAAAAGATAACTAGAGTATCATAAAACATCTTGTAACAGAAGAAGCAACAAAGTTAAGCTGACCCATCACCATCCTATCTGTTTTGACCATGCCAGAAAGATGTGTGCATTGGCATACTAGTTTCTTCCTCAGGCTTCTTAGTATATAGTTTATTTAGTTTCCAACAGCACATGAAACATGGTATCCTAATCTATTCAGTCAAGAGAAAGTCTAGGCTGGTCTAATCCTCATCAGAAACTCTTACTCCTTCCACAAGGGATTCACACTTAGAAAAGTAACAAAACTAACAATCATACCGAGCTTAATAATCCTTCTTGCCTAGCTTTTTAACTTAAATTTCCAATAACATATTGTTTCACACTTGGGAGTATATATTTTCCACTATCCAGTTTAACGCGATATGATTTCCTGCTTCTGAAAAGCAATAAAAATGATTTTTTTCAACAAAATTTCATGATGGCATATCAAAATTAACAGCAAAATGTCCAATCATGCGATTCGTTATCAAATTCACACGAAAAACCGCATAAAAATTAATCAGCATCAATGAGATTTTAGAGGAATGTGTATAAATCTTCACTAAATGTACGCGATCAACAACAAGACCCAGAAATTAACCATATAGAAAATAAGAACAGCATAGCGTGGCACATAAAAATCCCACACAATTAGATAAATTTTCAGATCACACAAACAGTTTTTTGCGAAATTAAGAGTTTAATCACCATACTTCTATTCAATTGATAAGAAAAAAATTCGTATTCAACATGTTTCGTTAAAACCCTAGCTATGAAAATTGGAAAAATTGAACGACAATCCTAAATCATTCAAGAAATTACAGACGAGTTAAAAGAATAGATTCTGATTTACATACCATTATTGCTAAATTTCTTCAGTAATCGAGCGATGATGAAAACTTCTCCTCTTCGATTTCTCGAAAGCTCGGTTTTCAGTTTTGATTCGCAACTTTTAGACAAATGACAGATGTGACCAACGTTTTCCATTTTTATATAGAAGTTGGAGATACGACGTCGTCTGTTGGTAAAGGATTGGCGGCAATGGCCCATTTTCTGTAATTGTAAGCCATGGGCTTTTCGGAGCGAGAGGCCCAATCTAAAAGCAGTGCCAAAGACTGGACTGGCTGCTGATCTTTCTTTTGATTTTCGTTTCACGGTTTCACCTGGTAGATTTTGTTAACCATTAAAAAAAAAAGAAGAAAGAAAATCTTTAGCATTTAACAAAAAGGTTAATCTTTCCTAATCTTTTATTAAGAAAAATAAATTTCATAAGGTTGGTATCGAAAGATTATATGACATTTTCAGAAGATGAAGAGTCATTACGAGTATCAGTGTTCAAATGCTACGCTTGACAGTTAAGAGTAGAAAAGGTGTTGAGACAATTTGCTTGTGCCACTATGTGCCACTATATATTAACAATGAGCTATTTTCAAAAAATAAAAGACTTATTATCTTTGCCATTGTTGAGAATTAATTTTGCTAACCAGGTTCGGGGTTCATATTCTATGACTGGTAGTTAGGATGGAAAAGGTGTGGAAAGAATTTGATGGTGCCACTTTTATATTAACAGGGCTATTTTCAGAAAATCAAAATACTTATGATCTTTGCCATTGCTGAGAATTAATTTCGCTTACCCGACCTAGTAGCATGTAAAAAAAAAAAAGTAGATGTGCTATGTGTTTTTGCATCTTAATTCTCTCATGTGAAATTATTACTTAATTTGTTAGTATATAAAAGGCTAATTACTTGGAGAACAAATATACAAATATTTCATACATGTTAACTTACTTTTTCCATTTATTTGGCCTTTTTGACAAGTTTTAGATGTTTTCCTACTTGTAGATTAGAAAATGTGTTTGGACAGGAGAATATTTGGATTTTTTTTTTAAAATACTGTAATATTTTTTTTAATGTACTACATGTGAAACCAAAAAGTAGTTAGAAAATGTGTTTATAATGTAAATAGATAAATTGTGTAATTAATTTGCTATCCAATCACACTCTCTGTGTTACTCTTTTTTCTTTGTTCTTTTTTTTTTCTGTACTTGTAGACGTGCACAAGAATTTCTGAATTGCACCTTTATGATGCTCTAGTAAAACAATAAAAGGGTTAAGGCAGGAGGTTAAGATGCAGAAATCTCAAGTTTAAATTGCATTGTAACAAGTAAGTTGTATCCACATACTTTGATACTTGTGTATAATGCTATCTGAAGGTAAAGGGATGCTGTCAAGCTAACCTTTGCCTTCCACCGAACAAGCAAAAAGAGAAAAGTAAACCTTTGGCCTCTCCTTCCCACCTAGGTGCATTTCTGCTATTCACATCATTGGAAAATCGCGGATTTGTAATCTGAACTATATTTAGTAGGTGCCATATATAGGATCTATCTTTTTCCTAAACATCCTTAGCAGTGAGATTTCTTCTAAATCTTTAGTCCTTTATCAGATAATGCACCTCACCTTTTAGCACTTTTCGTGATTGTATCTTTACTTAGACATTGAAGCAAATCCTGAAAGCGCAGATAATCTTCCATTTCTTTTTGGAGATCTTTCAGAGACAGTATTGCGAATGATCGTCATCACTTTCCCAAACAGTGAAAGATTGCTTGGTTGAAAGAAAACATAGATGGCATATTCCCCACCCCCCACTTCCCATTTTCTCACCCTCTTGTGAGTTCAATAAATGAACACCTTTATGAGTTTATTTGGTTAAGTCAGTGCTATGTACTCAAATAGTATGGATCTGGCTAGCTTTTGTGAGACCAACAATCCTTCCATACACTACATGGAGAAGTTGATATTTTCATAAAACTAATGAAGAATTCAGTTCTCAAAAGCAAGAAAAGAAGAGGAATCATAACCCCAGATGAAAATTCAAATATTATCTAATTCAGTGTTTGACAATCCACATAATGACTCTTATATTCCTTGAAATCTAAGGAACATTTATTGGGAATAGGGGTTTGCCGCCCCCTTGTCTCTCTTTCTCTTTCTCCCACAAACACATACGCATTTACATTAAATTAGCAACTAAACTCACTCACAAGGCTCACGTGTAAACAAGCAAGCACCCTCCATTTTCAACCCTCCCCTCGTACGTAGCTCAAGAAATCTTACATTTGTCCATTAGATTCGAGCTGTCAACCCTTGAAATTTTCTCAATCTACTAAAAACCCTTCTCCTTATAGTCCTCACTTGTTTTCTCTGCATTTTCATTACTCCATGCTTCCTCTTCTCACCTTTCTTCTTCTCCTCTTCCAACATGAAGATTTCCCACGGACTAATCTATCTCATTCTCTGCCTCTCCATGTTTCTCTTATGGTTTCATGAATACCGTGGCCTCATGAATATCAACAACTATAAAAGCCTCAGGCATCCATCATCTCTACCTCATCATCAGCCCTTGATCCACAGAAAAGCACTAGCAAGCACCAAGTTTGACTTCACCCCGTTTCTTAAAAACGACCATAACAAGCGGAGACAGTCACCCGATGACCCGGTGCCGCCCGGCGATGGAAACGAAATCGATCCTCGGTATGGAGCTGAAAAACGCCTCGTCCCAACTGGTCCAAACCCCTTGCACCATTGAGGCTAGCTAAGAGGGCAATTTATGTGAATGAAAAGAAAAGCCAGCAGCCATCATACAAGAAAATGGTTAGTTATTATAGGTCTGATATATGATGATTTAGTCAGTTTTCATATATGTAAATGTATGCAAGCAAATATTAGGTGTTTCATTACATATAATTTGTTTTATATGGTTGATTTTTATCTTAGGCCATCAATACCAATAACATGCATGCTTGATAATGGGATATAATGTTTCATAATGTCCCCTTTTTTTTCCCTTCTTTTCTTCAATTATTTTCCTTTTTCTAAGTTTCCCTTTCCATTTTCTTTGGGCATGTTGTTGTTTTGCAATTAACGATTTGAGAGAAACATGAGTAACTGTGACGGCACGGCACAATGAATGAAGTGATACTTAGCTAACTCCATAATGAGAATTATTAATGAAGTTGGTTAGTCTGGAAGCCTTACTTTCTTTGAAGAACAGTATTAAGGAATAGTAAGATGCACGTGATGGACTTGTTTTTATATGTATGTTATTGCCAATTTGCCATGTTTCTCGCTGGGCTATATGTGGAGTTTGTACTCGAATCTTGCTGCAATCTAAACCAGATATATTTTGTTAGATGTCCCTCTCTTTTTTTCTTTTTTTTTTTTTTGTGACTCGATGGTGCAATTTATAATGGTTGCCCTTTTCAAGACGTCCATAAGTAAGTTCAACACAAATTGTAACATTATTCAACGAGAACCATAATTTGTCCTTCCAAGTCTTCACATTTAAAGTAAATTTAATACACATTAGAGGATTGATCAACATACAAATAGTCTTTCTTATGACACAATGCACTAAATAAGCTCAAAGTATATTGGTCCGTTGTTCAATGTGCATTATAAGACAATTCTAAGTTAGACACTTTAGACTCATTTCAGTTGATTTTTCCTTTTTATTTTGTATCGTTTTGGGTACTAAAATAAACGTTATTGTGTTAGCAGTATGAATGTGTTAGCAGTATGAACAAAGAGTAGGGTTCATATAATCCAGGTATGTGAATGGAACAGAGAAAAGCTAACATGAAAGGGACTTGGGAATGCAAAAACCATCCATTGCAATATATTGCAATTATGGTGGATCTATAAAGTGCCATTGAAGAAATTGAACAACATTCATTTGGCTCCCAGATGGGGAGTTTGGTTGTTGTTGACGGTAGGTCCCCCAAATAAAATAATCAGTGGCAGGTAAGTTTTTAAGTGGTCAAGTTCCTCTAAAAGGTTACTAGCTACAAGTTGATCAGTGTTTTGTATTTTTAATTCAATGGTTTCTTTCCCCCTTTTCATGCGCATAATAAGATAGAATTCATATGGGCTTTGCCTTTTCTGAGAGCATTTTGAGGTTTTGATAGTTGAGTATCATTGTCACTCTGATTATGAAGTAAATTTTGAAACTAAAGAAATTGATGTCAAATCGCAATATTGTGTTTTTTTAGTGGAAACTTTTGAATCCAAAACCTCCTATTTACCATCCCTCCTATTTTAACATCTAACTCAACTCTCTTTCAAGTTGCAATACTGTATCTTGCACAATTTTTTGCCTACCCTTTTCTTTATTACTATTTTTCTCTACAATCAAACCCAATAAAACAGTTACTCTTGGTTTATCTTGGTATTGGATATGAAATAGATTGTGAATCACTTGTCTAACAAGTGCAAATGAAGTCAAAATTCTAATTATTTTCTTTAAAAAGAAGAAAAAAGTTAAAAATTCAAAGGGTGGCATATGAATTTTCAGACTGCCGCGTGATTGATCTGCTTGCTTTTCACCTATAACGTGTAACTTCTCTATCATACGTAGTACGAAACTTTAGGCCACACAAACCTAAAATTTGTAATCAAAATTGACAACCTAACTGACAATTGATTCAAAATCAACTAAGGTAAGCACGCCTTTTATTTTTATTTTTAATTTCCTAATCCAACACGTAAATTTTTTTTATCCACATATGAATGCGTGATATATATATTATTATTACATATTATAATCCTTATCCTTACAGTTATTAGCTTTTGTTGTTATTACTATGGTTAAGGTTTTCCTCAAACGTTTTTTGTGCTTAAGAAGGCTTAAGAAGTCACGATCTAAAAAGTGATGTCCGTATCACGCTTTCTTTGAAGAGGTCAATGGGGTAAACTATGGCCGACTCCAACGTCAGACGTGACGGTTGCAATTGCACACTTTTAAGCCGGACGCGTGATGCTGACCCTCAATGGTCAACAGAAGCGCCTAGCACTAGCAGCACCACGTTTTCATTCACTAATTTTGGTCCTTCTTCTCAGGTGAGTTTTAGCATAAATTGATTAAATACAAACAAAGCAAAATATTGAATTATGACCAAAAAGAAGGAAGTCATTATTCTAAGGGGAGGGGGATATAAACTCTTACTCGGACAAAAAAAAAAAAAAGGAAGTCATTAATCTAATGACGTTTAGCGCCTTTGGCGTACCCAATTTTGACAGTTTGTGTCTTACACCTTAAATTTTTTCATGTGACAATTTAGTACCTAAAAGTTTTAGTGCTTGCCACTTTAATCCTCATTAGTTAGTAACTGAATGCTACTACTTAAATGAAATGAGTAATCGAGCTTCATACTGGTTCTAGATTATGATTGACAATGACCAAATTCAATTGATGGTGTTTAATTATGCAACTTTAGACATTCATGAATTCCTATATTAATTGCTAATTGGGCTAAAGTTGCTAAGAGTAGAAATCTAGGTACTATATCATCATCATGAATGAAAAAAGATAAAGCTACTCTATTTTTTTACCTCCAATCTCTAATTGCTAGACGCAGGATTTGAATCCTAAAACAGGTAACGGGCCGGCTAGTTACAAGATGTTAATGAGTTGCATTTGTGTTGAGTCAGAGATAATAATTAGTTGTCCAATGCGAATCATGAGAGGTGCAGACCGATTTAAGTTTGCTAATCAATTACTCTAATTTCACCTATATCTATAAGCCTCCTAATGCTTTCAATGATGTCTAATTGAATAAACAAGATAGTGTCAATTAGTTCAATTAAAACAAGGTGATGTTCCTCAATAGACTTAGTTAACAGATAACTCAAATTTCGTTTCCCATACTTTCAATCATAATTAGATTCTGTTTGATGACATATTAACTAAATTTGACCTTCATTTTCTGCTGAATACAAAGAACCTACGTGCATTTAGATTTGACTACTATTTTATAGTAAATGCAAGGTCGAATAATCCTTTATTTTATAGTGAAATGGATGCACATAGTAACCACCATGGAAAGGAAAATTGGATCTGCAATGTCAATACGTAATCCCTTAACATAATAATTGATGCGAAATTAGATATGCGATTAAAAGTTTAGTATAGGCTCAAAAGTTCAAATTAAAGCAAGTAACGTTCGGGAGGAATTTCATAAGTTTGATGAATAATATATCCAATCAAGAGCAATTTACTCTTCCTCGGTAATACTCAATTGCTTAAAAAAAAAAAAGTCTGGAATTCCTAACTTAGAAAGTTATTACACAACAAAGATATCAAGGTAATGCACAATTGCTATCTCGTTCACCGGCCCTAACTAGTTAGTGTTAGGTTATCTTAATTATTCAATTGTATGTTAGCTACCAGCACCAGATTACCTTGATCAACACAAGGCAAGGCAGTTAAGGTTAAGAGAAGATTAGAAATATGTCTATGATGAACTGAGGAAAAATAAGAAAGCAGTAGGCTTATTCAAGAGTCAAGAACTCCTAAGAATATACGTTGTGAAAGTCAGCCAACTTAACAATATACTAATACCCAAAAACCAACCAAAGTCATCGACTTTACAAATTAAAAGGAGCAAGAAAGGCATAAAGTACTTGACAATTAGGCTCCTCACCCCTCGGCATGCATGCAATCACACCGTTTGGTATTGACTCAACAACCACCCTCCGTCCTCGTTCATAGCGCTATGTAATTGCATTTTTCTAGAACTTTTATGTTTTTTTTTTTTGGGCAGTTTTCTAGGCTAAGATTTAGAGATGTACTCCAGCCAGTTGTCCAGTTTGGAGAGTTATTATCCAACCATCAACCTTAAAATACCATTAACGTAGCAGTCTTGAAATTGTTTGTTGCAGAAGAACATAGGTAATCATCATATGATTATGTAAATGCTTCTGGCATCCCAAATTTATCCCAATTTCTGTCATCAGCGAATCGGCACAAAATTAATGCCACGTAATGAGCTAAATTTCTTTTGCCCCTTATAGTAATACTATATACAGCTGACTTACCTACTCTTGAAAGTTGAAATAACAGAGAATATCCCTCTAGCCATTGCCAGCTTTGAATAATTGATTGAATTACTAATTTACACCCTTCCTTAACTAATAAGGTTGAAGAAACATCCTCCTTTCCCACAGGCCAAAACCCAACTGCTACCACAGAGTGAAATAAGTCATTCCCATATATAAAGTCGCAAAATCCATTCCAAACCACTCCATTCCTCACGAATTCCTTCTCTTCTTCCATCATCTCTTCTCCCCCTCCCTCCTTCCCATCATACTCAATCATTGTCCAAGAAAATGGTCCGTCCAATGCCAATACATGTAACTATTCATGGAAACTTTTGCTCTCTACCAATAGCGATAGGACTGTTCATTTCAGCATCAGTTCTTGTGGCCCTTTGCGCGAGACATTCCCAAGCAGTTTGCCAGAGAGTACGGTGATGCTGCTACAAAGACTAGCACTGATTCGAAAGTTTCACCTCGATCACCATTGCTGCTCCCCAAGAGGCCATCAACAACGCCGCTGATCATCCGGACGGAAATAATCGCGAAGAGTCCGAGGCTCGTGGGATTTTTGCCAACCCCATGAAGGATTCGGGGAAGGTGGATTGTGGCAGAAGAAAATCTTGATGGGCGAGAAATGCCAGCCCCGCAGTTTTCTGGTGTCCTTTTTTATGACTCTGATGGAAATAGGATTTCTGAGCTTCCCAGATCACCTAGGGCCATGCATGTCGGAAGATACTCTTCTTTTCCTGCTGCAACAGATCTGCAATAGCTTTTTTTTTTTTTTCCTTTTCATGTACAAATTAAAAGTTCAACGGCCAAATACTACATATGTCTAATGTTACAACGTTAAATGAGCTCATTGCACCTTAATTGTTTAGACTCTTTCTCTCTCTCACCCTCCTTTTTTTTTTTTCCAATTATTCTAATATACCATGTTCATAATTCATATTCGTATTCTTATTTTGCCCTTTGACCCATAACAAATAACAATGTGTCCAGCCCCAGTTTTTGCACGATAGGAACTTACTAATTTGGTTCCAATTGGCAAGTCAACTTTTAGACATAGCACACCTCTAATATAAAATACAATACCCTTTTGATTAATCCAAAACATCAACAACCCTAAATCCCAATAAGAACTCAGTTCCTCCTTTCCATAATTAAGTTTGCATTGGAATTCTTGTTTCCAAATTGTACACTTATACTGCGTTGTTTGAATTTCTTATTCGACATTGGAAAGATTAAAACAAACTAGAAACACATCAAAATGAGTTTTGATTTGAACCTTTAGCATTGACTTATTTTAGATGGAAAGTAAATGTAAAGGTCTTGATATCTGTTGCGATTATTACTATACTTTTTTTACCTCGAATTCTTGATCATCACTTGTTCTAGCTTGTTCAAGGTCCATGGATGACTTTCGTTTTCATAGTTATCATGGCTATGTACACCATCCCCATAAAAATGAAATAAAAGAACGCCTTCACAATAATAAAAGGAAAGAAGTGAAGTAATACTTGAAATCTGAAAGCAACAAAATCTGAAAATGCTATGTCTTAGTGGACCAACCTTCCCAAACGGAAAATGCATAACTTACCTCCCAAAAATTGGCTAAATTCTTAACCGCTTAGTTTGGGAGTTGAGATTTGGAGAGAAAAAAAGGGAAATTTGGGGGGAGGGATGAGTTAGGTGATACAACAAAAGGAAGTGTAAACGAGAAGTTCCAAATTCATGACCTCCTACTTAATATATATATATATATATATATATATATATATATATATATATATATATATATCTCTGTGTGTGTGTATCTATGTATGTATGTATATATATATGTGCATGTATGTGTATATATATGTATGTGTATATATATATGCATGTATGTGTGTATATATATATATATGTATGTAAATGTATGTATCTATGTATGTATGTCATAGTTGTTGATTGAGATCGATCGAGTGAATTTCGATTTCGATCCGATAATTTTAATAATTTGACTATAATTTTGTATAGAAAATTCAGAATGCTATTTGGAAACTAGATTCAAATAATCTTTAAACCCACATAATTATCTTATACTAATTCCTTACCTATAAAACCGGTGAATCTTTAAAAATTGGTATTTAATTATCGATTGATAAATACTTAAATGATATACACACACATATAAAGTTAATTTTTCTAACTATTTGTCCAGTAATTTGCATTTGGATTCAAAATAAGAAAGAACAATATTTTTAATTTAATCAAATTCATTTACAATATGTCACATAGTTCCAAAATTTTTATTTAATTTTTAGACTACCCCAAATATCTTAGATAGTACGATTTTAACTTCAATTAACAATATTATTAAATTGATTGTACATGAGTTGCATTATTTATTACTGCATATGTGAATCACAAACTTCAAAATTATTAGTAAAACTATTTTTTATATTTTTTGTAGAATCGATTGATTCCACGATCCGATACTGCAAAGTAAAAAATGATCCAATATAGAATCCGATTTTGAAAACCTTGATGTATGTATGTATGTTTGTAATTTTTTTTCAAAAAAGAAGAGAAAATGGAAAAAAAAATTAGAGGGTAGATTGATTAAAAAATTTTCTCTCGAAGCGTGGAGAGAAATGAAAAGAAAGTTCAACTTAATAGTAAACTTTTCTAAAATACTAACTTTACTCATAAAATGTTTAAATTATAAAATCGTAATACTGAAAAGTGTTCAATATTCATTTCCTTTCTTCTCTCTTTTCCCTAAACTCCCAAATAAGCCTAAGCAACCAATTACCAAACCAACTTACCAACATCGGACATCCCATCCACGAAAATTTACCCTGCCTTTTTGCTTTCCCTCATTTCAAAGTCCCTACTCCAGCCCGTGCACACCTTTTCAACATTATCACGTAGTCACTCACTTATGGCTCGAATGTGAAGAAAGAAAGAAATGGCTTTGTTGACAGTTCCAATTCTTTCACCAATATCTTCAACATTGTCTTTGTCATCATCCAACATTACAATCCCAGCTTCCCACCTATTTCATGGCATAGACACTTCAATCAGAACACTGAAAAGAAATTCAAGATACAGAGCTGTCACCATGGCTCAAAATGATAAAGATGAACCCACAAAATTGGTGACTTTTTTGGGCAAAGGGGGTTCAGGTAAAACCACCTCTGCCATCTTTGCTGCTCAGGTATTCTTTCCTTTATTTTTTTTTTTTCCCTTTTTCCCTGTTTATCTATGTGTTGAAGGTTTTGATACTTGGGTTTTGATTTTTGTGCTCCGAATGTTGCTGATTTCTTTCTTGTTAATGAATGTCAGTTTCTTGAAATTGGAGCAAAGTTTTTAATTGCCACTAGTCAGTTTAATATGCTGAGCTATCCTTGAACTGCTGCTTGATCTGCCCTTCTTTTATTGGAAAATTTGGCTCTATCTGTCCAAGCATTTTAACTACCGAGACAGTGAAAGGCTGCAAATTGGCGTAGAAACAATTTTCATGAAGGTTTGAAAGGTTCTGTCTTCTAATTTAGATCAGATAAACATCAAAAGTCAGCTTACTGTATCTTTAAAGGAGTCCATCTTGTAAAAGATTCAAATCATGATGAGTTTTTTGTTACTTTCTTCTTTTACTGATTACTAGGGAAGTTCCATACACTGTACCCCGGTACCGAGCATATGTTGGAAAAAATATGAACTTTATATAAAAACAGCGAGAAAACTTCATTTCCAACCTGTAGAATTCTCATGTTATTGGTGAAAATAACTAAACGGAAAGAGATGCACTGGACTGAGTTCTTATTGACATTTCATAGAATTTATTAAGGGCCTAAGGCTTATTGGTTTATCCTGATATTTGCTGATGCTTTTGAGCATATAATCACAATTTGGCCTTTTATGTTCTGCATAAACTGTATGGCATTTGAGCTGATGTTTGGACATATCATGTTTCATGAAGCATGATCTGCTTACTATATATTGTTAACAGTTATTTTGTTGGTGCTCAGCATTATGCAATGGAAGGTCTGAAAACATGCTTGGTGATACAATCTCAGGACCCTACTGCTGAACATCTCCTAAATTGTAAGATTGGAACATCTCCTATCAAATGCAACAACAACCTTTCTGCAGTTAGATTGCAAACTACTAAAGTGTGTTGCCCTTCTACCCTTTTCCCTTGCCTTCCATGAGGCTTTATGATTCCAACGTAACTTAATTTCTACTTGAAATTGAACCAATTCGAACTGCAGATGCTTATTGAACCTCTGAATCGAATGAAGGAAGCTGATGCTCGTCTTAATTTGACCCAAGGAACTCTTGAAGGGGTGGGTATATAAAACAGGTTCTGTACTGTATCAAATCTCAGAAAGATCTAGGTTTCTTCTATTGTTTTTGTTGTTTATGGTATCTTATGCTTGCCTTTTCATTATGTAGTAGGTGGTCGGAGAAGAGCTAGGTGTACTTCCTGGTATGGATTCTATATTTTCCATGTTTGCGCTTGGAAGGCTTTTGGGATTTTTGAGGAACACAAGTCAGGGGAGGTCAACAAGATAAATTTGACATTGTTGTACTTGATGGTATAAGCACAGAGGAAGTTATTCGGATGATCAGTGCTACCAGCAAAGCAAGGTTTAGAAGTCCTCAAAATGTCACCATTCCCTCCAAAATAGAAAAGAATATGGAAAAATAGACATTATGTTGATCTTATCTATTCTCGTGTGCAGATTATACTTGAAATATTTGTGTAAATTGGCTGAAAAGACTGACCTAGGGAGGTTAGCAGGGCCCTCTCTTCTGAGACTTCTAGATGAAGCATTGAATTTTAGTAGCGGAGGTGCCAATGCTAATGTACAATTGAGTTCAGAAGTGTGGGATCAGCTAGAAAAGATATTGGAGGTATGTGTTTTCAATTGATTTTTGTTGGGTATTAGTGACATGAGAACCACTGTAAAAGTTGCAATGGCTATGTGCAATGCAGAGAGGTTCTGCTTTCTTTCAAGAGGTGCAAAAGTTTTCCTGTTATGTTGTTATGAATCAAGATAGCCAACTCTCTGTAATGTCTGCACTACGCTACTGGGGATGTGCAATTCAAGCTGGTGCTCAGGTTTCAGGGGCTTTTGCCTTTGCATCACCAAATTTAGAATTAGCAGATAGAGCAAAGATTTTTTCACCATTGCCATTTGCTTCTATTCCGCATCTCTCAATGAGTGCCCATCCAGATTGGAATGAGGTTTTGCTGACTGCTCAAAGTCAAGATGCACGGCGACTTCTTAACTTAACAAGTAAACAGACCTCCATCTTGCCACCAGTTAGCTTTGATCCAGGCAACAAATCAATCACACTTCTCATGCCTGGCTTTGACAAGTCAGAAATCAAGCTATTTCAAGTACGTTTATGCCATTGTTAATTGCTTTTCTGTTTGCTGACAGTTACATATTCTGTTTCTTGTTTGTGATCAATGAGGTTTCACCAATGTGATCCTGGTACATGAATCATCATGATGAGGTAGAAACCTGACTGGAATGGATTGCTTTGAATGAAGCTGGAAAGGAAAAGATAAGTTCAAAAGATTGGGAAAATAAAATAGAACATTACTTATTTAAGCCCCAAGAAGAACAGTTTACCGGATTACATATTTCTAGCAAGGGATGACACGGTATTTCAGTTAGAGCTAACTAGCATGTAGTGGACTTCTTTCAAGATTTTGACAATCATGTGTCATCCTTCTAACTTGCCTTCCTACAATTATTTCTCTTGGTAGGCTACTTCATAATGATTGATAACGTGGCACCAAAGTACCTTTTCATGATTTATGATCTGTTTGTGTGTGTTTCCTATGAGAATTGAGAATGTACTCATTTATGATGTTTAAGATTTTTCTTATGAATGCAGTTCAGGGGAGGATCTGAACTTTTGGTTGAAGCTGGTGATCAAAGAAGAGTCATTCGATTGCCTTCTCAAATTCAAGGGAAAGTTGGAGGTGCCAAGTTTATAGACAGAAATCTAGTGATCACAATGCGGTAGAGTCCGCATTTATAAGCGTTTTCTTTACTGTACCTGAAATAGAGAAGGTGCAGAACCTGTTATGGGGGCTGTTATTTTTATCTCAATATGACTACATGAAATATATAGCAAATCTTGATTGCCCATTTGTTTACGATATATTTTTTTTGTTTAAAATTAAAGCGTGATTGCAGTTTACTACATTTTTTGTAGTTAAGGTCGCCATTATCCATACATCTATTTTATGTTCTTCTATGATCTTTCTACACAATACACGGCACTAGTGTAAGTATATTGTTGATTTGTGCTTTTACTTGCTTCTGTAAATTCTCAAGTAACTTGAAAATAACTCATATTACATCTCTTGGATCTAACTGTATCTTAGTAGTGCTTTTCCTATTGACAGCCTGCTAGTTGCACAATATTCGATGCAGGCAGTTTTTTTCTACATTTTGCATAAAGAAATGACAAAATATACAGATGAAAAATCAAGAAGTAAAGTTTAAAAAAAAAAAAAAAAAGATGCTGATTATTATGCTTCAGGCTTCTGGTCTTCTCCTGTTTTCTGCATTCGGCTTCTCAGTTCTTCAAATGCCTTCATGCTCTCAGCGTCAAATCCTCCAGCAAACTGAAATAAGTTGTTAGCATGTATGGCAACTTGTGTTTAGCTCCAAAGAGAGAGCATCCAGGTAAAGAATGGCAACTTTTTATACTAACACAAGGACCAAACAATCTATAAAACCACTTGAATGCCTATTACCTTGGTTGCATACTTGAACGTTCTATAGAAATGTTAAATCAGAATGTGTAAGAGGATCTTTGGAAGTTACCTGATGAACACGGAAAGCAAAACGAACCCCTTGTAGAACTAAGAATTCTCGGTTGGGCTCTTTCTCTGGTCCGCTCAGAGCATCAAGCTCTGATGCTACACGTTTCATGTACCTCCGTGCTAATTGCACCGATGAGAGCTTTATCTGCAAATGAAAGAACTTTGTTTAAATTTCTTTAATGCAGCAAAAGTATCAGAATTTTCATCATAGATATTGCTTCAGGCTGTTATAAATGAAAAACATATGCAGTGTGTAAAGAGTACGCTTCTCTAGAGGGTAAGCATGAGATAGGAGATGCTGTTATATTAGAAGTTTCACATTTATCAGACAAATATCATTAGAACAAATAGTCTTGTTTCCTTTGCACCAGAGGTGGACCGAGCCCCTATACCATTACTTATTTTTGTTCTTTTCGTTGAGAACCATACCTCGCCAATCAATCCAGTATCAGATAACCAGTCTACCGGAATTCCAAATTCTTTATAACGAGAAACAGCCATGTCCCTTGTGCGCAATAGAGCATAAACACTCTGTTCAACTCTGCACAGTGCAAGATCCAGAAGACAAATAGCAGATTAGGATAAAATATCTAAAAGTGTGAAAGAACGTTGCATTGATTCACATGCTAAATAAATCATCGTGTATTTATATTGTTGTGAAGCTAAGATATACCTACTTCTCAAGTAATTTGTACATCTTCTTTAGAGCAGATTCACAAGGAAGATTAGGATCATCAACAAAAGTAGACACTTGCTTCTCCAGCTTCACTAAGTCCTGATATTCGAAGGCTGCCTCTCTTAGAGCATCTGCTTTCCCTTCTGGCCAATCAAAGTGCTTGAGAACTGCTCGCTCATCAACCTTTCCAATAGAAAGACCAAGCATATAGATAAGATACGAACAAGTTTTCACATGGCAACAATATCGAGGTATTCACTATGACAGGCTTATGTGGTTAAATCCTCATGAGTTTCCTAGGTCAGTATATCAGTATTCTTCAGCATCTGCTGGCAAACAGAGGCAATGTAATTAGGCACAATTTGCCTCGATATGTATATTTACAGGCTTGATCTTCAAATGTAGGCACGACAGGCACATGTATCTGAGTCCTCTATGCTGCAGATATAGTATATAATCTAATGTTCACAAGAAGTAGGAACTTTGTATAATTTTAGCAAAAGGACTTACCAAGAAGGATAGCTCCTCATCAAGCCAATTGACAAAGGCCAACAAATCTTCTATATTGGTAAATGATGCTGCTCTGACTTCAGTTGCCAATGACTGGACAAAATCACCTTGAGTTTCCACATCAGCTTTTACCTGATTTTAGAAAAACATACACCTTGTTAGAATTGGTATTCAGCACCAAGATCAACCTAAAAACAAAGAAGAGATTTTTACATACGGCTAATAGGAATGATGATCTGTTTTCTATTTCCCCAATCATGTTGCTTCTTGCTTCTGCTGTGCTTGATGTGGAAGATATCACTGGTGACGAATCTTTCTTTGCCTCACGTTTCATAAGTGATTGGTAGAACTCAACAACTTCTGGAGCACGATGAACTTTATCTCCACTTCCTGCTCCTCTAGAAAGTGATCCTGGGGGAGGAGGTGGACGAGGTGGTCCACCAGGTGGCGGTGGAGGTGGAGGAACACCTGGCGGAGGAGGTGGTGGAGGTGGAGCACCTCCAATAGGAACATTCTTATTTGAATCTGCAGGAGCACCTGAGGATGGCTTAGGAGGTGGAAGGGGGACTCTTGGAGCTCGCTTCTCAATATGAGTCAATTTCATTTTGCTTATTGTTTGAGAATCATCCTTGCTATCATTAGATTGCTCGTTTGAATCACCAGAAATGGCTGTTCTCTCTTTTATATGAGAAAGTTTTGGGGGTAAAGCGACTGACGTAGTTCTGTCGGGCTTGAAACTTGAAGTGTCACCAAACCTTGCAATTCTTGCCTGCTCAGCTTTCTCCTTAATTTTCTTCTCTCTCTCTAAGGCAAGCTTATGCCTATCTTTGTAAGCAGGATATTTCTCATCAAGAACTCCTTCAACTGATTTTGACATTAACTGAAAAGATGATGAAACTGAATTGAGTGAGTCATCTTGGGTTCTAATTTGCAAGGGTGCAGGAGTTTCAGGAGAATCAGGGTCCTGCTCTGCTGTCCCAAACGTAGTGATGGCTACACCATCACCAGCATTCCTCAGCATCAAGGCTTCTAGAGGACCCTTTGGTCTGACACTCATACTGGCCCTGCTTGGAGATCTGCCTCCTAAAGATCTTGTTGGCGAAGAAAGAGCGCTTAAGTCATCCTTACTTCTGCCCCATTTCTTGAGCTTTTGAATTAAGCTGGGCTTTTTGCTGAGACTGCTGTGTCTACTCATTGAGCTGTCAATGGAAGTATTATCAAAATCCTCACTTCCAGGAGATGAGGGGTGAGATAAATTGCTTTCAAGGTCTGTGTCCCCTTGTCCACGCTCTGATTCTGCATATTCTGACATCAACCGTTTGGCCCTCTCTTGTGATCTTGGGCTTAAACTCTTACTGAGATCACGAGCTGATATTTTCCCAGTGGGTGTTTGATAATTACGGAGCTCATATCTTAAGCATGCATTGACCCAACGAAGGTACACTAGCTCTTCGACTTCACTGAACCTGTTCATTTGAAGTCCTTCTACTTGTTTTAGAAGGTCTTCATTTTTTTGCCTTATATTATTGCCCTCCTCTCTCACCTGCGCAACCATTTCAGTCTGCAGAAGCACACATAGATATACTGATGAGATCATTTACATGATTTTTGGAAGGTGAAGAAAAAATCTAAGCAGAAACAACAGAGGCCAGTCATGTCACACTGCACGCAAAAGAAAGAACAGAAAGTTTTACCTCTGTCATGTTAGAAAGGGATGTTACTTTGGCTTCTGCAGCATCCAGTTTAACAATTAACTCCCTCTTTTCATGCTGAAGCTCTTTGTTCTTCCTCTTTAGCTCCATAACCTCCACTTCCAACTCCTTTAGAGCTTTAAGCTTCTTCTCGACTGCAGCATCTTTTTTGAAGGCTTCTACTTCTTTTGACTGAAGTCCACTAACTTGTTGCTTGAGCAACAATAGCTGGCCCTTTGTCTGGTTTGCCTCAAGTTGAATTTGTTTTTGCAACTCTTTGATTTTGTTTCTAGCAATTTCTAGCTCTCTTCTAGCTGAAGCTCCCTGAGAAACCTCCTCTTGAAGTTTTTTCCTTTCAGACTGCAAAGAGTTGATTGTTATGTTCAGCATGTCAATTTCCACAGTTTTGATCTTGAGTTGTTTCTGCAACTCGGAAATGTTTGATTCTTGTTCCTTTAGCCCATAGTACTCCAGCAATTCACCTTCAAGCTTCACCTCCCTCTCCTCTAATTCTTTCACTAGGTTGCGTAATTGTTCCAGCTCACTATTATTATTTGCCATTTCATTTTCATAGATTCTTTCTCTCTCCGCCTTCAAGCTTGCTGCTGTATCATACTTTTCGCTGGGTAATGGAAAATCAATTTCTCCAGATAAAAGATTTTCAAATTCAGGCAAAATCTCATCTTCAATATCGGATGGAATGCTTGGAGTAGGATTTATGATGCCATTAATCAACTTAACTTCCTCTTTCTCCTCCTCATGCTCCTCAACCTGCAATTCATTAAACATACACATATCACCTAAAACCTGAATAAATTCTAAATTTAACTGAATCCTTTGCTTACTGATGGTCATAGGGAGACAAGTAATAATTTTTCTGCAGGAAACTATACTACTATAAGATTAAAATATTAGGTTTTCCAAAGTACTTACAACCACCTCTTTGAAGCCATCATTGGAATATGTAGACTGCTCATCGTCTTTCCCTTCATTCCAAGCTTGTTGATCATTTCCTTTTTCTGTTGCCCATTTCATTCAGACAAAGATACAAGAAATGCAATCCAGGTCAAACTCACAAACAGATGCAGGTTTATAATTCAAAAAATGGGGAAGTAGTCCATTAGAAAGCCATATTTGGGAAAAGCTTTGCTTTAAGAAGCTCATCGTAGCTTTGCTCTCAAAGAGCTCTAAGTGGAAAGGAAGTTTATTACTCTAGCGAATTCAGCATACGTGACAAACTTATAATTGTCACTGAGTAAAACAAAGCACTCTGAAAAACTACTCAATGAATAGATCACCTGAACCCTTGGTTAGAGAAGACGGTGACTTTCCTGCTTGGACATTAATCTGCCTGACTGCATAGGCTGCAACAGAAGCAGCAACCACAAAACCTAACCTGACTATCATGTAGGAATTGTTGATGGAAAGTACCGAAACTTCCACTCATCTACCAACACAGACCAATTCTCAGAATCTCCTCGACCCATTTGTCCCCACATCCATAGCTCACAATCAAACAATCTATAAACTTACGCAAGAGCAATTGATGCAGAACACCATGTTAATTTAAATTTCTTTAAGGTAATCCAGTAGCAACTGTTGAAGAAAAATAAGACCAGGGAAGGTACTACAGAAAATTCCCGAAACTTTTTTCTCTAAACGAATACTCTTATCTCAAAATCAGCAGCATTATCGTGTTATCATGATTTTTGACCCTTCACCGGGAAAAACTAGTTCGTATGTTAAAAGTTCCTGACAATAGACCGCATGACAAGTGTAATCCGAAGAGCTACAGGAACCACCAATAGCTAGTGGTTATTCCTTGTCCAAGAAGATTGAAATTCTATTAACAGGCGTATCCAATTTTCTGGCCTACTTTGAAGAAGATGATGAACTGTTAAATAAGCAATATACAGACTGAAAAAAGACCCAAGAAACAGTAATTTCGAAAGAAAATGAAGTACTGCAAGAGTTCACTGCCAGTCATCTTGCTAAAAGTCTATCTAGTTTCTGTCTTGTCTCTAGAACCATGCAATAAACATGCTGTTGGCAGTTATCCAGTTAATTGGTTGGCCTTCAACAGCTCAGCTTCATTACACACAAGTCAAAATAACCAAGTTATGCTACCCATCTGATTAGTCTCACAAAATCACACTCAACTGAAATGATTTGGTTTCATTATATAAAATCAAGAAATTAGTGTGATAAACGATTAATAATTAAGGAGGTAGATCAATAGATGGGCCCAAGGCAGAGCATATGTACAAAAATGCATGCTTAATTTTCGCCTTTCATATATTTCAGGGCGAATGAAATTTGTACGTTTGGAAAGTTAAGGTTGATACTTGCACATTTCCCTGCCTATGCTTATGGATTGGAGCGTATGGATGATAATAGCCAAGAGAAACCAGGTTAACCCAAACTTTATGTATCTACTAGGGAACTTGACCTTTATGCCCACATGTTTGCCTTTTTGTCTTTTTTTCCATCTAGTCAGTATAACTAACTAGCATATTTGCACAAATTTTGGGATTGCTAGACTTAAAAAAAAAAAAAAAAATTCCTAGCATTTTCCTGTATTTCTTCAGATGTGACAAATCCACGGGAGCACTAAAACATGGCTAATTGTTATACATGTGTACCCGTTTAGTAACAACTGACCATCTTCAGAGTGCACTAAGAAGCTTTTCCTGGTTTGAAGAAAAGAAAGTGTATGTACATTCCAACTGGAAATATCAATGAAGATTTTTTTGACAATTCAAAGAAAACAAGAAAGCAAGGATTAAGTCAATGGTTATCTAATCCAAGACAAAAGCCAAACAAAAACAAAGAAAAAAAAGGAACTTGTATAACTATTTATCAACAACACGAATCAAGAAGACATGATAAGAAAGCTTTTTCAAAGAGGAAAAAAATCTGGATTAATTTGGATCACAAATACAAGTCCCACCGCCCCAATAAAAGCCAAATTATTATCCAAAACATCAGTGGTTCGGAGTAATGGGGCACTGAAAATCTAGTTGGATGACAAACACTCATTGATACAACCAATTTACATCGCAAGAGTGACTTAGGAGTGCTGTATGGACCACCAGTGTTGTTTGCTTAGTAGCTCAAAATTTGACCTAATTGACACAGCCAGAAGCAGGACATCTCTTTCTTCCTCATCCTAAGACTTCCATTTGCTCCCCATTTACCTGTTTCATCATTCAACAAACCCCACCACCCCTTAACCGACCCACCAGCCGCCAAATGTTTTTGCCTCTTGTCTGTCTTAACTTCTGCAGTGTTTTTTGCTTCCTGGTTTTACTTTGATGTACGCTAATAATTCATCATTTTGTGCTCCTCAATCCAACATACACGGAAGAACAGATAAAATCCACTCATCACAGCTGAAGTTCTAAGGACATTAAGCTACATATCCATGGAGGCCCAATTATTAAAAAGAATTAAAGAAGAAAGAACACAACAGAATGGAAAATTCTCAAGCTTATCTAATGAAAAAGAAACATAAAGCTGTGTCCTTGTCTCCTTGAGCAAGAAGAGGAATCATTAAGGATACCTGATTACCTGCAAGAGGAGAATAAATGACGACTCCTCCAGATTGCAAACGCAAGTAGCATGAAAGTCTCAAGTACTAGGTTACCCTTAACTAACTGCTTGCTTTTAGTTGGGCAGAATCCGAACTAGTGTAAGATGGCGGCAGTTAAATTTCGCGCGGGAACGATGTTTCGAGCCACTCGGGACTCAGAATTCAGAATTGGGTTATTCCGGAATGAATGAATCGCTCGGATGCTGGGTTAAGACGAAAAGCAAGTCACAACCTTCATAACCCTGTCTGGTCCGACCAGCTTTTTCACAAACATGGTGTTTATGCTTACAAAGATAGTGAATCGCTGTAAATTTATTTAACCTCAGTGTTGATCCAAAAATTGCATTAATTGTTTGGTTCTTCTACACGATTTCATACTTAGTTGTTGCACTTCAATGTCTGTAATCTTAATCATCCTGAGAAGCATGTCATTATTCAGAAAATCCACTTTATTAAGACTTGAATTGTCCATTCTTTTGGTTTAGATGAAATTTCGCTCTAGTAATGCTATGCTTTCCAAATAAGTTCTGCTTATGAGCATGGCATGGGTTGTCCACTTCCATTTCCTATGCAAGGCAGCAAAGGCCAGCAATGTTTGTTTGTTGGCCTCTTTAGCAAGTACTCGTCCTGCATCTTCAAAGGTGCAATATCAGCAATATTCTAGTTTCTCCTGCAAATTGCAATATCGGACAGATGCAGCCATATCAAGAAGATGAAGCAGGGTTCATCAATCAATTCTTCTTAGTTGCTCCACACATCTTCATATCCAGTGCCATTGATCGTCCACCAGGTACTAGACAAAAATTGCTGTGTAGAATTGCTTATGCAGGTCAAATAAATATCCAGACACCATTCATATTATAGTCAATGTATATAGACTTCAAGCATCATAAAAAGAGAGTACTACTAGTACTGTTAACAAGCCCACATTCGCCAACTATGACAGACATTCAGATTCACAAAATTACAAATTTTCAACTGCTTAATTGGTATATAGTTCTCTGACCTTCGCTGTAACAAAATGCCCACATCTCACGGTGGAGCTTGCCTGAAGCAAATTTTGTATAAGTAAACAAAAGTGCCTCAAAAAGTTTCACAATCCCGTCTTTGAATTATGTACTGACAACTCATTTTGGAACAGATCATTATGCATGGGTACCAACCTACAACTATGGCGAGCAATACACCAAGGACAAACCATGACATAGGTTCTCCGATTCATGCAAAGACCACCAGACATCTTTTCCAATCAAGCATATCGTGCAGTAATAGGCAATCCACGAGTTCAAGGAGCAAGTAATCCTGCTTCAGCAGCCAGACTTATGATTTTTGGTCCCACCTCCACCTTCGTCCAACTTCCTCAAGAACCTTAGCTCGAGCTTGGCTTTTCCTCGCTTCATCGTCAACCCAAGACCTGCAACCATGGTTTGCAAGCTAATTTGACATGCATGCCACAATTCCTAACCACTACAGCACTTTGACCGAAAAGAGTACCTCTCATACATGAAAACTTATTTCAATCTAAAATTTATGAAACACTTGGGTAGAAATCCACCATCTACCACTTTCAATTTTCTGAAGAACATAAAAAAAGGCAAGAGCTTAACATTCTTACCTCAGTATTCGCAGAGCTTCTATCTCAGCTTCCAGTATTGATTTTGCATCCAGTAATCCTTCATATTTGACCTGTAAATCAACCAGTACAGCTTCTAAATTGCTCTTCTCATCCACACACTTGGTCCTCTGTATTACAAGACGTTCAGACATCTCATCAACCTCTTCCTTCAGACTGGAAAGAAGATGTTTCTGACAGTCCAAAGCAGCCCTCTGCTTCAAAAGCTCAGGTAGACCATTTTCTTGAACAATCTTCTGTTGCCCCAAATCATGAATAGCAGCAAGGTGAGCTTTCTCCGCCTCTAAACCATGTTTTCTTTCTTCTTCCATCTTTCCCTCCCAAAACCGTTGAATGTCTCCTCTCTCTAGAAGCTCAGACCTGATTTCTTGCATAGCAGTTAGTCTTGAAGCATTTTCATCCTTCAGTCTCAATAATTCAGCACGTACAAATTCTGTCATCCTTCCACTTGTCAGTGCTACAGCTGCCTGTGCCTTTGTTGATGGTTTTCTCGGCTGAAATCTCTTTATTTGTCCTGTAAATGAAAATTGCATTCAAGCCAATGAGTACACGAGTAAAGCAACAGAAATTATAAGATTTTGTCCTATCTGCAAGTTCCTGGTCATGTTCATGTACAAAACTCCCAATTGTACACCTCATTTTCACATTTACTACACAACAATATTGTAGGCTCAAATACACCCACTTATCTCAGCAATCAGGACAAACAGCCCAGTTTATGTGCAGGTACCAGTGCATATCACAGTATGTGCATTTTTTCCCATAAGGGCAGAGCGAAAGAACCATGAAGTATGATTGTACATGTACATAGACAGAAGGAGAGAGATACCAAAAACTCTTCTAAGGATGCTTTTTTCATCAGCCAGAATGTCCATGCCAAGATCAACTATTGCTTTTGAACTTATGTCCCTTACATCAAGAAAACCAATGTTCTTCCTTGATATCTGAACTGTAAATAAGATCACACTTAATCTGAGAGAAATGCCATAAATTTCATTTCCATTTCTCCTCAAACATAATACACGAGGGACACATGAAAGAATGAAATGTAATAAGTAGCATAATTATCCTACCTCTTCACTTAATCCTGGAATGACTTCGTACTCTAGCTTGGCCTTCCAACTAATCAGATCCTGGCGTGATATAAATCTGTAATTCAACAAAGTGTTCTCAAGTTGATAAGAATGCAAAAACAGGAAGAAAAGAACTAACAGATGGAAATTAGAGTACCTGTCTGGGAGAAAGAAGACACCTTGTTGCCCATCTGAGTCATTTAAATCCAAAGCAAAATTCCCATCTAGAAGTCTGCTTGCTACAATACCAGCCTCAGCTAGGCCTGAAGTTTAAATTTAATCAAAAAATGAAAAAATGTTCTTTAGTTGAAAAACTTTCACACTATGTGAGAGGAATAAAGTTTGATCCTTACACTGAATATGCACAAAATCAGGATCTTCAACATTAACATCATCAAAGGCCATGACTGTAGAACCAGAAAGTGCAGCAGATGAAAGTATTCGATGTCTCTGGCTCCTGCAGTTGAAATGACAAATAGTGCTCTAATAGGGTGCAATCAAAAATTATCAATCCTCAAGAAAAAGATTCCTACATAAAATTGATAAGCTGTGCGATACATATTTAGAAGCCAAATTGAGAAACAAATTATGGTCTAGCATTACCTTTCCAGCTGTGAATTTGCCCGAACCAACCATCTTGCATATTCTCTCCTTGTACAGAGCTCATCTGCTTTGACATCATCTTCAATGATCTACACACATTAATTACAGTTGAGCAGACAATGCTTCAAACCCACGTGTATATCTTCAAATGAAATATCTTACCAAAATAACCATCTCAACTTCTAAAACTATTAAGAGCCATGCAGCAGAAAATAATTTTATCACAGCTTCCAGCTTATCCATCACAAAGAGAAGAAACAGGGGGAAAAACAGCCTATTTCTTCTCAGTCGTTCAAAAGCAAGGCAAAATTCGACCATCATAAGTAGTATAATACTTTAATACTGTGGAAATAGTAAGCACAGCAAGGACAACAACCTTCATCTTATTGAAATACTCCCACATTCATACCTTGAGTTTCTGCAACATATGTAGAGCTTCCTGTTGGGTAGAATCAACTGAAACCATAATTCGCCCAAGGTGGTTTGGTCTTGTTACATTTTTCTTTGGTTCTGAAAAGGAAATTCAATGAATAAGATACATGGAGGCTAGCTCTGAAGATTGCAATTAACCAGTGCTCACATGTAGGAAAGTGAAACCAAAAACATGCTTGTGCCACCATAATTCATTTAGAACAAGAAGAATTCACTAGCATCTATGAACAGGCAACAAATTCCAGATGAAAATGAGTGATGTTACATGACCACTTACATAATTTGCCTTTTTCCTGATAAAATTCAGTTTGAATTTATATGGATACAATATTGCATGATAAGATTTAAAAATAAAAAATAAAAAAGAACATAGATGGTAGCAAAAACTTGCTCTTTTCACCATGTTCTCCATGAGAAACTAAAAGTGGCCAACTATAGAATCACAAGTTCTCGAGCTAAAAGGTTCAAGGTTTCCAACTGATAACGTTGTTGACAAGTAAATCAACCTCATGATAGACGTAGTTCTCTGTTTAAACATTCTGCACAGCCAATTGCAGTTCTTTTCTACTAAACAAAAACTTAATGGAAGACTAATATAAATGTCAAACCTAAGCTAATTAGAAAACTAAATTATCATCGAGAATTGAATTTACCTATTAGCACACTGTCACCAACTCCATCAGAAACAATCTCCTGAGTTCCTTCAGAAATCTCAGCTTCATCCTTCAAGCCATCAGATTTAATAGTTTCAGCGTCAATGGCTTTTTCTTCAGTTTTAGAAGGCAATGAGATCCCTTGTGTGGTATTAAATGGACCAATGAACCGAAACTGGATATCTAAAATAGGCAAATACACACCACATTTCAACAAAATGCATTATATAAAAACTGAAACAAAACAGAAACTAATGCAAAAGAAAATAGCAAACAATAGTTAACCTTTCTTTGATATTAAATGATATGCAACAACTCCAAGCAAAGCAGCAAGTGAAGCCCCAACAACGATCATCACCAATGTAGCACCTACAGAAAATACCCATCTCATAATCACCTTCAAATTTAATATATTCACCAAGACAACAAATCCCAGAAATTTAAATCACTAAAAGTCTCATCAAGACGATCGAAAATGTAGAAAGCAAATCAAACAACTATCCTTAGTCTCGAAAGAATCAAAAGAAACCCACTATTAGGCCCCGTGTATAGCATAAAAATCACACCTTTTTTTCTTTCCCTGGGTTTAACTGGAGCTTCAACAACCGCCCAACCATTATAGTCATTTGGGTCATTTTGCTCAGAAGAGACCCATGAAAAATCAAGATCTTTTTGGGCAACTGAAGCAGAAATGTAAAAGGGTCTACCGTAATTCCTGAGTCTGATAAAATTTAGGTTTGAAGAAGATGATGACGTGAGTTTATGGTGGCGTAAAAGTCGAAAGTGTGAGGAAAGATACAGGGGAAATGGTGATAAAAAAGAGCACATTTTCTCCTTTCTTGGGCTAGAATGGGAGAGAATTAGGGTTAGGGTTTTGAGGGCACAAGGGGAGTTGACATTTCAGCGAGGGTGGGAATCAATTGTTCCCTTGGAGAATTTCATTTGCCGTGTAATATAGTCTTTTGCTTTTGCTGGAATAGAATCTCCAGAGAAGCCATTGATGTCTGTCCCGTGTAGCTTACACACTCAAGGTGGAAATCTTCCTTGAAACCTTTATTGGTGTCTTTTTCTTTTTCTGTTTTGTTTCTTCTATAATGAAGTGGGAACAGAGAAGGAAAATTTGTTGTGATAATTTGGAATATTTGGAATAATTTGGAATAATTTGTTGTAAAAGATATTTTTTGATGTGATGTATATAAAATAAAAAATAATTAAAATTTGTGTCGATAATGCAATTAAAAAGTTTTAGGCAAATTAAAGCAATCTAAAGGGTGGATAAGTGGAGTTGTGATAATATTTTAATTGGACATTAAGGTAAATAATTCTTCAAAAATAAATAACACTCATTTTTTGAACTTCATACAATTCAGCATTTTTAAGACTCTATCGGTTATAATCTACCACAAATTGAAAGTAAGAAGACATGAAAATATAAAAGAAACAAATGAAATTTTCTGTAAGTTTGTCCCTTTAATTTTTTTTTCCTTCTTGTTGATCATATCATGTCAAATTATTACCTTAAACCATTTAAAAGTTAAGTACTTAGATTTGTCCCTCGAAAATATATTTTGACGCATTGTACAACAAAACAAGAGTGCATCCGGGTAGTACTTTGCTGATTTCATTATTTTCATTTTCTATGTTTTTTTTTTTTTTTACCAATCGTCAGTTTTCTACACCTACTCCTGCATCAATACCTACTTTAAGGAGGTGATCCAACTGGGTCATAAGGGGACTGAACCACCTCTGGACCAAACGGGTGCACTTGTAGAAGTAGGGATTCAATCCCCCCACCTACACCCGCTCTGGTGGCCAATTGAGCTAAGTCCAGGTTGGTTTTGTCTATGTATAATTGCTTAACTAGTTTGTTGAGTAAAATAACTCTCGTGCAATCAATGCACTGCACTTTACACTATACTTGTTGTCCATTAAACACTAAAGTTCTTGATTCTTGATAGTTCTGTAAGAAAATTCCAAAATAGATTCTAGAATTTCCTAGACCCTAAACATTTCCAAACTTTTCTCGTGCATATGGATTGTTTCTGGTGGAGGATTAGGAGAAATGTACGATGGACATCAAGGAAATAGGAATGAATGAATCATGAGCTTGGTGGCTGAATTTCGGAGCATGAGAGCTAGTCTGCACTTTGCTTTCTCCTCTTCTCTCTCTACTGAAAAAATAGATTAATCATGCCTAAACAGTTACTTGTTACCAAGACGACAACGATTTGTTGATGGGGTTTTAAGCTTTGGTGATACTGCTGCTAACCAGGTGGGGTTAAACACGGTAAAAGTACAAACAATACAGTTTGCCCCAAGTGGTGATGTAATCGTAGTATTAGGGAATATTGTATTCTAGATTTTGGTTGTGCAATTGCTATATATTTAGACTTGTATAAATAATTTTGGCAAGAAAGATTTGCAATTTGGTTGTAAGGTTGGATAATTAAGGCGATGCATTTGTAAAAAAAATCTAAATGTTTGCCCTTGTTTACAATTGCTTTTATCGTATTTGAGACAGGCAAATGCGGTCACACAAGACTCTAGAAGGCATGGTTTCCCCACAGCAAAATTGGTTTAAAGCTTTTCATTTATTTCAGCAAAAATAGGCATTAAAATTAAAGCTATGCTAATGCACGATATGATAAGCACCTCACAGAGGTATTTATAGGATCATCAAACATTTAGACCATTTGAGACAATGAAAACCAAACTGCAAAGTTAAACAAACAAATGCTAAGAAACATCCAGTAGTCCTCTGGTCAATTACAAGAAGAATGAGTTTCTGGGTCAAGAAAGTTTGAATGATGGGAAATAGCAACACAGAATTAAGCTGGCATGGTGGTGGATCCTGATTCAGTAGAGGGAGGAATACTTGTATGACTTGAATGAGCAATGGCTAGCAAGGAGATGGAACTTCTTCTTGATCAGATTTATAGGAGCCATTTGCTATGTTTGATTTCCATCTACTTGGTGATTCTCTTTGCTTTCACCAATTAGCTGCTGATCAACGCTCCAGAAGTGACTGCAGAAAAGTAAAAACATCATTCATCATGCCGCAGCTAGTTTATGAGAAAAGAAAGTCACATGCCCCAAACAGAACTTTTAGTCACCAGAGATCAAGTTACTCACCAAAAGAACAGTACACTAGAACACTAACATGAACACACAAGTAATGAAACGAGCAAAATGTTCCTGTATTTTAGGCCTTAGGTCTTAGGTCTTAGTTCTTCAATAGAGCACACAAAGAATCAAGGAAATCAAAGACGGAGGAACAAGGGCCAACAATTGTAGATAACTGATAAAATAAGCGGTAATCATTGCTTTACTGCCGCCTGGAAAAGATTAACAGAGATCTATTGTTTATACACCAAAAGGCGATGTTTACAAATGAAGACAACATCACAAACGTTCATACAGTATTCATACTGTTAGATTGCCACTAAACTTTTCTTTGCATCAAGTGCAAGTTAATACATCACTACAATAAATCCATGTTATGCCAACTGGAATGCATTTCCAAACTTAAAACTTTTTCCTTCAATTCAATGCTGGTCTAAGTTATTTTCAGTTCGTTAATTAGCTGCAAATGCTTTGTTTTAGACACAGCCACTAAGGTATATATTTTATGTCTTCTTGTTCAAAGTCTAAATGCAAGTAATCTGATAGACATAGACCATAAATGCAGATATATAGAAGAGAAAATCAAATCGAAATAAACTGAGAGAATAGTACCTTGTGGGAACAGCAGGTGGTGGTAATGGCAAAATTGGTGGCTGAGCTTCTCTTGAGACCAAAACTGTAGGTTCTGATGGCGTCGTTATTGATACTTGAACCACCTCCACATTCTTTTGAGTTGTTTGTGACAATTAATTCAGGAAAACTGAAGGTTGTCTAGTCTACAGTAACTGCCCTGGAGTTAACACTGAAGGTGTAGGTGTTTCGACAAAAAAAAAGGGACAAAGCGAGCCCCTATATCCGGTTGAAGCACTTTATCCATTTGTACCAGCTACTATAGTAGCAGGTTGGGATCTGCTCTGATGTTGCCACATTGCATCAAAAGCTGCACTACATTTACCAGCAGCCAAAGGAACTACAGAACTAGAATCTTGACTTGAAGTTGTAAAGCAGATAGTAGAGGCAAGCTAGCAGCTGCTTTTGTGGCAAAATAAGAAGTCAGAGCCATGCCAATTTCAATTACTTAGATCCCAGAACTGGCGATTGCACAGAAGGGTCAAGGTAAACTTGAAGCAGGTACAGATGAAAAAAGAACTAAGGGAACTACAACTGGTTAAAGTCACAGGAGGATAATCAGGCAAGCTTGGAGTTTCTGTTGGCAGAGACATATTAAAATGAGAATCCTGCTTCTGCTGTATGGTTGGGGACACTGACAGCCCAGGAGGTGGTCAAAGTAAGAATTACTGATGAAATTTGGATAGTCCATTAGGGCCCCATGCTGTCCTTGTCAAAACATGGGTTTGCTGATCGACATCTTCCCTCTGTATTAATAATATCGGTGTTGATCAACTCAAGTGGATCGACTTCTGTTGTATTGTCTGAGTTTAATAAATCAAAAAAGATGCTTCGTTAGGCAAAGCAACAATGTTCAATTCCTCGTAAATTCCCTTTTTAAATTGAAATGGTCAAAGAAAAACTTGTTTTAGGATTGAGACAGTGACAATTACTTGATATTGTTTATTTCAATGATCTATTAGGACAGACACAAGATAGAATGGTGCTAGTTGATTTGAGCGGAGCACCAACCTTTCAAATCCAAAATACAAACACTGTGAGGTACTACTTTGTATTTGGGATGCTCGACCCCTTAATATAGCAGAATCATATGTTATTACTATTACCAACTAAAAGATTTTCAAAACTCTAATATGATATAGGCCATGGTATAGGCAATTTCTGACTGAAAAAAGAAATTTACATGTCATCAATTATGTGAGAAATTTTCCAAAAATGAAAACACTTTGTTGCTAGAGCTTGAATAGACAATCATGCTGCAAGTGTATCTGATCTTTTTTGTGAGTTAAAAAGAAAAACGCAATAAGCAACAGCTTTATCCATAAAATGCAACAATGATTCCAGTATTTTGAAATTTCTTTTTAGATTTCAACAATTTGTCTGCGAATTGCAGATTGAAAAGATGCTTTTCTTTATTCTCTTGACCAAATAGAAGCCCTTATGGCGGGCAAGATTGTAGTAAAGATGTTGATGGTTTACCTGCATAACTTTCTCTAGGGTTTGCATTGGGATGTAAAGATTCAAGAAGCCTAACTAGTAGGGGTGTGCATCGAATTCGAATTCGGTAATTCGGTGTTGTGAATTCGGTTTTATTGGTATTTTGACTTTATTATATCCGATCGAATTGAATTCAATTGATTGTTATCAATTGTTATGAATTGGTATTTTTCTCTTATCAATTGACCAAACCAGGCAAGGCCATTGAATTTGAATTCGGTAATTTTCAGTATTTTGTATATAATAGCATCTAACAGGATTTTTTTTTATTTTTTTTGTATTGTATATTATTTTAAAATTTTCAGACGTATGGTATGTATATGTATTGTATTGTATTATATCTGTATGTACTTTGTCTATGTAGCATTTATTTTATATATTATATTAAATGAATTCGAATTCGGTTAATCCGAATTCATAATTTTCCATACCGTTTTCGAATCTAATTCGATACCAATGAAATCGATTTACCGAATTACCGACCGAATTACCGAGTTCGAATTACCGAATTCGGTTGGTAATTCGGTATTCGGATTTTTTGCACACCCCTACTAACTAGCCCCCAAAGTCTCTGACATAAAGGATTCTGCAAAAGCAAGAAATGCTACAGCAAAATTAGTTCATGCAACAAATGTAGAATCTAGAGAATGATTATTCACTGAATCAGTTTATATTTTCACCAAGGACCATTCATTGGGTAGTCTTAGAACAAATCTTATGCTATCTTAAAGGAGCTCCAAGACGTGGTATATTATATGGTAATCATGGTCATTCTCATATTGAATGTTTTTCAGATGTAGATTGGGTAAGTTCTAAGATTGATTAAAGATCTATAACCGGATATTGTGTTTTCTTTGGAAGTAACTTTGTATCATGAAAAAGTAAGAAACAGAATGTATTGTCTTGCTCTAGTGCAAAATCAGAATATAGGTCTATGGTACATTCCGCTTGTGAGTTTATGTGGATACACCAATTATTGAGTGAGATTGTGACAATCAAGAACTTGTCAGGATCAAGTGTTGACCGTTACACTAAAAACAATTGTTGATAGTAAGGGCACTACGTTATTTCCTTAACCCAATGGCAGCACAAAGTACCATACAACTCTCGGTTAGTCTAACCCATGGGTACCGCGGGTTGAGCGATGAGTCACATGATACAGCACAAAGTACCATACAACTCTCGGTTAGTCTAACCCATGGGTACCGCGGGTTGAGCGATGAGTCACATGATTAGATCTAAGTCCCCTGATCCAAGTCAAGTCCCTTGATCCGAATCAAAGGGTGGTGTTGCAACTCCACAAGTCCAACAATCACCCCCAGCACCAGTTTGGGAGACTCGAACCCGCAACCTCACTCTGATACTACTTGTCAGGATCAAGCGTTGACCGCTACACCAAAAACAATTGCTGATAGTTAGGGTGCTATTTTATTTCCTTAACCCAATAGCAGCGCAAAGCACCGTACAATATTTGGTCAGCCTAAGGAACTACACCCCCCATGAGTGTCGCGGGTCGGGTGGTTAGTCACACGATCAGGGACTGGTGCTGCAATTTCACAAGTACAACAAAACTAAGCATATTGAAGTTGATTTTCACTTTGTTCGCGAAAGATTCAGCAAAACTAGTTAGTCATATGAGAACTGGAGAGCAGATAGCAGATATTTTCACTAAATTTTAAGTGGTCAATAATCAATTACATTTGTGATAAGATAGGCATGATTAACATCTACGCTCCATCTTGAAGCGGTGTTGTAGATATTAAATGTAAATATTTGATTTGATTATAATTAGAATATATTCTAAATTGATTTAAAATAGAATAGATTTAGATTAGATACTAGAAGATTTGAATAGATTTTTTAGACTAATCTACACTTATATAAATGGGTGTCTATTATACATTTTATTGATATGAAGAAAACAACTTTTCTCTCCTTGTTAGTTTTCATTTTCCATCATAAGTATGGAATTGATTCCTATAAAATCAACTTTCGAGTTGATTTTAAATCAGCTTCCTTTCCTTTCTCCTCCAACAATAATCATCAAGCAAGCAGCTCCTCTTCCAGACAAGCAAATCCTATCAGCAAAAAGGAAAAAATTCCAAAAAAGGAAGAAGAATAAAAACATAAACACAGCTAATCCAAACAACAAAATACAGAATAAAGTTCAAGATCTTTAGAGGGTCTAAGCATGCTAGAGTGTTAGAAACATCTACATTCTCAAAAATGGTCTCCAAGAAAGAATTGTGACAAAAGATTGGTAATTTTAAACGCCCCCTTCTGTACATCTTAGCGAGTAAAGAGTGTGTAAAGATGGAGAAAGAAGACAAGACCAGCCCAACCAGACCAACCCATTTCAGTCTTGACTTAACCTTGAATGCAATCTTGCCTTCCCCTTTCACTGCCACTCGCTTCATCTCTTCTCACACCACAACTATGAACAGACTCTCTTTGGATACAGCAAAGCTTACATGAGATTAACGAGCAAAGACAAGTAGATATAATGACACATGTGAAAAACTCATTAGAATTGTTTTCCACCACCTGATTGCCACCACACCAAGCCCACTCTCCCTCCCGAGAACTCCTCTTCTTCTTTAAATAATTTAAATAAATTAGAAGGGATTGTGCCCATCAATGGTAGCCACAGCCGGTAGCACCATCGCCGGCATTGCCTGCCACATTGGCACCAACGTTGGTGCTATGATCAACACCAGCTTCCACATTTAGTCTAGCGGCTGCGACAGCATCAACGGCTTTAGTGGAGTGGATGTGATCCCTCATCTTGCCAACTTGGTGTCAATGTCAAAGAATCGCCTACAACATTTTTTTTTTTTTTTGCGTAAGATCGTGGCGTTAGTGTGGCATTTCGAGAGATATTGATCGAGTTGTGAGTACGTTGCATAGTGTTCATTGTATAGATGGCACTCATATCTAGCACTGTTCTCCACATTCTCCTTCATCTTGAAAGTATCAAGAGTTGCTGAACTTTCCAATTTCTTGAATTCTTGTTGAAACTTTCCAATCAATTCTATTTCTTGAATTCTTGCTGAAACTTTCCAGTTCTAATTCTGAATTTCTATTCTATACTTGTCTTGAATTCTCAAGTCCTATAAAAAGCGGGAGTTTTGAGGTGATCTGAAATCTCATACCCATTGTTGGGTAGATTGTTTGGTCATTTTGGCTGGACTAGTCGTGGGTATTTTCGAAATTTCATAGTGAGCAGCTTGTGCTGGCATTGTTTAGGAGTGTCTAGCTGGTTTTTTTTTTTATGTAAAACAAGAAAGTACTCCCAAAAAAAATTTTGATTTACTCTACTTGGATAAAAGAATTTTATCCTTTGAAAAGTAACAAAGTCAGAGTAGTAAGTTGGAACCCGAAGTTTCATTAAGGTAATATTTTTCATTCATAAGAAATTCACAAAGTTAGTTGTAGCAATTGCACAATTTCAATATCAATGTTAACTTGGAACTTTAGTTTTGTAGAATATCCTTGATAAAGTTTGTATCTACTCAATAATTGGATTAATTTTACACTAACAATAGGTCCGTTTGGATTCCTTATTTTTCGAGTTGTTTGTGAAAACAAATGTAGCATTATAGATGTGAAAAAATGGTACTGTAGATGTCTTTGGGGTTGTTTTTGGAATTGCTATTTCTTTTTTCCTTTCCTTCAACCACGGTAGGAAATTTTTTTTTTTGGCTCCTCTCCTCCCTCCCTCCCCCACCTTCCATCCCTCCATCCGTCTCTCCCCTCTCCCTCCTCCTCCCTCCACCCTCATCCTCCTCCCTCCATCTCCCCGGTCGCGACCGAGGAGACCACTGGTTCGCGACCTCTCGGCGTGGACCTGTAGAGGAGGAAAAAGGAGGCAAAAAAAAAATTGTCACAAGGTCTGGCTCTAGCCGGTTGAGAGGTGAGGGTAGAGGTATAAGGGGAGAAGAAGAGGGAAGAGAAGAAAAAGGAAAAAGAAAAGGAATAGAAAAAAAAAAGACAAATATTGGTGGTTGTTTTTGTGGTTATTTTTTAGGGTTGTTTTGAGATTATTTTGGTTGTGTATCAGTGATTTAGTGTGAAAAATAGTTTTCAAAACAAGGAAGCTATGACAAAGAATCCAAATGATCTACATTACATAATTATTTTTTGCAAAAATGGGTTCTCTTCACACCTTTTCTTATCGTGACTCCATTGACCTATTAAAGTTTTGTCAAACATTAATATTAACCAAATAAAACGATAAAAATGGGGCCCAGTGGAAGAGTCGCTTTGTTTGGAAAAATAAAGGCCGATGGCAGCTTATTTAGAATGCAAATCCTCCTTTAGAAGCGTTAATTGGAACTTGTTCACTTTAAGGGGCTAAACTGATTCTTTTATCTACTTTGGAGGGTTAGATCAAAATTCGCTTAGAAACTAATAATAATTTGATAGGTATTGCGTTGAACTTTTATTTTTTTTGAAAGTCCACTATTTTTGTAAGTACAAAATGTGTCAAGAAAATTTAAAGAGTTTTGAACATTGACCTACATCGACTTACACGCAAGGAAAGGAGGGACTTTTGTCCCTGGCTGATAGTCAACTAAGCTAAGTCCAGTTGTTTTTATACCTTCATAGCAAAAAAACGTAGTTGTTTTTATGTTGCAGGTGCAACTTCCCATTTTCCTTAGAATTCTCCTATTACCAATCCTATTCGACCCCAAATCAGTTGCAGAGAAATAGCCAGACTTTATCACTAACGGGTTTTAGTTTTTGGTGCTCCCCTCTCTTTTCCTTAGACCAATTCAAATATGCTTTCTTTACAAATTAATTTTACATAAAACTTTTATTAGTAAAGTAAATTATTGCAATTTAATCTTTTTTTTTCCAATTAAATGATGGTTGTTTTGAAAGTTATAATGCTTATATGGAGTTACTGTATCAAGGTTTGTTTAGATAGTTATAATTAAAAATAGTTATCATAGCAATTCATGTGTGTACAGTAAAGTAATAAGTGATTTTTGTAAGAACAAAGTTAGAAGTATATAAAGTCACAAAAGATTTTTTACCCAGTCCCAGACCTCCCCCTTTCTTTTTGGTACAATTGGGAGAGGTACACCTCTAAACGATGATTGAACGTAGGGCTGCTCCCCCCAAATTATCAGCACCAAGAAGCTCTCCTAAGTTCAGTTGGGTATTCCGTAAGGACTTGTAATCCTGGCATTCCCAATCCTCCGTGTACTCTCTAATTTGGCTAATCAAGTTGTAGTGGAGGGAGGAATAATTTTTCCACCTCTCCCTTCATATATATATATATAAGAGATCCCATGATGAAGGGTTCTTAATCAAGTCCGATTCCGTTAGTCCCAACTAGAGGTGTTAATCACAACCCATTTATATTGGCTCACCCAAACCCATTCATTAATAATTTACCAAACCCACCCATTAAATTTAAATGGGTATAAATGGGTACATTAAATTTAAATGGGTATAAATGGGTACCCATTTATACCCATTTAATTGATGGGCAATGGGTTAATTTGCTCACCCATATAATCCATTTAAAAATAAATATACATTTAATTCAAAATTTTAGTGAGTATTAAGGAGATAAATTTGAATTTCTTACCAATGTAATAACAATAAAATGCCATTATTTATTGTTAAACATCATGCGAAAATTTTTTTAAAAAATAAATAATATTTCAAACGAATCATAAATGGGTAGTTGGGATACTCATACCCATTTATTTTAATGCGTATAAATGGATTGATTCAATTATATCCATTACCCAATTGTGACTTACCTAAATATACTCAAATCACCCATTTTGACATCTATAGTCCCAACTAATCAAATTGGGATGGAAACTAGGTGCTCTTGAAATTTCCACTACTTACGTTAAGACTAGATTGGTGTTACTGACTCCAAGACACCACAATAATTTCTGACCATTTTTAATTAACTTTATGAAAGTATGATTTGCAGATGTTTGTTTATTATCCGGCATTAAACCGACATCAAATTTTTGCCGAATTCTTATGTCCATAAAGATGGAGTAGCATCACTTGCATTTTGATGATAACTGCACAAAATAAAAGTTGCATAGCATTACATCGATCAGCCTCTCCCGTGAATATGAGGAGGAAACCGGAAAGTTAATGTTGAATATGGAAACGCAGCCAGAAAATTTATGATGAGGGGATGAATTTTAATACATCTCAACTTAAGTATATAACATAAAATAATTTCAAATTTTTGCAAGAACGAAAACTTAAACTTTTAAAAACATTTTCAGAAGTTTTCAATTTTCTATTGGAGGCAAATCAAATTTCCTAAAACTTGGGGGATAATGAGGGGTCCCCTGGCTGAATATACAAGTGAACCAAAGTGCTTACAACCTAATATGTTTTCTTTGAAAATAACCATAAAAATCATAAACTTCTAACCTACACGATTATTCACTGAATTAATCTTTTCTATACTACTGACAATGTATACACTATTATCCTCGGATGAATGACAATTATGTAAAATTTGAATTTGAAATCCAATTTTTGCATGTATGTCATGGATCCGACAATAATAGTGTATACACTGTCAATGTAAGAAAGATTTACTGTTATTCATTTACCATATATTACACGTAACCAGAAAGTTAATTGACGATGTATACAACACCTTTATATGTGCAATGCAGAGGGGTTGGCCCAAGATAGGGGATGATGAGCCCCGGAGAAGCTTGATATGGGAAACCTGCTGATCCAACACATAAAAATTAAGACATCATATCCGTAACTAAAGCCTACAGATACTAAAAGGTGAAGGAGAAAATGAGATTAATCATCAATAAATCTCGGTTCTATTTGGATTAAATTTTTTTTGAGTTGTTTTCAAAAACGATCAGTAACAGACATCTGTGTGCTAAAAAACAATTACCTTGTAGATGTATTTGGATTCTGTAGATGTATTTGGGTTTTTTGTTGTTTTCTTTTTCTCTTCCAAGATTTTTTCCTTTTCCTTTTTCCTCCTTTCCATTTTTTTTCTTTTTCCTTTTTTTCTTCTTTTCTTTCTTTCTCTCCTACTCCTTCCCTCTCCTCCACTCCCCACCCTGCCTCCCTCCCCTCCCCAGTGGTGAGATGCCTCCCCAGGTTGGGGTGGAGGGAGTGGGAAGGGCGTGGGAGAGGAAATGGGAGAAATAAAGAAGAAGAAGGAGGAAAAAAAAAGAGGTACGTGACGAGGGGAAGAGGGATAAGAAAGAAAAAGGAAAAAAGAAATGGAAAAAAGAAAAGGGAATAGAAAATATCGAATTGGTTGTTTTGATGTTGTATTTGGAAGTTTGTTTTGGGTTATTTTACTATAACATTTGGAATGTGAAAAAGCAGGTTTCAAAATAGAGAAAAAACGGGGAATCCAAAGCAGACTGTGACCATTTCCACCTCCTGGCGAACCCAAGGGTATCAGTGATGACCATTCTACCGGACTCTCTACAAATTCCCAAATAATAAACCAAAGCGTTCATTCAGTAAAGTCATCAACATAAGATATTAAAATTTCTAATAAACTCTTACAAAATACAAACCCCAAAGTTCATCAAAATTACATTGATAATAACTCCAAAATACCATAAACCATCAAACTCATCCATTAATTTCAATCTTATACAAAAAGAGGAAATCCTATAAAGTGCTAACTTCCTCGATTCACGTTACCTCAACTCAAACCCGCAAGGAAAACAATCGTGAGCTAAGCCTAAGAGAACATGCACATGCATTTAAAAGCTGTTAACTAAATTATAAACAAGCGTAAAAGGGGCCAACCAATAAATCTTGCAACAAAGCATTTAAACCATACAATTTAAAGGATAAGGGTTACTGCCTCCATTTCCCAAGTATCGATCGATGTATGTTGACACTTCAGATCAAGCCACTCTTACAGTCCACAATCACCACTTACTCCCCTCTCCCCGCAGGTCTACTTTCAACCCCCTTGCCCGGCCCAGAACTCCGAAATTTAGTGTATGGCAACCCACCATGAGTATGCCAAGTCGGTGGACTCATTCCAACCGACGCATTTGAAACGGTGGTAACCCACGGTTCACCTATCCTTGCCCCACCCATGGACAAGGTGAACGGATCTTGATGGGGTGTGGGGCATTACAGTTGTAATAAACATTCAAATAACATTGCAAACAATCATTAATGGTGAACATTCTAAGCAGTAATTCCTTAGCTAGCTTCAAAGGGGAGCTGATAAAAGAATTACACGCTTCACCGAAACACACAAGCATGCTTTCAATTTATTTACATGCACTTGGACACTCACCACAGTTGAACAAGCAAGAAATGCAGGAGTTAACCCGCGTTCTTCAACGTCCGCGGGATCACTGCGGCGGAAGTAAGCAATTTACTTATCGACCGAGTTCAAAAGTTCAACAATTTTGGGAAAATCCATTTCAACCGTGCATTGATGCAACGTACAAATACTCGATGCATGAACTCCCAAGAAATGCATATAAACACTTTCATATAAAAGAAGCACATGCACGGGCGTTAGACGAAAAACGGGCAAGTACAAAACGAGAACGGAAAACACACAGTGAAGGTGCAGAAAAACAGTTTTGGCACCCTGTACGCCATCGCTCATAACTCGAGCTACGAGTATCGGATTAGGGTGTATGAGGTGCCGTTTCGAAGCTAAGAGAACGAGCTACAACTTTTATGAAGGAAGATTTTGCCCAGATTGTCTTGTTTAAGGTCAAAAACGCAGAAATAGTTCCCAGAAATTTTCCGTCAGAAATTCCGACAGGCTTACTTCAAACGGACATAACTCCGCGCTCACAAATCGAAATCAGGAAATTTCAAGTGCGTTGGAAAGCTAGGATGAAAGGCTAAAATTTTCGTGTTTTGGCCAGAAGCAAACTCACAGTAGATCAACACGAAAAACGAGGTCCAAACTGCAGGTCCGACAACCCTGTTTTGTTGTTTTGTGCCCGTCTCGTCCATATGACCAAACGCACGCATAGCCTTCAGATGCAACAACAAAGAGGTAATTGCAGCCATGTACACTCGACACACACACACACACACTCACACACCTGCACGCACACACACACCTACACACACCTACACACACACATTCACCTAGGCGATCATTAGCACTTCACAAATCCCCCTAATGTACTTCTTGTTCACCAAAATCGATGCCGATGCATTTCATCGAGCATTAGAGCGTTCATCATCGAAAAGCACAGCAATAATCAAGAAACCCTAACCCTAGCCAATTCAAGACCAAGAAAGCAACACAATTAATCTATAACATCAATTGCTCTACTTCCCTTAAGCATCAACAAAGCGACTGAGCACGATGCATCAATGCAACACACAAATTCAGCATTTGAAACTCAAAGATGAGTGGCAAAATGAAGTATACCTCTTAGAAAACCTCTTGCAACCAAGGTTCAAATGTTCTACTTCCCAGAAATAATTGCAAGCATCAAGAAACAATTCCTCCAAGTTTTCCCTTTTTTCCTCTCTTTTCCCTCTTTCTCTTTCTTTCTCACGGTTTTATTTCCTTTCTTTCCTTCCTTGGTTGGCCGACTATAGCTCTTGAATGAGCTAGGTGAAGCTTCAAGATTTTATCCCTTTCTTGGTCAAGTGGTCAACTTTCTCAAACTACACTATATTTAACTCCCTTATTTCTATCATTTACTGCAAACAATTTCCATTCCTATCAATTTACTCCATAAACACTTAACTCATCTTAATCCATTCAAGCTTAATCACACCTAGTTAGGCCACTAATCACCTACCATTCTAATCACGGCTTAAGTGCATTATGTAAAAATCAAAGAAAATTAAGCTTCGTGGTTAATCATAAAACTTGATTTATTTTCAAGCGAAAATAAAAAGTCAAATGATGGTTTTCATACTCAAATTAGAGTTTTATCGAAAATTAGGAGTTTTCAAAATAGGCCATTGAAATTAAACAAATAATTATGGTGAGAAAACAAGAAATAAAAACCTGGGTCCTCACAGAGCCCTCCTCATGCACTCGAAATGCCAAGTGACACGAGAAAAAAGGGTGGCAATTTTTGGCATGATATCATAGCACTACTCCCCTTTCCCCGTTAGGGTTAGGGTTTACGATCTTCGTCCAGTTGGCTTAGCCCCATAAAAGTTTGCTGATTATGTGCAAGTTAAACCGGGTGAACTTTGACCATTTGGGGATGGTATTTATTAAAACAAATACAAGGAAAAATAAAAGGCATAGAAGCAACAAATAGTTCACTTGTTACTGAGAAGACAACCATTTGTTGTTTGTATACATGATCTTAGGGTGTGGAGATATATGCTTTGGTGATACTGCTGCTAGTATTACAATGCCACTCAGAAAGGCCAATCCAAGCCCTATACCGTTCACAACCATCGACTCAGTGCAACGCTTCAATACATCTCCTCTGGTTTGCAAGAATGTCAACTTTTCCAGAAGCCCTGTCTCAGCTGTTACCACTGCCAAGGCATATGTGTAGAGGCCAAGAAATACATGCCATGGCAGGACTCTTACCGTAGTGGTTCGCACCTCTCCTTTATGCCAGAAGTTCAGAAAGCCCAGCAACCACTGCAAAAGAGATCAGGACTTCTATAATAAGCAAACATTATTGATTACTAACCATTATCGTCTCATTTTGACAATTCAAAACTTTTGGCTTAAAACAGACTACCATATTGTTGTGTTTTGATGTGTTAGAACTTCAAATGACAAAGGAAACTCAAGATTTTCAATTGCAGCAGAAATCTTTAGCTTCCGGATTAAGCCAGCTTCACAAATTGACAATTCACAATTGCTTCTTAAAACCATGCTATGTATTGACTTCATAGATGCATGCTGTTCATGATGAAAGCCTGCCTAAATATCTATGGGTGCAAGGAAAAAGAAAAAAAGGAGGGCAAAGTTATATTCTTCACTTGGGCCATCTTTTGCTACCGCAATGCAAATATCTTGCTACTTATGTGTAGTTCCTATGACATTTGGGAAAGCATCAGTCTTTCTTTCAGAATTTTAAAAAAAAAAAAATTTAATAGGAAGACTTCTTCTTAGCAACAATTCATGTTAGCCACAAAAAGGTCAGCACCTTGATGTTTACAGCGAAAACATTATCACACGCGCACACACACACACACACACACAGAGATAGATATATATAATCAGCTTGTTATTTGTGAAGCCAAATTGTTTAAGCGAAGAACTGCTAAAGTAGATGCACTCGTCATAATTTCATCACATTGTTAAAGACCAGAACTTCCTGTCATATAAAATAAGCAAGCCAATTTAAGTGAATCTTAACAATACTATCATTAGAAGCATCAAAACTGCCTACTGGTAATCATTAGTCCAGTCAAGCATCTTATTTGTATTATCCCCTTCATCATTTGTCCAATGTTAATTATTTGCTTTAATCCAAAAGGAAGATGGTACACTCTACCTAACTAGAAAAGTCGTCCAAGTAACATTCTGACATAATGCAGTAGAACAGGAGCATGTTTTCACAATAAACAAAAGCATACAGATCCTTCTACCATGAATAGAGAATGCAAAAGTTCCCCCTTTTTTTCCGCTTTTTCCTGTAAAGAATGTTCCAATTTGCATAGTGGCATTCACAAATTTAAACAAATAATACTGGTTTTAATTTAATGAATATATCAGCATAAAATTGAAGAAGAACAAAATGCATCCGAATTACTGGAATGGTAAAGAACCTGACTACCTGAGCACCAAACAGAGTGATACAAATCAGACCCATCCAAGAATGCAAACTGTAGAAATTGGCTACAATCCCCTCTTGGCTATGAAACTTTGTCCAAATCCCGAAAACCCCACAACCCAAAGCCAATCCTTGAAGACACAAGTGCACTGATTTTTTCAGATTTCTTGAACCAGGCAACCACCTGTGCACCAAAATAGCTGCAAAAGAAAACAAAATGTTAGAAAACCAACAATTAAAAGCTGACTCTTTTAAAGAAACACGTATTTCTTGCTCCACAAGAGCAAATCCCATCAACAGAATTTCCATTACCTTCTCCACTAACAAGAATGAAACCAATCACCATTAACAAAGGATGCAGGACCTGCCCAAAGAAAAGGAAGAAGAAGAAGAAGAAGAAATCCACTTCAGATTTAGTTCAGATTACAAGAATGCATGACGAAAAACTTGGATTAGAAAGAGATGTTACAGCATAAATGAGGTCTTCTTGGGAGGAAGAACGAGGGATGAAGCTGGTCTTGAAGTAAAGGGCCCAAATAACTACAAGAAGTGCAACTACACAAGCTGAAAATCTAGCAGAGAGTAGCAGGAAGAGTGAAGAAAATGGCACCGACACCATGGTCAATATTTAAGTCGAAAAGGGCAGTAGACCGTGGTACAATGTCAAAGAAACGTCAGAGCTCAGCTTTACTAACTTCGCCGACAGAGCCCAGCAACTAGATCTAAAGCTGGATAACTTGTACGGATTACTCAACTGTGAAACCGCCAAAAAAGGATGAAGAAAGTAGTAAAATGTACTATCAGAATTATTGCTAGGATTATGAAATTGTACTTTAAATGGAAAGAGTGGGTGGTTTTTGCTTTTGGAGTAATTGTACTTGAATATAGCTGTAATCTGCCATCAGTACGTTTAGTTTATTAGAGTTTTTGTACAGTGACTGATTCAGTCAGCACCATTTTGTCACACCTTTTCTATTATCTCTTTTTCAGTGGGAAGCGGAGATGGAGCCCATGTGGTAATGGCATCCAAAGGTTGCGTGAAGGCAACTGGGCACAAATTATTACAATTTTTTGCTAAAATTCAGTTCAACTCTGCTGATATAAACATTAATCATGTAATCATTTGATTTTTGTTTTTGACGTTTTCAAACCTTCCCCTTTTCTTATTTCTCATTCTCAGGTTTAGAATTTTCTTTAAATGAAGATAATAAAATCACTATTACAAGTTCATTATCTCAATTAGAAATCATCTCTCAGGATTTTTAGATAATCCAATCATTTTAACTCATAGGAATTGATTTCAGTTGATTAGCATCTTAGGCATTGGATTACCACCCTGGTAAATTAATGACATTTGACTTCGGTCACCGAAGCAACAGTTCCTTGTTTCAGCTTCAATACTTCGAGGGACATCAAATTTAATATAATTGACACATTAGACACTATCCCACAGGACAAGCATACAAAAACTTGCCCAATTAGTCTCTTAAAAGGCCAAGTCCATGTCTTACTGGACCACAAAAGCCGAGCTCTAAATGTTGCTCTAGGGCAATGTATTATGTATATCACCAATGCTTGACCCAAAATCACCTTTTCTCTGAAAAAATGTTGGGTTCCAACTTCCAACCATTGCTCCCATTACAACACTTCACAACTTCCAAACTTGTGGAACTCATAACTTTGGAAGTTTTTTAAGAATCTGTAACAAAAGTAGGTGAAAAATTAGTAATTTACAAATTTGGTAAAAAACTCAACTACCAAACAAGGCTCGAGTAGACTTGGAACTTTGTATCTTGTACCTCCGTTGGCTGTTTGGAATCTTTGAACCCCTTGACCAATTGGCGGTAGTGCCCAACTTGGAGACGATGTTCTTGAGCCCATAAAAGCACCAATACCTACCTAGTATATAAACCATAGATTCGCGTCAGGGAATGGGTGGATTTAAGAAGAGAGTTGAAAGAAGGAGATATTTAAACCCACAACCTGTAATTATATAACTTCTGAATAATCTTAGCCACTAGTTATAGACCAAAGCCTCTTCGACTAAAACGGATAAATAGTCAAGCATTATGATCTAATTATGTTTATTAGATATAGGAAGATATATTTTCTTCTAGTAGTACATTTTTTTAATTTTTTTGTTTAAGGTGAGATTCCAATCCTTACAAGGTGATGAGTGAAAGAAAGCGTTTAAGAGCCAAACTAGGATGTGATGATCACGTAATTAATGTCCCTTCTAATTAACTTGTGTCTTGAGTGGTACCCTCTTCTTCAACTCCACCTCACATATAACAACCTTAAAAATAGAGTCTTCTTGTATAAATCTTGATGCGGATTCTACAAGTCATTAAGTCATAGAAAGCATAAATTTGTCAACTTTTAATCCTTCCTCTTTTTATTTCATCCGTTTTTTTGGCTACACTTGATAACCTACTAAACAACCATCAACAGCATAATGAGTTCGAAAATTTTAAAGCTAAGAATTTACTCTTCTTCTTGTATCCATTTCTGGTTACTAGAATTCAAGCTGTAAGCATCAGATAAATGACAAAATATTTGTATTTTATATGATGGAAGAGGACAGAAAATGAAAAGGTTAGCTAGTTGAATCGAAGGGAAAAAGGGAAAGAGGAAAAAAAAAAAAAAAAGACAGTATGACTCATCCCACAAACATGCAACTAGCTAGCCACGTCCAAACTAGGAAATAAGAAAAAGAAAAATAAACTCTGAATACTGCTAGAAACTGTGCATAAAAAACAAACGGAATCCTTGATTGTGCCATCTGCCGACCAATCATTAGAGATAAATAGAAAGCCTAATCTCACAATCATTGATATAAATGAAAAATCCTAAGGGACAGTAAGTTTTGACAAGACTTCTCATGTCACATTCTGGTGATAGTGTTGGCGGTCAGTGCTCCTGCCTGCTTTGTGTTAATAGACTGAGTAAATCACCATAAACCAATATCATTAAATCTTCACCAAGTAGTTAATTGTTAAAAGAAAATCGAGACCATAGGATTTTCGCAAAGACTCCTAACCTGTTACAATATCCAAGCATGTTTAATCTTCATAACGTTTTGCATGAGAAAATCCATTGCTAAATAATTTGAAGTAACCAGTCTAAAATAGAGTGTATTTTCTTCTCTAACACGGCATGAAGTGACAAATTATGTGAAAATGTGTGCCTTCATGAGAAATTAATATTTGAAATATTCAACCACGTGTCATACTTGAACGTATGTGGTAAATTTCGAATGTATATCATTGTATATGATTCAGAAGGTATAATTAGAAAATATTTGAAAGAGAAGATATATACCTGTACGGTCTGATTTTATTAAACAATTCGAGTCCTAATTTGCTCTTCCTATGTGAACAACTACACTAGTGTATGCTTTAAAAAATAATAATAATAATAATCTACTCTGAACCAACCGCAACGAAAGAATTCTGATATCAAAAAATATACAATGACAATGAAACAGAACAATAAATATCATGAATCACTGATATCAATTTTGCTAAACTGCAATCTCAGGAAGTAAAAAATCAAAGTTTACTGGCAGGTTGAGAAAAAATATAACTAGAATATATGAAGCTGAAACGAACTACGAATATCCCTAGTTGGCGCCCATTGGAAGCTTAAATTTGTTTTTATCGAACATTTACTTCGTCCATTAATGCATGCATCATATACCATAGCCCCTAGAACATGTAAAGCACATAGGCCACGACATCAATGTACGTCAAAAACTTCATAGTCGTCCATATCACAAGTTTCTTCTTGAACTTATTAGCTGTGGAGTCGATCCTTTTATGTTTTGGTTCTAAGACAGTAACACCTACTTTGTCTCTTTACTTCTTAACGTATTGTGGTCTTTTTTGATGCAATATTTTGTTAAACCAGTGAGAAATTTCTATAGTCGACAGATGAAAGATATAGTCCTCTTTGATTTTATCATTTTCACTCAAACTTAAAAATATTGTATACATGTGGACATAACAATTGATGCATATTGACTTTGTGATTTCTTGAAGCCATCGCATTGAGTGCATGAGATTTAAGAAACACGTCTGCACACAGATTTATTTACATATGTTCATCAAATCAGATTTCTAGTTTTCAAGATTTTGTCGACAAAGTATTGAATTCTGTAGTTAACCAGTTTGATTCCTCTCCCCATGTACAAAATAGACTTCAAAGTCTGACATAATCTCAAAGGACATCTCTCTTTTTTTTTTTTTTTGCAACATATGGCATGCATGTGATGAGTGATGTGCAATGAAAACTCAATCCACCCAAATTTTTGTAATTAAGAAACTTATCCAGCCCTCTTAAACTTTTTAAGATTATACGAGTTCAAACATTTGACCATATATGGCGTCAAAACATCCCCTTGGTTAATAGTTAATAGTTAATAGAAAATATACACGGATTGAGAGCAATAATGATTTTCTGAATTCTTCAAAGGTGAAATTAGTTAATTTATTAGTCAATTCTGCATTCATTTTTCCTCATAACTAATTATAATATAACAATTTAGATAACTTTTTTTCCGAAAGTGACATAAACTTTTGTAGAAATGTGATTTTAATCTTTCGAAATGGTTAACTTTATGGCTGGTGAGATTAGAACAGCAATTTAAGTGGCATCATTAAAAAGGTACAAAGTGTTTACAAGACTTTGCTTTGGATTTATACTTCTTTTTGTAAAATCAAATTCAACTGACGACTTTGACAATGTATATATAGTATTGGAAAATAATACATATTACTGATAACAACAACTAAACAACAGAAAATTTGCATTAGTTGTCAATGTAGAAAGGCAAAGCCAGCCAACAAAATTAAGCCGCATAAAAGTTACAAGAAGATGAATTCCACTAGGAAAGTTGGTAAAATAAACCATCATCACCCACTATACGACATATGAGAATCTAAATTCAGCCGATTTGGATGTCACCTTCTTCTGATTCCTTAGTACGTTGTAATCAAAATACCATCCCTTGGCTACCTATATATACCCCTCTGCAATCCTCTCTAAACACAAACAATAACTCCAGCTTCTTTTTTTTAGCAATTAAGACTAATTAAAACACTTCATTAATTTCCAGAGATGGAGTTCACTAGCCAAGAGTTCAGGGTGGGAAAATGCGAGGGTGAAAAATTGGTACATGGCGAAACCATGCCACTAGTGTTACTGGCCCGAGAGGCAAGCAAAAATGGCTTTGAATCGTTAGTAGAGGCTTTGAAGAAGAACAAAGAGTGGTTTGAGCAATTGATCATCAAGAATAGTGCTGTTCTTCTGAGAGGATTTGATGTGAAGAATGCTGAAGAGTTCAATGAGGTTGTGGAGCTTTTTGGCTGGGAGGATATGAGGTATGTTGGGCCAGCTCCAAGGACGCATGTTTACAAAAGGATATGGACAGCCAATGAGGGACCCTTGTCGGAGTTTATATATTATCATCATGAGATGGTTCTGGTGAGTTTAAAACATTCTTCAGTTCTTTACTTCGAGATCCTTTTATTTTTTCCCCTTTAGTCTTGAAGAATATTATCAGTGATTTACTTCGAAATCTTTTTTTTTTTTTCCTTGAAGAATCTTTTTTCCTAGTTAAACTTCTAAAGTTGTAGCAGATTGAAATTGATGGATTGAATAGTTACAACGGGGTTTAAGACGGCTTGTCATTTCCTTATAGTTGATGACAATGAAGAAACTTTCTAATAAAACCAAGGAAGTTTTTTTTCATTGATAAATTCATGAAAACTTAACTACGGGCCTTCCTGTTATCTGTCAAAAGGTTACACTCAAAATGCCATGAAACCAGGAACACCACCCTTGACTGGGGCGTAGGAAAAACAGGTAAAATTAATATTTGGTTTAAAACACATCGCAAAGCATTACTAAATCAAATTTTCTCAATTTCTTTAAGTACCAACATGGGAGATTGAGGGGGATGAACAAGTGAAAAGCCTTCTGGAGGCAAAGCAAAAGTTTCCTCCATCATCTCTTGCTCATCCCAACTTGACAATTCACAGGAATTAATGGATACATTAAAAAAAAAAAAAAAACCCTTTACTTAATTGATTTTGGGCTGCATGGTGCCATGCTATGGAAGGACACTCGATCACCACCCAAAAGAAGTCAATGACAACCTTTGTCAAGTCTCCTGAGTCTTAATCTGATTAATTAGATACACATAGAAAAAAAGATATCGAGACTCCTAGTGAACAACTGTGGTTAAAAGTCTTATAGTCATTACTTACCTAAACCTGTATTAGCATGCGCTAATTATCTAATGAGAAACTACTCATGTATCCTATCATTGGAAATTTATATGCGTACTTACATCATTGATATTTGCTTTTTTTTTTTTTTTTTCAATCATTGGCATTTCATCCACGAATAACATTAACTCTATTTAATTGATTATTCAACTGAAATGATCACATACATATTTATTCACCTATTTGAAGCCTATACTTTTTAGCATACGTCACAATCATAAAGAGCCAATTCCATGAACAAAATCTAGTTGAAATTAATATTTGTCGACAAATAGTAACATTTTTCCTACTATGATACACCAGATTAAGGAATGCCCCAACAAGGTTATCCTGTTTTGTGAAATTCCTCCACCTGAAGGTGGACAGACACCATTCGTGCCAAGTTTCCGAGTGACCGAAAGGATGCTAGAGGAGTTCCCGGAGATGGTAGAAGAAATTGAGAAGAAAGGATTAAAATATACTTTCACAGCTCTTAGCAAGGATGATACATCTTCCATGAGAGGTAGAGGTTGGGAGGATGCTTTTGGAACATCAGACCGTGCAGAAGCTGAAAAAAGGTACTAGCAAAAACCCTCTTTCTGATTCAAAACTAATTCCCTGTACCCTTTTTTTTTAAAACAATTGCTCAATGGTTCGTTGAAAGTGAAAGACTTTGTCAATCAAAACTTGCGGAAAATAGTATAGCAATTGATGTGTTTCTATAATTACCATAATATGCAAAAGTATATGATAGGCCGATGAATTTAAAACTAGTGGATCCACACATGTAAGATGACTCTTGGTGAAAAGACTCACTTTTGTTTTGTGTCACACTTTGTATATCGTTTTCTTTAAACTAAACACTTAAATTGACATCATGACTTCCTTTATACTGATTTCGAGATATTATATCCGCCATCAGGGATAGGCTATTACTACTACAGCAGTATAACTATTAAAATGAATGGATATTTGGAAAGTAACAGTAGTGATCATGTGGCTATCACAGACCTATCAGTTTAAAGAAATTAGTTGCATCATGAAATTGATTATAGGACCAAGTTGCTGGGGATGGACGTTGAATGGCTTCCAAATGGCGGGGTCAGGACGCTCTTGGGTCCAAGACCACTGACTAGGGTATTTGAGGGAAGAAAAGAGAGAAGGATGTGGTTCAACACTATGGTTGGGATGTATGGTAAGGAGCATAGCTCGGCAATGATGGCAGATGGAACTGAGATACCAGAAAATGTGGTGAAGAGATGTGAGGAGATCATTGAAGAAGAAAGCATTCAATTCAAATGGGAAAAAGGGGACATACTTTTCTTGGACAACTTGGCCACTCTTCATGGTAGAAGGCCTTCCCTTCCTCCCAGAAGAGTCCTGGTTACCATATGCAAGTAGATTGCATTCTCTTTGGTGATATTCCCAGGAAGGGCATATGCATATCCTGTTGGTGAAATGTTATTTTGTCGAATAAGGAATCTTTATACCACACCACTGTGTAAGTGTTACAGTCAGAGTCTTAGCACCATCTAATAATTCCTCGTTAAATAAAGCATTTCGTGCTAGCTGCAGTTAGGTTGTTTCATATAATTATCAACATCTTATCTTTTCAGTAACATCTGAGTACAATCATGCTTACTCCGTCACGACCACAGACACAAGGTGCTACAATGACTTTAGGAGCTTCAGTGTGCGAACTTGTTACACCCACCCAGTGACTTAATCCAATTTGATTATCACGTACTAGAGAACAAATCATGCTACAAGCTTTGATGGATGATGACCCATCTGTAATGTCCCAAGGAATGAGATACAGATTTAGTTGCCTGAAAGGGATAATCAATAACAAAAAAGACCACTAAATCCTTCATGGTAAATATAAAATACTGGCAATGAGCATTTCCACTGCCCTGCTACTATATGGTGTAGCCAAAGCTACGTCTAGATATTACCTCATTGTTTTATATAGCACCTGCCAACAGATCACCTTTCAGCACCCAAAATTAACCAGGAAAGGATTCCTGATGCATACTCCTTGGAGATGCTATCCTATTATCAGCCATAACGAAACAGAGTCATTTACAAGAGAATATGATCAGGTCTGCTCGATTGGTATCGTGACAATCCAGATGTTAGTGCAAAATGTAGTTAACCTGTTATCCGTTTCACGAGTTCACCTATGCACACCTATCCATCCTTCCACTTCCATGATTTCCAAGAGCAGTAAAAGGAAGTAGTCACTACAACAACCAATACTTGAATGACATCCAGTGGACAATATAACCACGGATATGAACCAACAAATAACACAGGCTAGATCCAATCTTCTCCTAACCCAAGCACAAGCTTTGACACAGTTTCAAGGGTGAAGCGAACAATATTCAAAGGACATAATGCACCTAAGACTGCATTGGAACCCACGAGGTTTCATGGTAATCTCGGGATAAGAGAGCTCAATCAATGCAGAATCTTCTCGTCAGTTAAGTTTCTCTATGACATAACCCCAATACGAAAACTTATCATCAACCATCTAAACAATCTATGGTACCTGCATCCATCACAAATAGCAACTGCTACGACAGCTTTAACCAAGATGTTGAAGGTTTTGAAGTTTCCTGACCAAACCACAATCTACATCCGTGCTTCCAGCATCTAGAACATTTCAAGGGATACTACAGATATGCTAACTGGCGAAAAAGAAGAAACAAATCGAGAAAAATTCAAATCCAAGAAAGTGTTTTGAAAAAGCTTGTAAACTACTAATACAAACATATCTTCCCATAAGCTAAATATTTATCTTCATAAACAATCTCAACCTATCGAAATTCTGATCCAGTTGAGCATACGCTTACATTGCTAATAAACCATTCCAGCCTATACTCAGTGACTAATCCACTCGATTGCTGAAAAACTTACATTCAAAAAATGTGGATGAGAGGCCAATGAGTTGGTGAATGGGGTAAAACCAATGGACATTGTGTGTCCTGCATTTATTTATAAAGACCAGGATAACAAGCACAACATGTTAAGCATAGCACTACTCCACTTCCAGTGTACTCACTATATGGCACCAACTTCTATTGCGACTCTGGAAAAGTACAAAGCGCATCCTAGAATGTGCGATTTGATGCACCTCGACCACGGCCCCTGGGAACATAGCCATAACCATACCCCCTTCCATAGTAAGAACCTCGAGACCTACCACCACGAAATGGGCCACGACCTCCTCGGCCACCCCGGTACCTTGAAAAATCTCCAAATGTCTGCATCCAGAAAGATATTAGCATACAAAACAAGTAACATTGATCCCAGGGAAACCACTACCAACATGAATTATACCTCTGCATCTATCTTCATCTGCTCTGAGAACCTAGTCCTTCCATGGTTTGAATCATTGTCAGCGGTGTTCGAAGAGAGGGAGTCAAAAAAGTCGTCCTTGTTGTAGATAGGCTGGCACACAAAAATAAATTTGGACATTAATTATTAATTTGCCCTCTCACACTCATAAAAATGCTGTGCAGGTCAGATGTCCCAAAGAACACAAGATCACCTTTACATCAATTTTTGGCAACTCCTCATCATATTCATCTTGATAATCATCTTCATCACTACCATTCCCATCCCCATCTTTCTCCTTCAGTTGTGCTTTATTACTTTTGCCAAGATGACCCCATACTTCATCCTTTTTGAACTTTTCATTCATGGCCTCAAAATCAAAATCTTCTGCAAATTTTGTCACTGGACGTGCAATCTGGAAAAAAATTTTGAGCTACACTTAGTTTAAGACACCAAATTTAAATCACATTTTGCAGGGGAAAAAATAAAAAAGCCCCCTTAAATCAAATCATAGTCCCAGCAGATACAAGGCTAACAAATTTGAGACCAAAAATATCCTTAATGTCTCTTAACAAGCACACACAGCAAGGGGTCTATGAAGCATCATTATGTAAAATTTACATAGGCATTAAACTGTAAACAAGTGACTCAGAAAGTGTTAAGGCTGTAAAGCTTGAAAAGATATATGAAGATAACTAGCAAAATAAAGAGATCAGTACCCCAGTTCCCCTTCCTCCACGGCCTCTATAATTGTGACGCATCTGAAAATTTGCTCCATTTGGCTACCAGGGAAAAAGTACACAAATCAATATTAGTCACCAAAAATCAAGTTAATCTCCAACAGTACATTAAACCAGAACATAAATTTCAACAAACACAAATAAAGAAAATGAACAAACTGTTATCAGCAAAAGCATGCACTTTGGTTCTTGGTTTTCCACACGAGGACACAAGGACAATTAAGCAAAACAAGAGCGAGAAAAAAGGAGGATACTGGAAAATATCAACAAATCAAGGACATGGGAAAAGTTTACTGCCAACATGATTTCATGCTTAAATATTTAAAGCATTGCTTAACCACTGCATGGACAAAGCTCTCTTGGTTCATAGACCAAAAGGCGAGGTTAACAAATGAAGAAAAAATCACAAACATTTGAGAATATGAATCTCCCACTAAATTTCACCATGCATCCAAGTAATATATCAAGAATAAATTCATTTAGTACGACCTGGAATGCATTTCCTAAGGTTTCCCTTCAACACAATGTTGGTCTAGGATATTTTCAGTTTCTCCAAGCAGCCACAAATGCCTGTTATAAATATAGCAACAAATGTATGTATGTCCTGTCTTTGTGTTCAAAGTCTTCATCAAGTAGCCACAAATGCTTTTATATATATATATATATATATATACACACACACACACACATACATACACATATATAGCAACAAGTGTATGTGTCTCCTGTCTTTGTGTTCAAAGTCTAAATGCAAGTAACCTTATGGACGTGGACCATGAAAGTAAGATACATGAAACAGAGAACCATATTCAAAATGAATTAAAAGTACCTTATGGGAACGAGCAGGTGGTGGCAATGGCAAAATAGGTGGCTGAGCTTCTGTTAAGACAGGAGCTGGAGGTTCTGATGGTCTTGTCGTTGATACTTGAACCACTTCCACATCTTTTTGCATTGTTTGCGATGATTGATTTAGGGAAACTGAAGCTGGTCCAGTCTGTAGTAGCTGTCCTGGAGTTATCAGTGAAGGTGTAGGCGTTTCCACTAAAATTAAGGTAGATGTACCAGCTACTGTAGTAACAGGTTGGGCTATACTCTGATGTTGCAAAACTGTACCAGAAACTGCACTAGATTTGCTGGGGGCCGAAGGCATGACAGAACTTAAATCTGGACTTGAAGTTGTCAAAGGAGACAATGAGGGCAAACTAGCACCTGCTGTTGTGGGAATACGAGAAATAGAAGCCTTATTCAAGACCAAGCTTGATTGCTCAGACCCTAGTGTTGGAGGTTGCAAGGGAGGGACACTCAAAGGCAAAGTTGAAGCAGGAAGAGATGAAGATGAACTTAGGGAACTAGTACCGGTGGGAGCCACAGGAGGATAATCTGGCAAATTTGAACCAGGCAAGCTTGGAGCTCCAGTTGGCAGAGATGTATTAAAACCAGAATACTGCATCTGCTGCATAGATGGAGGCATTGAAAGACCAGGAGGTGGTCGAAGTAAGGATTGCTGATGCATTTGCGGTAGTCCATTAGGCGCCCCATAATATCCTTGCCAATACATCGGCACGGCAAGGCCACTACCATTTGCATTTGGAGGTGAAGGCCCCCAAGAGCTTAAATTCCCACCAGGTTGATACAAAGGCAGACCACCTTGGAAAGTTGAGCCAGGGTGTCCCAACTGAGCAGAATGTGATCCAGGATCTGGTAAAGAAGCAGTAACAGCTGTAGGCAAGGCTGTTGATGTGGTAGCTGAAAGAGGATAATGAGACTGCAAGGACAGTTAAAATAATTACTAGTGAATGAGCAAGCTGCAGAACACACAACAATGGAAAAAACTTTGATCTACTTGCCTGAATAATTGCAGGATCACTATTTATGGGTGGGGTAGTTTGTACAGGTGGGGATGATTTAACTTGCAAATCCTGCAAAAGAAAGTGGACAAAAGTTATACATCAGACAACCAGAAAAAGAAAAAAAAAAATCAGATTGTCTCGCCAGCAACCCTTCTCCCAAACAAGCAGAGGCCCTCATGTCCCTGCTCTTGTTTTTTTCCTGTTTTTCTTTTTTACAAGATTCCCGTCACTAGGTTGAATGAAGGGACAAAGCATCAAAAAATGACCTAAGTTTTCAAAAATATATGACCAAAGTAGAATGTCTTTCATGGTGTTTTAATAAAATAATCGTATAAAGAACGTTAGCTCCAACTTGATCAACCAATAGAGAACATTTGCTCCACTTGTTTTCTACAGGTCATTAACCAGAAATTACAATGCTTCTTTCTCACCCTCACTGAGACCACAAGCTATTATAACCACAAAAGAAACAACTTGGCAAAATTCATTGCCATATCTGGAGAAAAGATATTCATTTTTTCATCTTCCGAAACAAAAATTTATTGTTTAGATGAACTCTTTTCACATGATCAGGTTGATTTTAATCAGGATAGGACCAACAAATTCATGTGGCCAGTAGAAATTAAGGAAACAGACTCCATAGTGTAAGAATTTCTTCAAGTTTCACAAGTAATATCTATAAATAACCTGTAATTTACGAGACATAAGCTTCATAGCCACACATTAAACAAATCGTACCTCAGAATAAGGTCACTGTAGTTCAATTCTTAGAAAGAAAAGAAGCTTACTAGGAACTAAAAAGTCAGGAAATCTATGCACAAGAAAAAAAGAAACAACAATCAAGTAGAACTAGCAAAAAGGGCATGATTCTACATGAATATGACTCATCACATCAAGCAGTAACCATGATACCTTAATATCACTTCCTCGAAAGAGAATGTATTCATAAATCTTATCACTAGGAGGGACTTGAGGACCATCTTTTTTCCGTCCTTCTGTTCCAAATGATCTCACTGCAATGAATACACCAATGGCAGCAAATTAGTTTGCATGCATAGCTTGATCAACTCCAAATAATCAAATTGGGATCAAGGTGGCACTTGGCTGAGTGCTTCAAATAGTCAAAGTCAAATGAATAACTGAAAAAGTAGATATATATAGAATCTTGGGAACACTCCTGGAGTACTTATCAAAATAGAGACATACATTTCCCACTCAATCTATAGACATGGCCACATATATCACTTGACAATTTACTACTTTTTCAGATATAGATGTTCTCATATATAAAATACACCATTGAACTGTTGATGTAGCAATATTAAATTCATCAACTAAGATTCCAAGTAGGATAGTTTAAATTTATTTTAGGTGACCAAATTAAAGCAATCAAATTGAGAACGTATGAGTAGGAACTGAATCATCTATGCATCCCAAAAAGATGAAGCTATTCTAGCACATTTCTACAATCAAAGAACCAGATAAATTTTATAATTTGAAAGTCATATCAAAATCATTTATCAACGTTGTTCACTTCTACTGTGGGGTGCCTTTCTGGCCTTTGAGATACTTAAAGTTGAATCCTCCAATATTTTCAAAGAGACAAAATTTATAATTTACATCAATTTGGTACACTTTCAACATACAAACTAATCAAATTTCAATAACTAATACAAATTTCAATGCACAGAGCGATGGACGCAATCATCTTATACCCAAAACCAACCGCTAAAAATCAATATCAAATTAAACCAAAAGCCAGCCACAGCATTATACAAAAAAATATTGCATTTACACTCATATCACTCTCACTCTCCAAAAAAAAATCATTTATAAATAAAGTAGTGCTTAAAAGACTTAAAAATCACAACTTTTCAATTTACACAACCATAAAAATACAAGAAATTGCATAGATAATTACTCTATTTAAAAAGAAAACCAAATAGCATCTGCCTAATCCACTGACTATCATCTATGCATTTGTGAAAACAAACGGAAAAAGATAAAACATCATCCTTTAGCCAGCACAGAATCTCAATTTGAAAAAGACTACTCCTTTTTCAAATTAAAACCACAAAAATCAAAAAATTAAAATTAAATCAGAAATTTCTCAAATTAAACAACAATCACAGACAAAAACTATCCCAAAACCACAAAAACAAAACAAGAAAGTAGAAAAGTTGCAAGGCGAAAAAAAAGGGAAGAAAAAAGAGGAATTTATACCGTTGCGAAGGCCGATGCTGGACTCGTCAGTATTAATGTTATACAAAATGCCTTCGTATCTGATCTCACTCTTCGAAGTCAAACTTATCAAACTTCCGATGTACGAATCCGCCGTCGCGCTGCTACTAGATCTACTCGCCGATGCCGATGAGCTCTCCGCCGCCGTCGCCATAACCACCACTCTTCTTCTGTACCTTTTGTATATCTAACAATTAAATTACTCAATTCCACGATAGGAGCTATTTCTAATCTCTATACATACACATACATATATATGATATACATCTATATATATACATACATGTATGCATATATAATTTCTCTTTTCTATTTTTTTTTTCTTTTCCCCTTTGTGCTAGTGAACTGTGTGTCTGTGAGTTGACTGCTTTTAGAAGAGGTGGAGGGGCTGTGCCTGGGTGGGGATAATGTAGGGTTTCGATTTTTCACAGCGGATGTGTTTATATATGGTAAAACTGATGTTCTGATTTTTCTGATTTTATATATCGTAGTATGTACCCTTTTCAGTTCAGGGCCTCGTGACTTGTGGAGTTTTATTTACCCCTTTTTCCCTTCTCCTTTCCATGTCCACAAAATATCTAAGGCTCGGTTTGAACTGACGAATTTGACAAAAGATTTTATATCCTCTTAAATTCCTCTAATTATCTATATTATTTATGAAATTTTTGAATTTATAAATCACAAATTATTATAGTGTTTAATATTAATTTAATAATTGGTAAATTATGAATTTAAAAAAACTCTTAAATAATGCAAACAATGAGGGCGATATTGATGAATTTTAAATTAAATTAAACTTTAGAATCTACCATCTCTTGTTTTTACACACATATATACATATATATATATATATATATCGTTTCAATTGCCATATAACAACAATGTTAAAATCTCGTCAAAAGTGATTGGTTCCATGTTATATTAAAGTTAAATAGATTTCTTAGAGACGTAACGTCAAGGTTAAAGTTTAGATTTTATTTGAAAATAATTGACTTTCAAAAATGTAACTCTTATAATAGATGTACTCTTTTAGGAGATTATAAGTGAGCATGTTTAGATTGATTATCAAGTTGGAGGAACATTTGGGGTCTTTCAGGGTGTGATTAATCAATGTCAAAACTAAAATTTAGAGTATTAATGTCAAAATTATTGTTTGCAATCTCTCTAAAAATTGTTGGCTCGCCTAAAGTAGTGTATAATACACTTGATATTTTGTTGGAGCAACACTTGGGTTGTGTGTGATTCTGTAAAAAATAAAAAAAATAATCACAAACTCAGACTAGGCAATAGTTTATGTAGTTTTGTTAATCATGCAACTCAGATGGAAAATTCATTATACTTTAATTAGGACTAAAGAACAATTAATTTTGGGGAGAGCTAAAGAACAATTGCACATGACTTTTTTGTGTCATGAGAAAATGAAACACTTAATGGAAATAAACCCAAAAATCTCATTTCCTTCATTTTCTCAATACTTTCTCTTCACTTTTTTTAATGCTCCGTTTGAATAGAAGGTAGGTTGTGTAGAAATTGAAGTGAAAGAAAGCAAAGAAAAATAAAAAATGAGTTTTGGTACACACATTTGGTTACTAAAAAAAATATTGAGAGAATATAGGAAGTTAATAGTAATTATTGAAATTTTTGTGAATAACCAAATATTTTCTTTCAAGACGCAAATTTTGTAGAACACAATATAAGAAAGTGCAAGAACATGTAAGAAAATTTTACAATATTCCTGCCAACCAAACATATGAAAAAGAAAGAAACAACTAACTTTCCTTCATTTTTTTATACTTTTCCCAATCAAAAAACAATACCAAATTGAAGAAACAAAAACTGTTCACTATTCATTTCAAAAAAAGAAAGAACCCAACTTCATATAAATCTTTCTCTATCTCTCTCACATTGTGAAATTCAATAACTTTAAATTTTGATACTAATTCAATGAAAGGGATGGTATACAAATAATAGGAAATTTCTAACTTTATCACATTACTATTTACAAGTCTTGATTACCATGCAGAAATTAAAGTTTAGAATCCTCAATCTTTGTGTTTATATGCCAACAATATGCACCATGCTAACATTAAAGTTTAATCATTTTCTGAAAATTGGCTGGCTTCATATTATATTATAGCTCGCATTAGAATCTTTAGATGTAACTATACCATGGCAAAACAAAACTTTTAATTTTATTGGAAAACGATTTGTTGTATATGGATTAGGTGTATTTTTGAGGGATGTTTTTCAAATATAATACTGTAACATTATATATGAAAAAAATTATTATTCTAGTTATTTTTGGGGTGTTTTAAAATTTAAGTTTTTATTAAGTTATTTTTCAAAAATTAAAAATAATATCACCCATCACCACCACCTACTACCACTACGATCCCCTCTCTTCTCCTCCCCTCCTCCTCCATTCTATTTCCTATCTCTCGTCTTTCTATTTCCCCCTCTTCCCTTTCCCTTCTCTCCATTCCTTCCTCCTCATCCTCCATTCTCCTCTCCCTTGCACTTTTCTTACCAGACCACTCTCTCTCTCCATTCCCCTTTCCAATCATGAGAAGGAAGGAAGGAGGAGTGAGGAAAGAGGGAGAGTAAGGAGATAGAAGGAAGGAAAGAGAATGGGTGGTCTCTTCTCCCCTCTCCTTAATTCCTTTGTTCCTACTTCCTTTTTTCCTCCCTTCCTTTCTTCCTCCTTCTCCTACCTCATCTCTTCCCTTCTATTCCACCTTCCTCACCAGACTATCCTCCCTTCCCTTCCTTCCCTTTTAATCACAGAGGGAGAAGGAATGAGAGAAGAAAGAGCGAGAGGAAGGAGAGAAGATGAAATAAAGGGAGTGAGTAGTGGCGATGGTGAATGGTGTTATATGGTGGGTGATAATAGTAGGAATTATTTTATTTTTAAATTTTTTATTTTATTAGGTGTATTTGAGATTGCATGAATTAAGGTACATATGCTTTTTTTTTTTTTTGTGCGAAAGATAAAGATAACATAAAACACTATAAAAAATTTTACAAAATGGGGCATGCATAGTCCTCTACAATCATCCTCAAAAATTTCTGCAACAGCCATTGGCCACCTAGGATACAAATAAAGTCCTTAGTAGCTTTGGTGCCAAGTTTGGCCAAAAGTTGCGCACAGTTATTTGCTTCCCTAAACACATGTCTAATTGTTGCTGCTATGAAACTCTGCATAATGGTCCTACAATCATTAAGAATAGGAGAACACGGGTGAGAATCAGTAAAATCTTTGCTAAGTAAGTTTACAATAGTTTTGGCATCCATTTCAATATGGAGCTGACTAATGTTCAAAGACATAGCTAGCTGAAAACCATCTCTTAGGGCCCAGAGTTCTGCAATGGTGTTAGTAGTCCATCCTAGGTTTCAACTGAAACCACTTATCACTCCCCCAAGTGGTTGCATCCATCAGTGTTAAGTTTGAAAGGTAAGGTGGGAGGTAATCTCAAGCAATTGCAATTTGCTCTTTATGTTTGAGTTTCCCTCCACTGGAAGGCCCCAAGCTGACAAATTCGCATGCAGCTGACATTGTTGCTTTAAACAAGTTAGAAGAGGTGTTGGAAGGCTTAAACAGGATATTGTTTCTCTTCTTCCAAATGAGCCAGAAACCAAAAGCCACAATGGACCCCCAAGGCAGGTTGCAAAATGTGAGGGTGATGAGTATGTGCAAACCTTTTTTAACCAAGACCTTACATTTTCGCCCGCAAAAGGCCAAAGAGTGGCTGGAATGAACAGGTTATTCCACAGAGCTTTAGCTTGTGGATAGAAAGCCAGTGCATGATAGGAGTTTTCCTTGAAAAAACCACAAAGCGGACAGCTCTCATCTTGTACTATTAACCTCTTAAGAAGGTTGTTTTTTGTGGTTTGTTCGTCTTGAGAACTTCAAATCTTCACTCATTTTTTCTCTGTCCCCTCCATCCCTTTTACCAAAAACTGCCGCATGTCCATGCAATCAATATCTATTAGATATATATCTTGTATTTTAGATGACAAATCAAAACAATTTTTTGTTTTTATCAATCTTTTACTCAAACTTAATTTCACTCTTTTTTTTCTTTTTTTAATTAAAGGGCAACTCCAGAGAAAAAATCTTTTGTCTTTTTTTTTTAAATAATCACATCCATACAAATTCTAACTTTTTTTCTTAAAGGAAAAAAGAATGGAAACAACTGCAAACAATAAAAAAAAAGAAGAAGAAAAGAATAGTTGATTGAAATAAGATGTCAAATAGGGAATCAATTGATAAAAGGTACAACTACATAATGTAAGAATGTCTTTTTTCTCCTTTTTTTCCTAAGATATTGTCATTCTCTTTTCAAAAAAAAAAGATAAAGATAAATATTTTTGTCTCTCTTACTTTTGACCAAAGAAAAAAATAGAAAAGTATAAATAAATTGGCATTAAGAGTCTTTTGAATTCTTTAAGGGAGGAAAAAAATAAAAATTTGAGTTCTAATAAATGATTAAACAACTAATAAAAATTAGTAATGTTTTAAATCCTTTGAATTTCTAATAAGAATAACATTAGAAATAATTGAATGCATTGACACGCTGTGGTATAGGGGACAGAAGGAACAGAGGAAAAATGAGGACAGAAGATTTGAAGCCCGTCTTGACCTGCTAACCATAGAAAATGTTTAACTCTATTGTTCGCTGGAACCTTCCATACCTTAGACATCTCCACCTGATTAGAATTAGAAATTTTAGTGGAGTTGATGAACTCTATGGCAGATTTAAGGCTATCAGGAGTATTTTCTCATTTCAAGAGATCTTCCGAAGCATTGAAATGTTGCCTGGGAATGGCTTTAACTGCCTCGACAAAGAAATCTGGTAGAAAAAAAGACAATTTTTCTAGGTTCCAGCAATTTCCTTCTCCAAAGATTTGACATACCACCATTTTTTCTTCTCCTTCACTGAGAGGTCCCTGTATCAATGATATGAGATTTTCCAATCCTAACCAATCATCCAGCCAAATCCTGGTTACATTACCATCTTTAATGGCCAAGCAATCCCTTGGTTGTAAAGGTCCACTCCTAATCTAAGATATTTCTTGTTAATGGAATCAGGCTTGTTTGAGAGAATAAGCTCTCTCTCTCTCTGAAGAAGAGGAAACCTCATTAACATATCTATGATTTAGAACCTGAGCACAAGGTTGATTTTGGGCATGTCTAATTCTACAACACAGCCTGCCATGGCTGCTCTATTGGCATCTTTTGTCTAACAGAGCCTCAATCCACCTTGCAAATGTGGAGTGGTAATGGAGTTCCAATTACATAAGTGAAGCTTTCTATAGTAACATATTCCAAAAACATAATTGCACATATGCAGTTACTTTTGGAATATCTTACTATATATATTTCAGAAATAAAAACAGTTTATAGGAAAACAGTCAGTCCAAACAAACTTAATTGATTTTTCATTGAAAGTAACTTGTATAATGCTCTTGACATTATGTTGGAGAAGCACTTGAGGACTTTGAGAATGTTAACATCAAAAGTAACTTGTATAATGCTCCTAACATCATTTTGGAGAAACATTTGACGCCTCTGAGAATGTTAGAGTCGACACTTGAATAAAGATGTGTTTTTGGAGAAGCCATATCTCATAAATAAAATTAAAAATAAAAAAATTTTAAATATTCCCTACACACTCAAATACACAAAAGTTTTTTTTATAAAAATTATACAGTAAATTACAATAGAATTTTAGATACATTCTTGAAAAGCACACCATCCAAATGAACAAGCCTATAATTGAGCATTTTAGTGCACTATTATTGTTGCTTATGTCAGTCCATGACACCATACACAAGTTCCGTTCTCCTTTGTTAAAAGCAGTTGTGGTTAAATGTAATGGAGCATTTTAACGTATTATTAATCGTTCTCCTCTGGCAAAAGCAGCTGTGGTTAAATGGCATTGCGAGGACAATTGGTGAAAGTTAAAGACCCTGAGATTTGAGCAGTTTAATGTATTGTTATTGTTGCTTATGTCGGTACATAAAAACACAAAGTTTCATTCCCCTTTGGCAAGTGCAGTTGTGGTTAATGGCATTGCACATTACAATTGGTGACAATTCGTTTGAAAGTTTATTATTCTTTGGGGAAAAAAAACTGAGCGCCATTAAATTATTGCTCAGGTCAACTTTTAACCATCAAACAATTTTTTGTCACTAATTGACCACTAAACTAACTAATCACCACATCCATGGCCAATTTTGTCAATTATTGCTCTTAATTTGGAAAATAATCAAAACATATGGCAAATGGTAAGGGTATTTTTGTCCACTACTATTTTCTCCCTCAAACAATCATGTTTTTTTTCCCCAAATAATTAGAACACATGGTTAATTATAGTAGGGTTTCAAATCGAGTCCTTATTTTTCTCCCAAATAATCATGTTTGGGTATATGTTTGACGTCAGAAATAATGGGAGTTATCGTCTAGTTAGTGATGGACAAAAATACCCCTGTAATTTGCCACGTGTTCTGATTATTTTCCAAATTAAGAGCAATAATTGATGAAATGGTTACAGGTATGCTGATTAGTTAGTTTAGTGGCTAATTAGTGACGAAAAATTGTTTGATGACCAAAAGTTGACCTGAGCAATAGTTTAATTGCCGTTCAGATTTTTTGCCTTCATTCTTTCATTCAGATTAACTTTACAACTTATGTTTTTATATTAATAAGGGAATAAATTGATACGTCATGATATATATGGGATTACAATAACACACACACAGGCTTTTTGTTTTATTAGAGAAGCGAGCCCACCCTGACATTATCCCCAACTCTATTTTGGATAAACTTTTGCGTAGAACAATACTATTGAAACCACTTTTGATCTGTGGTTGAACTTGAACGGTAGAGAAACTTAATGAATTTCGATCTTTAATACGATCAAACGCGTTTGATAACTAAACAGAACATTTAAATTAATTAATTGGGATTGAATTTTTTAGATACTCTCAAAAATAAGTGATAAAATTATTCACTAATCATTTAATATGATATACATTTCAAATATAATCTAATATTTAATAATTCAATCGTTTATTGGATTCAAACTTTATATTCCAGATAGGCTTCAATTTTATCAACCACACCCTTGACGTGTATTTGAACTCACATGTAATACTAGTACCAATCATCAAGGATTGTATTATCTCATGATGCAGAAGAATGGAAGTCATTGAAACAATTATCCTTAATGCTAGCGTTCTTACATGAGCAGAACTGCAGGTGACTGAACTTATATGAGCAGAAATTAATAACACAGCCACTCGACCCAAATTGCACCAGTGTTCCCAAGGGCCTGCGGTTCAGGCTAGACTCTGGTAATTAACTCACGTGATGAATTCTTACAGCAAATTTCGCAGGTAGAAAAATAAAATAGCCGTGGTTAAATTTAGATGCATAGTCTCTTATGCCCCTCACACTCCAGAAATAAGCCAAATGACTCCTTGCATTAAGAAGGTCAAGCCCGTAATTTCATACTCGGAAGTCTTTCTCCCAACCAAAATGATTGAACATTCGACTAATCGAGGCCTCTCCCCTCTTTCCCGACTCTCCCTTCTGTCAAACTTACACGCACAACACACACTAACAAGTTACAGCTCTCCGTAACAATTACGCCCACTTTCTCCCCTTTATTTTCTTTTACATTTTTTTCCTCTAAGCCTGAAAGATTATATATTCCGTTCACCTGAACCGAGTATTCCTTCAATAAAGCAGAAGGGTTTCCCCTTCGGCGTTAGGGTTCTGGTTTGATTTCCTGGCAAAGGAAAATTTGGAATTTCGATAAAGAATAGGATTTTCCTGTAAATGTTTACTCCTCAGAAGAATCCGTGGCCGGCGTTATCAATAACACCTCGGAGCGAGGTCTTAGGGTCCGCAAGGAGCGGTGGGGGTCCAAGAACGACGGCTTCAAACCCTAGAAATTTGGAGAAAGGCAAGGCCGTGATGTATGTTGATGGTCCGGCGGAGCCGCCTCCGCCACCGCCGCTGGGGCTGCTGAGTGAAAATGGGGGCCGGGAGGTGGGTGAGACGGAGAATATGGAGGATTGGAGGAGGTTTAGGGAAGCAGGGTTGTTGGATGAGGCTACAATGGAGAAGCGTGATCAAGAAGCTTTGCTTGAGAAAATTGCCAGGCTTGAACGTGAGGTAAATTACTGGAGTAAATTCTTTTATTTTCTGTTAATTTGAAGCTTTTTGGGATATCTGGAAAGTTAGTTCTTGAATATTGTTCATAATCGCTTTGATTTATTAGAATTTATATCCACTGTATATTTCTGTGTAAAAAATGATATAAGATCTAGTACTTTTAATCTCTTTTTTTGATATATGAGAAATTTAAAGTGAAGTTGTATGTTTGTTTTTTATGAGTTGCAATTTTACTTTCATAAATTCCAGACAAGTACAAGAATTAGTCTTTTCTTTGAACTGGTTTAGCATGTTGAAATGGAGCGGTCAAGCTACAATAAAAGCATATCTTTTCACTTTTTTTTTTTTATTTTTTATGACCAGGATTTAAAGGGTTATAAGATAAGGATAAACAAGCAGGATATGTCTGTAAAATGACTTTATGGATTAGTATAAGAAAGATCGAATTTTTTAAATTAGCCCTTTAGCCCGCTAGGTAAGTGTTAAGACTTTAAATATATCCTTGTTTTATTTTAGGTATTTGTTGGATTTTTTGCTTTTTCCTGAGTTCTTTTTAGGAACCACTAGTCTCTAAACGAGGTTTTCTCTTATTTCCCCAAAACCTGAATCTTTGATCATGCATGAAAGTACTTTTCTATATCTCCAGGTCATTGGCCAGTATATTTGATTGTTCAGCTTATTGATTATCGTGTGATGCCCGCATATTTGATTGTCCTTTTCTACAGCTGCTTGACTATCAGCACTATATGGGACTACTTTTGATTGAGAAAAAGGAATGGACCTCAAAGTTTGAAGAACTTAGAGAATCTATTGCAGAAGGTCAGGAACTACTCAAACGTGAGCAGGCATCTCATTCAATTGCTCTAGCTGAAGTGGAGAAGCGGGAGGAAAATCTGAAAAAGTGTTAAATGTTGAGAGGCAATGTGTGGCTGATGTAAGGATTTCTTCCATTTTGGCAGTAATATTTTGGCAACAAACTTTTGTCTGGCATTCTTGCTTTTTGGCAATAATTTTCAAAATGATTAAACTTCTTGACTTGTTTTTAGTTACTTCTTACATATATCATATCATTTAGCAATCATGTCTGGGATATAATTAAAATCTTTGCTTCCTTTTTTATATGTATTTTATATCAACATTAATTGCTTATTGGAATATTGGAATGGCAATGAAGATTAACTAAGGTGAAAATCTTCCACTAAATATCAAGAATGGAAAGTCCTTAAACAGTCTAGGGTTCTGTTCCAATAGACTTGCAATTGAATTTGGTTCCTCCCACTCTCTCTCTCTCACTAATATGTGCTTTGAAACCTCCTAATGCAGCTGGAGAAGGCTTTACGTGAAACACGTGCAGAGTGTGAACAGGTCAAGCTTTCTTCGGAGACTAAGTTGGCCGATGCCAAGGCGTTGGTATCTGGAGTGCAGGGTAGGTCCTTTCAAGTGCAAGAGAAGTTGAGTGCTGCTGATGCAAAGCTCACTGAGGCAAGTAGAAAGACTTTGGAGCTGGATCGGAAATTGCTGGAGATTGAAGCTCGTGAAAGTGTGCTTAGGAGAGAGCGCATGTCTTTAAAGGCAGAGTATGCTCATTTGTCTATGATTGTATTCATATACTCCTGAAGTTTTTGTGCAACTACTTATGAAGTTCATGTCTTTTTACTTTTGTACTGTTGCCTCAGGCAAGAAGCACATGAAGCTTCATTTTCCAAGCATAGAGAAGATATAAGGGAGTGGGAAAAGAAATTGCAAGAAGGGGAAGAGAAATTGTGTGAGGGTCGGAGAATTATTAATGAAAGAGAAGAAAAGGCAAGTGGAATTGACAAGGTTCTAAAGCAGAGGGAAAAGATGCTTGAAGAACAAATGGAGAAGATTAATTTAGCTAATTTGGCTTTGAAGGAGAAAGAACATGATATAGAAGTTAGGCTGGAAAGCTTGGCTGTGAAGGAGGAGGTGAATTTTTTATGATGTGTTTAGTTATAATATTGATAAAAATATGCAGTTTTTTAGTTTCTTACTTAACATATATCTGCAGAATAGAAATTCCATACTGTTACGTGGTTTATTCAAAAAGAACATGAGTATTAACCTCAGTTATTTGGCTGCAGAAAGCTGAATCTATAAGGAGGCAACTAGAGGAGAAAGAGAAGGAGTTGAGTACTTTAACAGAGAAACTTAGTGCTAGAGAAAGAGTGAGTAGCAATGGCTAATTAGTTGACTTGTTGGCATATATTTGTTTTGAGTTTAGTTTTGTTTGCTCTTTCTTTGGTCTTTTGGTTTAGGTGCACTGTTGGCTGAAGTGTTATTTTGCTTTCATAGTTTGTCAAAATATGGGTTTTCTTGAGAAATACATCAACAAATTACAAGCTCTCTGAATGTGGACAATTAGTAACAATAAATAGGCAAAGTAGGAAAGAACTGTTATATTGAGAATATCTGCTGCTGGAAATAATTATTGTTGGGGCTGAATTCTTCATTGTACTATTGTTTAAGATGATATTTTATTTGGTAAAGGGCTATGTGGTCGATCACTAATCTTAAAGTTTATTTTACTGGCTAAAAGAGATCTTGTTTAAGTAAGTTATAGTGTGGAGATATACTATTTATTTAAGATTCTTTCACCATAATTGGGAGAAGATGCTGTAATCTAGAGTTTAGTTCTATCAACTGTAGTGGTTGGGTTTACAGAACTTTTGACCCTCAGTTATGCCTGAGAATACAGCAGTCAATTTAGGCATTTGGCGGGTATAGATCATTCAAAGAATCTAATCCTCCAGAAGAATTATAATTTGTGTAAAACACATTATTCTATTCTTTTTGGTTGGAGTTGAAATTTTTATGTCAATTTTGCTCTTTAAAGTTATGATACACAATCCTTTTAAAGTTTTAGATGATGTTTTGAGGATTTTCTTGAAAGCAAAGTGACGATCCAAGTTTCCTTTTACAGGTGGAAATTCAGAAGCTTGTTGATGACCAACGAGTTGCTCTTGATCTGAAGAACCAACAGTTTGAGTTTGAATTGGAGGGGAAGAGAAGACTACTTGATGAGGAAATGAGGAAAAAGTCTGATGATTTGGATGAGAAGAAAGCTGAAATCATCCACATGGAGGAAAAACTGAGGAAAAGGGAGCAAGGACTAGAAAATAAATCAGACAGAGTAAAGGAGAAAGAGAAAGACGTTGAAGCAAAGTTGAAACTTTTGAAAGAGAAGGAGAAAAATTTGAAGGAGGAGGAGAAAAATTTGGGTTTAGTAAAGGAAGAAATAATTTCTGAGAAGGAAAGTTTGGAAGTTCTTAAAGATGAGCTTAAAAAGATGGAGGCTGAAATTAGTCAAAAGCAACTAGATATTCATGCTGAGAGTGAAAGGCTTAAAGTTATTGATGCTGAGAGGAGAGAGTATGTGCGGTTACAAACAGAGTTGAAAGCAGAAACAGAGAAGTGCAGACTTAAGAAAGAATTGCTTTTGAAAGAGGTGGAGGATCTGAAACAGGATAGAAAGAAATTTGAGGAAGGTTGGGAGGCTTTGGATGAAAAGAGAGCGGCTGTTGCTGCTGAATTGCAACAACTTACGGAAGAGAAACAGATGTTTGAAAAGTTGCAGCACTCTGAAGAGGATCGGTTGCAAAATGAAAAGATCGCCAATGAGGACTACATCAGGAGAGAATTAGAGGTTATCAAACTGGATAAGGAATCATTTGCTGCTAACATGAGGCATGAGGAATCTGTTTTATCTGACAAATATCAAAATGAACGTGACCAATTGCAGCGTGAATTTGAGGCTCGGAGAATGAATCTTGAGACTAATATGCTAAAAAAACAAGAGGAAACGGAGAAAAATCTGCAGGAAAAGTGGAGAGAATTTGAGTTGGAGAGAGATAGAGAACTTAGTAACATCAATTATCAGAAGGAAGAAGTCAAGAAGGAAATGGAATATTTGAGGTCTGAAAAGTTTAGCTTTGAGAAGGAAAAACTGGATATTGCCTCGAATAGGGAACAGCTAAAGAAGCAACAGCTTGAAATGCAGAAGGACATTGATGAGCTTGTCATGCTGAGCGAGAAGCTAAAGGATCAAAGACGAAGATTTATACAGCAGAGGAGCCGATTTCTTGCATTTGTTGAGAGACTCAAAAGTTGCAAAAACTGTGGCAATATTGTTAGAGATCTCTCTGATTTGGCTGAAATTGAGCATAATGACGCTTCTGCTTTTCCAATAGAAGATGAACTTTTGGAGAAGGTTTCTTCTTATGGAGCAGAAGTTGGAAGATCTCCAACTGAGGCTGATTTGAAATCTTCAGGATCTGGTGGCCGTGTATCTTGGCTCCAAAAGTGCACCTCAAGATTCTTCAACTTGTCCCCTAAAACGATAAAGCATTTGGGATCACAAGATTTGGAGCAAACAGTCATTGATAGGCCATTGGTTGTAGACGGAAAAATTGAAGGACCTAGTATGGATTTTACTGCAAAAAATGTTACACCTAATAATACTTTTGAAGTAGCAGAGCAATCTCTTGAAGTTGCTGCATCAGGTGATAACCTGAGTAATGTGGAGGGTAGGAGACAGCAAGTTACAGAAGATTCCCAGCATACAGAGCAGAGAAGTGATCTACAGAGACCCGAGAAAAAACCCAGGGGTCGACCTCGTAGAACACGTTCTGTGAAGGCTGTCGTAGAAGACACTGCAGTTATTTTGGGGAATGCATCTGATGGACCTATAATCCATGAGGAACAACAGAAGAATGCTGCCAATTATGAGAGGAGGGTGGAATTAAGCCTTGCTGATAAGACTGCTAGGAAGAGGACACGAGCTCAAAGTTCTATTATGACAGGGGGTGAGCTAGAGGCAGATGGGAGTGAAGGATATTCTGAAAGCGTCACAGCTGGTGGCCGCAGGAAAAGGAGGCAAACTGTTACTCCTTTACAGAACCCAGGGGAGAAGCGTTACAATCTTAGACGGCATAAGACGTAAGTTTTTGTTTTTGCTGTGTTTTAATATTACAATGATTTCTTATTTGCATGTCTTCGTGGATATTTCTGGTTCTTCTTTCTTCTGTTCTTCCCTTCTTTTCTTTTGGGTGGTGGGAGAGGAATGACAGGTAACAGCGTCCTTTTTCTTTGGTATGTTCCATGTTGTTGACTGGTGAGTTAGCTATCTATCTTTCAGGGGTTTTTACTTTTCCATCCTCTTTATCAAAGAGGCACCAAGTAAGTTTTTTGAGGTAAAAGAGATCACTCTATTGGATACCAAAGATACAGGGAGCATTATTTACAGAGACTATGGAAACTCAGTAATACAAAGCTATACTAGCCACAAAACAGTAAGAGCAAAAGTATAAACTACACAACTAGACAAATTGACTGCGAGCACATCCCCACTCTAATGCCAGGTCAACATTGACTTTACTTCTCTCAATCCCTTTCCAACCAGCCACTATGCATCTCATATCATCGACTACAGAACTGACCACCTGAATAGGCTGGATAACATGAGCAGTAAACAAAGGAATCCGGCAACAGAATCATGTTGACCAGGGTGATTTTGACAGGTTGAGAAGAAAAGAGTAGTCTCAATATCACCTTTGGTGGTCTGCTGTTCTGTTTCTCAACATCATTGGAACCTGCTTAGAAGCTCCTGGATCTGGTTTTTAGTCTCACGGATAAATCTGCATAAAAAGAGAAGAGTATGTTCATTTGCAATGAACATATAAAATTGCCAAGAGGAAATTATGTTGAGTTCAACTCTGGCTGCGCCTCTCACATCTCTCTGCTTTTAAGTTTAAACTTGGTTCTGATACTAAATTTCATGAACAGTGAAACCAGGGTGTAGTAAGTGACTGACCAAGTACATTGCCTGTGAGTTTTGTGTCCAAAATTTTTGGCAATAAATTACTGACATTTAAGCGGTTCATGCTATAAGTTGCTATTTGGTAGAAGTCAGAGCCTGCGTGTGTGTGTGAATGTTGAAGATGTAATAGTTGATTTAACTTCAACCTACTAGGGCATCTCTCTGTTTGCTTGTGTTCTATTGAGGATAGGTCAAGAAAATGCTGTTTAACACTTAGTCCTCATCTTTATCTACAAGGAGAGTTGTTTCGAATGTTTTGATCAATACGAGATGGAATTCTGTCCTTGGACAAAACATTTTGTGGTAGTACCTCCTTATCTGCCCCATCTTTCTAAGTGGCCATCGAGCATGCCTTTGTCTTAAGCTTTTATGCTTGAATGATCAGTGCAGGAGCTGCTACAGCTTCACAAGCTTCAGTAGACAGCAAGAAGAGGGTTGAAGCAGCAGAAGGTGGTGATGTTGGAACTTTCGAAACAGTAAATGCTGAAGTTACTTCCGGACGAGCATTTGAAATCGCCAGTGACAATCACAATCCAATTCCCTTAGTGCAGGTTACATCTTACAAACACGATGAAACTCGGGTTACATCTGATCAAGCTGTTCAGGTAAAGGCATAATTTCTGTGTCTTCACTTTTACTTTCTTGATCTTAAAAATGACCATTTCTATATTTCTTGCTGTACTGCAGCTTAGAAGACCTGGGAATAGCTTGGCTGGTGATGCTGATGCTGCAGAAATTGAAGTTGTAGATTTCAGTGAGGTAAATGGTACACGAGAGTACAACGGTGAAGACGAGCATGGGAGCACGTTGTACGGTGATGTTGGAGATGATGACAACAGTGACAATGACGATGATGATGATGATGGAGGTGAAGACTCCGAGCATCCTGGTGAGACGTCAGTGAGTAGAAAGATCTGGAACTTCTTCACATCATGATAAATTCCTCTGCCGAGAAAGCCTTGGCTGCCCTCGGGTGGAATGCTTCTTTTTCTTTTTCCATTCGAGTATATCAAAGTTAAAGGAGGTTCATTCTCCAGCAGTGTTTAGTCGATTTTGATTGTCAGTACTTTGTAGCTTTTAGGTCGATTTTGATTATCAGTACTTTCTAGCTTTTAGGTTAGATCAGGTTGTTAGGTCTGCTGCCATATATTACTGCAGATCGTAGTTGATTCCCCCCTTCTCCCCAAAAAAAAAAAAAATCATTTTTACCAGCGTTTGTGAATGCATTGTCCCGGCTCTCATTCATTTGTAGACCCTAAGCAGTCAGTTCTCGTCCAATGTAATTTTGGTTCTTGAGCCCGTTAGCAAGCGAACTAATATCGCAAGACTATCATCTTTGTTATGCTGATTTAAGAAAAGTAGCTTTTTTACGTCCTAAGGCGTAAACGATGCTAAATTTTTGTTTTCTTGTCTATTGCAAAGAAAATTTAGAATTTAGATGTCCAAATTAGAATCTAAAATGAGATGGAATAATCGAAGGATACCAATGCTAAAGTGGCAAAGAGCTTTTAAATTCACTACGCGGTGCCCATTAATTGGTTGCAACAATAATATTTTCATCATTGCTATTTCGATGCATCTCCAACTTGCCTATTTTTGTCCCATACGGTGTGGGGTCAGACTTCCAGCAGGAATTGGTATAGAGAATTGGAGCGAGGGTGTAGTGGCCTTCTATCTCCAGCTTCCGGTAGCCACGAGCCCGGGTGGTAATAAACACTCTGATTTCGACGGTTCTGCATAAAGCTTTTAAAACCAGGGAGGAATTGAAAGGTTTCTACCCCCCTTGTTTTAGACTTGAGCATGTTTTACCATCCAAATTGGGTCATCTGCTGGCTTAAGTTTTGGACGTATTTTACCCTTTAAAAAGGCTAATCTGGTTCTCTTCAAAACTTCTTTTTTTTTTTTTGGTAATTCTTCAAAACTTCTTTTATGTCCATACGAGTACTTTTTTTTTTTTTTTGACATGACAAATCCTAATCTATACTATGGGGAGGGGTGGATTTAAAGGGTCAATCCAGGGAACTAAACCACACAGGTAAATTTTTCACGGTGAAAATGCAGTGGGATTTGATCCCATGACCTACACCCAAGGAGAGCTTTAAACTTTACCTTGGTTCCATACGAGTACTAGAAACATGGAAGAAACCATACTCGACATCACTTGTTAGCAGTACCCTAGCATTGCTGCGAAAATGTTGCTTAACAAGGAAGACAATGACTAGTCAGCTTATTAGGCCTGGCAAGATAATTTAGTGTGGGCTAGGAGCTCCTATTCTTAATTGCAGCCACCCCTCTTTTCCATGACTAAAAAAGTGGTCCTAAGGTAGGACCCTAGGGGGAAAGGAATGAGTAGAAATGGGGACATGGGGCAGGCGGGATGCTGCTGCTGCTGCTGGTGGTGGTCCTTGTCCTAGCAACAAATGGTTCCAACTTTCATTGATTCCTGTTACAATTATTTTCTACCTCTGGCCCCTCTAGCTTTACGTACGTATGCATGTCACAGACACAGGTGGAAGATATCAGAAACAGAGAGATTAATTTTTTGTTGCTCGGGTTACATACTTTGGATTGGACATTGGAAGAAAGATGGACAAACCCAATCTTTTTACTCACCAGCAAGTCGAAATATAACAGTACGGTATACCATATCAAAACGAAGTTATTTGTTGAAATTAGTCAAGCACACTTGTTTATGGTATGTGTATGTGTTAGATAACTAGGGGTTGCATGAGACCTTGGTTTCTATACAAAATATTAGTGCCATAAATGCTACAAAAATTGGATGAAGCCGTGAGTACAAACAAAGGTCTCAGAAATTTGTACATTTGCTCGAGTAGGGATTTTCAGCACTGACAAATCTGAGATTGCGAGCCAGTATCATCTGTTTTGATCATGCTAGCTCATCATAAGTAAATGGTTGTCAGTAGTGGGCCTATTCCAGTTTGCCTTTTGGTTGATTTCAGTAACAATCTTCTGCGACAATTAGGTCATTAGAATCTGTCTTTTCGGTTAATGCTGTTTAGTCTTGAAGTATTTTTTGTGTATTCATTTTTAGTGATGTTAACTAAAGCTTGACGAACTAACAAATCTGGGGTGGCTAAGTCCATTTTGTCTAGGAACCAGTTGTCCTCAGTGGAATCTCATGCTTCTTTTTCCTCCAAGAAGCGTACTCTCATATGTATGATAAAAAGTTCTCCACCCACATTGAAGGAACCATGCAGCGAAAATCGTCATCGAGGAGGGAGGGGGGAAAGAACTTTGATATGATGTACTAGATTCTAAGGGATACAAATTAAGAAGTGTCAAAAGATGGAAAAGAATATTGTGAAAATGCACTTGACTTTTCGTTTCTCCTGCATCTCTGGTAGTATTTTCTATCTCCAAAAACTGTTCAATCATTCAGCAGGGAAAAAAATATCGAAATTTCACTTGACATAACATATGTAAGACCTAGATGCAAGTAAGAATGAAAGCCCACTTTCCAGATATTAAAGATTCCACTTTCCAACGCCTTTGTGCCACACTTTTGTCTTGTCCCTCAACTGGTCATTCAGATTTCAGAGGTCTGTTAAAAAACCTGCAGCCCCAAACGGGATAAACAGCCATCTCAATGCAAAAAACTACCTTTGTCTTGCATGCACTTACATGCACCTCTCCATCTTGCATGCAACAAATGGTCCCCCAGAACCCTAGCCACTCTAAACCAATAAATGATAACCCCCAACTGCCAGAGCCCACCACAAAAATTGAAAAAAAAAAAGTTAGAACCCTCTTTAGTTATGTATTCAATGATTATCTCAATTTGTAATTTATTTTTTATAACAATCATTCCGATAAACGGATAAAGTAGAATCATAAAGACTTTAGTCTGCAGAGCCTAGCTGTTGTATACTGTCTAGAGTTTATATATAGAGTTTCAGCTACCTTTCACTTTCTCTTTCCTTTCTGCTTCTCTTCTCAAAGCCTATTTCTTTACTTCTACTGTTCAGATCTTATTATTGACTTTACTACAACTGCTTTTTGAGTGTTGAGATTTGTGCTCCCGACACTTTTATTGCTACCTTTAACTGCAAGACATCCTAGACTTAAATCTTCTGTTCTCTCAGTTCCTTTATGCTCCCTTTTCAATCTTTGCTGTCCTATAAAAACTGGGGAAGAAAGATCTCACAAGTTGTCACTTTGGTCCTCTATAATTCTCTTTTTCAAGCTCCACTGGATTTCTTGGTGTTTTTCCTTTTTGAAGCTTCTGGATTTTCCTTAAAATTTTAAATCTCTATTTCTGGCTGGAATAGCTCAAGCATTTTGCAGTATCAAAATCATCAGCCAAGAAGAGATATATCTTGCTTTTCTACTCTGGTTTGGGCTCAAGTTCGCATCTTTCTTGATCTTTAATCTTCACTTTTGGCACAAGCAAATGATGAAGGTTTTCACATCTTCAATGTTTTTTATTCTACTTTGCATACTCCATTTGAGTTTTAGCTGCAGCGGACAAGCTGCAGATAGCATTAGCATAGCAGCTCCAATGGAGAAAGCTGAGCAAGAGGCTCTGTATTCCATCATTCAGAGCTTTGTTGGTAAATGGTGGAATGGTTCTGATCTCTATCCTGATCCTTGTGGGTGGACACCAATCCAGGTAACTTTTTCCCACACAAATATCTTTCCAGAAATGAGTGCAAACTTTACAAATTTGGATTTTTTCCTTTAATTCCATGTGATTGTCCTTGGAATATGTCTACCCGTACTCTTTTGTTTTAGTCTGAATCTGTTAGAGAAGTGCGAACAACTTTTACAAGTCACCAATGTAAAGTGCACCCTATCTAGAAAAGAAACAGGGAATATGGAATGTACACAAAATGAAATTATTAGAAAATTTAAAGTGTGGAAAGAAACATTAGCCAATGCAATTATTTATCATGTCTACACTTTCAAGTAGCCATTAGATGAAACTTTAGTATATAATCTTTAGTCCTTTCTCATCCCATAATAAGGATCATCTCGTGATGACTACTTTGCCTAGGATTTTTTACTAAGTTTGACTCCTAAAAATCTATAGCACTGTTCTAACACAGTAACACTTCCTTGAGATACATGGTCAAAATCAAGAATCTTTTGTAAGGTATTATTCAACTAAGGTATTAATTCATCATTTTGATTAAAATAAGATAAAATGTGATTTTGGAACTACCTATAAAATTTCCATGCATTGGCTTGGTTCTAACTGTGGTAATGCCAAAAAATTGTCTCTTTTTGACTGTTGAAGCATAGCAACTTACTGTGTTACTCCTGAAATTTGAAAATTTGCCATCTAAAGTAACTTTTATTAATTTGATCCATTGTTTTTTAACTCAATATGGGTCGTGCACAGTAATTTGCGGTATTTGCAGTTGCATATTTATGGTATGCCTTTTGCTGTCTATTCTACAGGGTGTCTCCTGTGACCTCTCCAATGGCTTGTGGTATGTAACTTCCCTGGACATTGGACCTGTTCATGACAACTCCCTTAATTGTGATCCCAAGGCTGGGTTTGGATCCCATTTATTTGCACTAAAGCACCTTAAATCCCTCTCATTTTTCAATTGCTTTGTTTCGCCCCACCATCTGATCACTATCCCTGCTGATAAATGGGAATCATTGGCTGACAGTTTAGAGTCCTTAGAGTTCCGGTCGAATCCAGGGCTTGTTGGACCGATTCCAGCTACTCTTGGGGGCCTAAAGAATCTCCAATCTTTAGTGCTAATTGGAAATGGACTGACTTCTGAAATCCCAACAAATATTGGCAAGTTATTAAACTTGAAGCGGCTAGTTCTTTCTCAAAATCAGATCACAGGTAAAATCCCTGATAGTTTAGGAGGGCTGAGTGGACTTTTGATCCTGGACTTGAGCAGGAACTTATTGTCTGGTCCATTGCCTTGTACTTTTGGAAAGTTGATTTCACTTCTGAAGCTTGATCTAAGCAGCAATCAATTGGAAGGAAGCATCAAGGGAGAACTTGGTACTTTAAAGAATCTGACGTTATTGGACCTTAGTCACAACAAGTTTTCAGGTGGATTGAACAAGTCACTTCAAGAAATGAGTTCCTTGGAAGAGTTAGTCTTATCAAACAATCCTGTCGGTGGAGATATTATGAGCCTTAATTGGCAGAATCTGAAATGTTTACTTGTATTGGATTTGTCCAATATGAGTTTGACAGGTGGGATTCCAGATTCCATAGCAGAACTAAAAAGATTGAGATTTTTGGGCCTTAATGATAACAATCTTGCTGGGGATATCCCACCAAGAATTGAAGCATTACCTAACATTGGTGCTATCTACCTGAACGGAAATGATCTGACAGGAGAGCTTAAATTCTCTGAGCTGTTTTATGGGAAAATGGGGAGGCGTTTCGGGGCATGGAACAACACAAATCTCTGCTATCCAATTGAGTTGATGTCAACAAGCCATGCTCCTTATGGGGTAAAACCATGTCAGCAAGAAGCCACAACATTACATGAGAACATCAGTGACCTTGATGAGAAGTCTAACTTGGGTAAAGGGGATTTGAATCATGACTCCCATCCCACGGTGTCCTTGGCATTCCCAAGCTTTGCTAGTAATGGGCTCTGCCTCTGCTGCTACATCTTTCTGTTTGAGCTATTTTGGATGGTTCTAGTCTTTGACTTTTCTCTTACGAGATTTACTTGGTAAAGCTAGTAGGATTATTAGGTCATGAGTATTAGAAAAAGGTTAACTTTCGAGATGCAACAGTAAATATTCCGTTCCTGTGTGGTCATTTTGCCACTGTGATATTTGCCTAAAATCATGTAATGTAGTTTGAATATATGCTTCATCTTAGATTTTGAGGATTGCAATTTGTACATGTCAAATATTAGATCCACGAGTCTTTCCATTAGCTGAAGATTCAATTGTCCTAATCTTGTGGTGACTACATTTCATCATATGGAAAAGCAACCGTGGCAATATAAGAACCGAGCATTCCCTGGTGGCTCACCATCTTTTACTTTGGACTTGCAAGATTTTGGAGTCTAAAGAGAGCTAAAGAGTTCCACTTCAGTTATGTTGCATTTGTCACGTTGATCCCCAACGCTATAGTTCTTGAACACTGGAGAAAATGAACTCTTGTAACTGTAGTTACTGTACAAACTATGATTATACGAGAGACTGCAGCAGGAATAATGCCTTATCTTGGGTAGGCTACTATGCTTAGGCTGATAGAATCTGCTCTAAATCCCTGTCAAGACCATGTCTTTAGCTGCTTATGACAGCCAGTACAATTCTTGAATATTTAGATTGAGATTGTACTTAACTTCCTCAAGTCATTTAAGTCAATTGACAATTTACGATGGGATTAAAGCTTAGAGGCCATAATTGTTCCTTACAATCTGCAACCTCAAAGTACGAAGGCTGACAAAGGTGAACCGATACGAATGCCTTCATTCAATCTGGTCTCCTTTTAAATAAATTTTTAATTTTCATTTTCGCATCTTAAAATTAAAAATTTAGGCTTTAAAATACCACTCAATAGTTTTGAAAAACTACAGTTTTTCACATCCCTGAAAACAACCCCAAAACAACTAATCCAAACGAACCCACGTGTTATTGCAGTCTTGCCGGACCTTCTTCCATATTACTTGTTGGGATGCAATAATATTTAATACGATATGTAGCAGATGGGAAATATCACTTTCTTTTTTTTTTTGGCAATAAAAATCGAAGATAGGTAAAAGTTACTTCACATTTCACACATCAAAAACACATTTTCCAACCACATTTCACAAAAACACGGTGTTTTATTTCAAAAAATTATTTCAAATACTCTCTGTCCAAACAAATCCATTTGTATTATATCTTGTATCTTATGAGGGTGAAAGAATCTACATTATAGTGTCAAATTACATTATAGTGTCAAATTTAATAATATCAAAAATTAATCACCATAGATGAGCACTAACAATCACTCTTAACCTTAGGGAGTACGATTTTAACATTGTTGAGTAGGCACTGCCTAAAAACTTTTTTTTGGGCACTTAGGAATTGAATGTAGGGTTTATCACACTTCGGGAAAAACTGAATAGCTGGCCAATCCAATTTAAATCAAAATCAATATCGGTAAATCGGAAAGGAAAAATTGATAAATATCCAATTTTAAAATTTGGTAAAACAGTTTGGGAATGGATATTAAAATTCAATTCCCGATTATTGATTGAGTTACCGAATTTCATTTCTTAATTATACATTTTATATATCTTATTTTATATATCATATTACATATTAATGTATTAGTCAATAGTATTATAAGCTATGATTTATACTTATAAACAAATATATGGCAATACAAATGTATTAATTAACATTTTAATAACTGCTATATTGTTAATTGTATATTAAATAGATGTAACTAATCCACATTAGAAAACCAATTCAAAACTTCTTATATTTTACCAATACCGATTATTTGGCCAAAATCCAACCATTAAATAAAAGTCTAGACGGTAATTGGATGTTGATATTGTTAAAAAAAATTGAAAAAAAATTATCAAATTACTGATTACTACAGGTTGATGAACACCGGGGCAGAGGTGGTCAGTATCCGTGAGCAATTAAGACTAAAAGAAAAATGTAAGACTTAGGCCCCGTTTGATAACCTAATTCAGATTTTAATCTTAATGATTTCAGATTTTAATGGTATTAAAACTGTTTGATAACAAAAAATACTACATCTTAATGATTAAGTGGGTCTGAATTGATTAGGCAAAATGGAGCCAAAAAATAAGTGATAAGTTTATCACTTATCATCACTTAATAAAAAGTATACTCATATGTTAGGATTTAAGTACAGTTTTTAGGACATAAATAACCCTTACCAAATAAAACACAATCACCTTAACCGCCTTCTCTCTCAATCAATTTTTTTTTTTTGGTCACCTACATTCTTAATAAGTTTACTCATTGAAGCATTCAATTTTTTTGCATAAAGGTAAGTATTAACTTTATGCATAAGTTGTCGTTCATACTCATATTCAATAAAAGTCTATACTTCATCTATGTATTTGATTTATACTAATGAAAAAATAATCTTCCATGATAGAACCACTAGAAAATAATCTTTGAGAATGAAGAAATTGTGGTACAAAATTCTGAGAAGGATCTCGACAAGTTGATCAAACTTTTATGATCAACTTAGAGCAAATTAAAATCATCATTTTAGCTTTTTGATTAATCGTATTTATAACATTTGATAGACTAGCATTTATATTTTATCAAATAAATTTGTTATATTATAGTTTTATTTTCATTTTGGCTCATTCTTTTTCTTTTTCTTTTTTTTTATAATAGTTCATTCTTTTCTAATAAATAATTCAGTTCATTCATTTTAGTTCATTCCTTTCTAATAAATAATTCATATTTTAAATAAAATTAAATCATATGTACTACTAGTAAAATATACCAATATAGATCATTTATAAACAAGTCAATATAAGGACAAAATTATAAAATAAGATTCAAAAATGGTATTAGATTCACTACTTAACAATTCAATGAATTAATAAATTCAGATTTCAAATTTCAAATTTTAGATTTCAGATTTACCAAATGGAGCCTTAGATCTCCCGTGTACGTCATTTTTAAAATCATTTGTGAAACCCACAAAAATTTATTCTTTATTTACTTTCTATTGAAAGTGAATTACATTCTCAAAAAAGTTCTTGTGGATTTTGACAAACACGTTCACGGACAGAGGAATGTGTCCCACGCTCAGAGGAATTTGCCTTCTGACAGCAGTTATAATTATTTATGGGGACATGAATGAATCACATATTCCAATTTGTTGCAAGCAAATTCAAAGCTGGCAGTGAAGGACTTCATTATTAATCGACCGACCAACTCATGGTCCGGTACATGTGTAACTTTGCCCCCTGAATTTCTGTAAGCAATTGAGGGAAACTTTGCACAGGGTATGAAGATTGAAGAGTATGGGGAAGATTGCACTCATTACTAGGCGCAGGTTCTCGCAACTTGACTAGCTACTGCAAACCGTGCTGATTCCTAATTGCATCTCTCCATCTTTAAATTACTAAAAGGGATAATTTCAGAAACCTCCCCTGATGGAAACCGTGCTGAAAGTTCATGTGGATTGGAAAAAAATATAATGTATTTTTATATAACAAACGTTAATATTTGAATTTTACAAGTGAAACCCATTTCAAAATATAATGTTAAAAAACTTATTTTGGGTAAGAGAATATAGTTCTATTCCAAGTTTGCACTTTTCTTATGATTTTTCTTAATTACTATAATACACCAAACGTATCTTTTTAATTTTTATAAATGGATGGACATAGTTTCTTAATAAACATTTAGGACTTGGTAACAATATTAAAAAACTCTTTAGTAGTTTTATGTCATTGGTTTGGACAAGAAATGTTAAATTACTTAAAATTATGAATAATTTATAATACTCTTAGAAATAACTTATAATAATTTATAACCATGATGATACCTTTTTGCACTGATTTAAAAACAATACAAACAAATTTATATATAACTTTTGGCATGTTATATCTTTTTAGTCTTCAAACCATCAATTTTGGACAAAAAGTAGAAAATTCAAAAATATGTAAATGATTTGTAAAACTTTTTAAGTTAACTCAAAACACCTTGCAACAAAGAACATATTATCTTTCTAACTTGCAGAATTCAAATATTAATATCTGCTATATAAAAACGTACTATTTTTTTTCAATCGACATGAATTTTTATTTATTTTATTATTAATATATTTAGACAATAAAAAGTAAGACAACGAAGGGTAATTTTGGAATGAGATTTTATTTACTTTCCCAAAATGAATTTTTTAATATTATATTTTAAAATGGGTTATAAATGATACCAAAAGCATAAAGTAAGGGAGGCAAGTGAGATTTTTAAAAGTTTGAAGGCACCAGATGAAATTGTTAGAAACCTCAGGGGAGGTTTTTGAAATTATCCCTTACTAAAGTGCATTGCAATTTTGACAATTGGTGTCTAGCCATGGCTCTATCTGTATATGTCGATGTGGGCTTCCGTACTTGGATTTAGCCACACATGACACTGTACAAATTTGGTGGTCCTTAATCATAGTCCTTTCTTTGATTTCTTTTGCCTCTCGTGGTCCTTTTGCTCAGAAATGGTTATGAAGCATAGGGATGTCGCAAATTGGAAAAATAAAAGGGAAAAAAAAAAAAACAGTTACAGAGATGGATAAGGTGATGGTGGCATGGCGCCTGCAAATTCAGCCATTCAGGCCATCCCTTGGTGCTCCCAAAGTTTTAATGTCAAGTTCTTCAATGTCTGGCCTTTTGGAGCTCAAAGTCTTGGGGTGCTATTTCAATCAAGAATGTTGCTATTTTAGCTTTGTAATTTCCTTATTGTTTTTAAAGGGAGAGGGAATTGGAAAAGAATGAAACTTGAAAATCGAATCGTCGGCCTCACGTCTCCTGATCAATGTTTCTACCAGCTAAACTTTGATTTAGACTTTAGAGAGTAGTATTGCAATTTTCTGCAGAGCAAGAGCAGAATTGTGTAACCTTTCACTGTCTCATAGGCGATAATTTTCTTCACAGGACTGAGGTGGTCGTCCTCGTCCGGTGTTGCCGGCTTGCAGACAATTCCTCATCTTGAACTTGGATCGCGTCTTCCAAATGGGGATTGGCCCATGTAAGGCCTAGTCGTTTCCTTCACAGTGTAGCCATCTTCCCCAACTGGCAAGAGTCATGTCACCATGCGGTTATAGACTTTAGCATTATAAGTCTATAACTCAATGGGACTTGTGATATGGTCCGTGACAGTGAGTCCACAGCTTGTGCAGAATAATCCATATATAGCTGGAGGTATCTCACGTTCTAAAACTATACACAGCGTCCAGTCATTGTACAGCATTGTTAGTAGCTATTCGTAAAAGATGTGAGAGCTCTAAATTTGTTTGTTTAATGTGGTAAGAGGGATGAAATATAAGAAACAAGAAGGCAGAAGGGAAATCGAACCAAAAATCTCCACTTGTCGTGGCATTAACATTAACTATTAGACCAAAACTTCCTCGGCATGGGAGGCTAATAGGCATTTCATTAAACTAAAATTTTTTGAGATTTATTAGACAAGAAGAAGAAGAAGATTTATTAGACAAGAAGATCCCACAGCCAACCAAACCAGTAGGAATCTGTTTTAATGCAGGGCACAATAAAGCTAGTGATCATAGCAGTTGATAGGCTCGTTGGCTGCCGTTTATCTTTAGAAGTTGGAGGGAGCAAACGAAGGATCACTTTGCTGAAATGGGATTCTATATGCAGAAGGTTGCAGCCAGCCCATTTTACTTTTCCATTTTTGCGTGAACACGAGCGCAAAATCATGTAGCACGACCCTTCCGAGACACGCCACGAGACATCTTGTAGGATATGACTCATTTTTGTGGGAATTTTTCGTGGCTGTCGTTTGACTTTGGAAGGATGAGTATATAATTTCTACGTTTTAAGGGCATTTATCAGAGAAAATTTCTTATTACAGCAGTATCATGCTATCGTACTACTTTTGTATTTCGTACGGGTTGAACACATAATTGGATATATGTCTAAGATTAAAGAGGACAAGAAATCTACTTCTTTTTATGTGCTTTCAAGAATTAAGCTCTTGCGTAGAAAATTTTGTGCAGAAACATTTTTCAAAGCAATTAATTATCCGGGCTACCACATCAGTATGGTCACAGCTGCCAGATTACTTGTTCCACAATTCATGGCTGGATACACTATGCTCCAATGATGACGATATAACAGCACAAGGAAAAACTCTTGTTGTTGCCAGCTGCTAAGTATGATCAAGAATATATCATGGGATCTAAAAAGTGGAGATAGAACGAGGAAATTTAAACCCAAAATCCTTAATTCGTCAAAGCTTAACCTCAGTTACAAGATCAATATCTGTGCACATCAGTAGAGTTCTATGCTGCAGCCAAAGTAAATTGGGAAAAAAAGAAAGAAAGAAAGAAAGATAAAGTTAGCCTATGCTGTAGCTGTACCTACACCAATAAACACACACACAGACATATACACCAAAAAAACACGGTTTATACTTTATATTTGGCTTTATTTAAAACTACCATCTAGTCAAGAAACATGCTACACTCAAATGTGTAGTTCACTCGTTTCGCTTGTTGGACCAAGATATACCACCATTTGCATGTTCAATACTCAGTAGCAAGATTTATGTTCATCCAAATTTCCTCATCCTTTTCGTCTTCCTTTTTGTTTTTTTCTTTCTTTCTTTTTAAGATGTGCTGATTTCTGAAGATGGGATAATCTGAAACCAAATAGTTTAACACTAAGCAAACATAATTCCTATGGGTGACGATTGTAGATGCTGTGAAATCGGCAGGGCAAGAATGAGCCTGTCACAATATATATATCCAACTGCCCAGAGATAATACAACAATGGCTTTCCATGTGGAACAAAATTCAGGGCACTTCCTTCTTCTCAGTCACATCCCCCCTTTGTGCCTTGTCCTTAAAAAATAGGTTGCCTGCAATGTGAAGCACTAAAATGAGCTGTCCCAATATGTTCCCAAAATTTCCAATCTTCTTATTAAATATCCAACTAGGTTAAAATTAATCTGATGATTTCATGTAACAGCTATTTGAACTAAAACTAGTAAATTTTGTCACCTTCGATTAAGACCAATTCCAATTTCTCAACTACCTAATTCTTTCGAGTCACCGTTTTTGCCAACTCCAATACGTTACGTTTACCATCTCTATCGGATGTCGGTCTAACTCCGTCAATTACCCTGTATTTTCTCCTCCTTTTCTCGTCAACACTGCACCATTTTGCATTCTTAAGTTGACTTTTGACGTTTGAATCTTCCCTATTTTTTCCAATTGATCTGAAGCTTGATCACTATTCCGGTGCCACTTGTTGAATGGGCAACTCTAATTTCAAAGTTGTGACGTGGGCCATATTTGTTTTTTTGTATGTTCTTATGATTTTTAATTCCCACACAACCACAACAAACAAAAAAACTAGTCTAAGTACCCTTATCATCTTCCAAAAAAAAAAAAAAAGGAGGAAGAAAATCATAATTTGTGTTTTCTAACGTCCTATTAGAAATGTAAAAAGAGTATTTGATTTCCAAAATTAACACTGAGAAAAGCAATATATGAAGGGTACAATTAATGTCGTGTAATAATCGAATCTAAGTAAGGTGAGGTGCCATTTTTTTCTTAGGGCCGATTCTTTGCATTAATGAAGGAATAATTAAGAAATAACTAAGCGATAAAGAAGTGAAGGAATAAGACTGTTAATTGTTTAATTGAAGAAGGATCTAAGTGAGTAACACCCCCATCATTTTCAAGTTAGATATAATCCAGAACTAGTGGACCCTGGTGAAGCTTGGTTTCTTATCGTAGCTTCGCACGCAAAAGATCCCCCTATTGAACTTAATTTGCAATTCAGCTTCTGGAAATTCTGAGTAGAATAGAAAAGCCATATGCAATCACAATTAATATGCTTTCTTTTCTTCTGCAGCCGATTATGTCAGTATTGGTTGCACGACTGGAAGCATGCTTAACAATGAAGATAGATAAGCAAGCACTTGAGAATTATGATTATGAAGTGACTACAGATTAGGGGCCTTGGGACATCACATAATTGAGGCCATAGTTATTTGGAGTACAAACTAAAATTGGGGTGCACTTATTAATGACTATAACTGATTAATTAGTGACAGCAATTAGGTGGCTGTCTTTTCTCAAATTTTGACTCTTTTAACTGGCCAAATGCCGTGCCAAAGCTTCACAAAGAAAACCTTTCCTTTTCCCATTACACTAACTTAAACAAATCAGATTACTAAAATTAGTCGATCAACAGTGTATTTGGATAGAGTAGTATTTGAAATAATTATTATAACACATTGGGAAATGTTATTTGCACTCCCAACATTTGTTTTATCATATAATCTAATAAATGAAAGCTATATGATTAAAATAATAGCGGGGGTGTGATTAACAAAAATGGGAATGCAAATAACATATCCCTAACACCTTTTATAATATATGTTTCAAAAAAAATAACACCTTTTATAATATAATATGTGTAAGATAAAAATGATAATTAAAAATATAAAAAGATGATTGAAAAAAGTATTTTTAATACAAGCAAAATAATAATAGTTAAAAATTTTGGATATCCAAATACGCCTCCACGACCATCTGTCTCATCAAACAAGATATTACCCCAAAATATTCAATTGAATGAAGTACTCTAAAAATGTTTAAGCTTAGCCACTAGCACCGGCACGGTGTCCTTTTTCCTTCTCTCTCTTTTGATGGTTAGGCAACGAGATGATAAGGTTTAAACTCCATTTGCTGGTTAAGGATAAATTTTTTCCAACTCAGAATAACTTATAATTTTCCTTGACATGTGGCCTCATACTTGCAAGGAATTTCAATGGAAAAATTTTTGACAATTGACTTCTCTCTTTAAGAAATGAAAGAAAAATATTAGCCGGCATTTCGAGACTATACCGTCATTGAATTTTTGGGGCACCGTTGACATCCGAGTAGCGTGTGATACACTTATTCGACTCCTTCCTAGTCTTTTACATCCCAATTCTCTGAGCATTTTTGCTACCCCCATGCACCTACATATGTCCATATTCACATGTATATAAGCCTTCTTCCCTGAAACAAAATTTGTCCACTCATCATCCCTAAAACCCTACAACCAAAGAAAGAGTTCCAAAATGGCCTCTTCATTCACTTCTTCATCTTCAAGAAGCCTACATATTTCTTGGAGAATTTTATGCGTCTCCTTCCTTGTTTTCATGCTCTTTAGCTCATGTTCTGCAAGCAGGCCACTGAAAACAATGATGATGAAGAACAACGAAGTCTCAGCCAAGTCCCTGGAAATTTTGAATGTGTACCAACAGAAGTATTTGCTGCATAGAGAGATGGTTTTCAGTTCTCTTCCAAAAGGGATTCCTATCTCTCCTTCTGGTCCGGCCAAGAGGCACAATCTTGAGGTGAAAAATTTGCCTGGAAATTGAGAAGGCTACATCAATCAGCGTCAACGCCACGAAATTTATCCTGACACTTCTCTTTCTACTGCTTATTTTGGTATTCATCAACAACCATGAGTATTATCTATGTATATTCATCAAGTGGTTTAGTTTTGGAAGGATAGGACTTAGAATTTTGACGCCTAACACAATCAAATGTTTAGTTAGGCAGTTGATTTTTTTGTTCTTACTATGGGGTTTTGCTTATTTATGAACCTGTAAAGATACGTTCAAATGGAATACTAAACTATATAATCTTTGATTTTGGAGAATTTAAAGTTGTTCTTTGCTTTAACTGGGTTAAATTTGTTGCATTTAATTCCTGTTTTACCAGTTCAACGAGGACTTGACATTAGCTGTAAAGATGACTCAAGAATGAAGTGGCCGTGCTCACCAAGTCTCTTGTGCCACACCTTCAAGCATGGTAGTAGCTGTTTAGAATAGAAAAAGGGCCAATCTCGAATCAAACTCTCAAGTCTCAAAACAGTGTTGACCTTCCTTCCTTTTTTTTTTTGTGTTTTTTTTTAATTGCCAGGCCGAAGTTGACGTGATATTCAACCAATGTGCTCGAACATGACTAGACTTAGTTCTACCATAATAAAGTAAAAAATAAAAAGTCTTGCAACTGACAAAATACACTTTCCTACCACACCCCAAAAATAAGAAAGGGGAAAAGAACACCTTCTCGGGATTTTACTAGTACAGGAGAGCAAGATATGGGCAATACGTTGTGTATCTTGAGGTAATTTTGGGTCTTAAGTCTTGCCTCGCATCATTGAGGCAATTTTGGCTCTTAAGTCTTTCTGTATTAGGGGAACTCTTTTGATTCTGGTTTCAGAATAAGATAAATAAAGGATTTAGAAAAGAAAAGGGGAAAAAAATTGTTGGGGTACTAGGAAGAGATCATTGATCTGTCAAATTCAAGAATTGGGCATGGTTGCCTTTTGGTTAGGCAGGGGCTAGACCCACCACTGAAGCTTTTGATGAATTTCAATTCGAGGTTCATTCAATGTGAAAGGGAAAATCAGGAATGGCCTTTACTTGCAAGTAGTAGTTTCCTTAGTACCCAACTTTTGTGCAAAAAGATGCTTTGAAACTATCTAATTAATTTAGTGGTTCTTTTACTGATCTGATAGCGAAAAGTTTAATGTACGGCACAACAAAATCAGCGGGATACTTTACATAGATCGTGAATATAAGATAAGAAGAGGAGGAGGGGGGGAAGGAAAGAAAAGTGATAACAGTAGAGTTATTGATTAGAAAATCACCAAGGGATAAGTCCAGGCATCGTGTTTCACCCAATGAAGAAATAGCTATTAATGATTGAGAAAAAAAGTCCAAGAGCGCGTTTTTGGTAGAATATTTGTGAAACGACCAGTACCTTTTATACTAGAAGAAGCAGTCATGATTCCATGGTTCATCTCATCTTTTCAATCTCCTGCAGTGCTATTAACGTGAAGCTGATTCATTTAAGATTTTGTCATTCCGAAGCTACCACAGTCCTATTAACTTCTGTTCGTGTCTTTCTTAATCTTGATAAGAAATGCTAACGAGAAGTCTTGGCATCCCAATTCCTCAGCTGGGCAATGTATCACTTCAAAATTAAGTGAAGTATGATGAGTATGCAACATTTACAGAAAATCGTGGACTAATCTTGTATAGCCGTTACCTGTATATTGTGTAAAATTTAAAGTAATTCTAATTCAAATTGACATCGAGGTAGCATGCTTTCAGAACTGTTACTGCATACGTTATCAGTGTAAGAAAGATTAGTTCACATAAACATATAACAAGACTTAATATTGCAACAAAAATTTTATGAACTGATGCAGTTTGTTCTTCTTTTCGCATTGAATAGCCTTCTGTACCACCATCAATATTAAGAAGACTGTTGTTTAGCTCTTTGCTATCTTTTAATTCATCGTGTATTGAATACATGTACTTGTGTCATTGGATAATAAAAATTGATATTTACCGGTAATGCCACTTGAGTATATCACATGATATACTCAATAATGTACTAGCTAAGAATAGGGGATATAATAGGTATTAGAAGGCGATTAATTTAAAAGATTGGTTTAGTAAGTCGGGATGAAAAGACTAATTATTAATGTTGCTTATGCAATTAAGTTGACTTAACATGCTGCATGCTTGACGTGGTGTGATGCAGTGGATTTCTTCAACCTTTGAAGAAGTTTGTTAAATGATTGGAATAATTTTAGAAACGTTCCCTGAGGTTTTTAATATTTCATTTAGCACCCCTAATGTTTCAAACATTACAACCACCTTCATTGTCCCTTTAAAATGACAATACTAGACTTAACACTCTTATAAAACTCATTTGTTTGCTACTTTACTATGCTTATATAAAGGATGGATTTGACAGTTTTTGTTTTTTTGTTCTATTTCCCTTCCTCTTCATCACTCTTATATTTTGTTAACAAAATCACAACACTATTAGTCCCCTAGCCTTCGTCGTGAGTCGTGACCAAATGTCCAACTAGTAATAAGTTTTCTGATAACTTTAGATATCATCTAATTCTTTTGCAACTCTTGTTTGTTTGTTTATATTTTGAAATCAAAATCACAATAACTAAAAAATAAATAGCCTATAATCACTACTAAACTATGGTAATTTCATCACTTAACTAACCCACAAACTTTAAAAAATTTGAGGTAACACCTTCTTCTACAGTTTAAAAAGAACCCCTATCTTCAATAAAGCACTATTAAAAGTAGCCTATCCTAATGAGATTTATTTAATTTTTTGACATTGCTTTAAGATTTGGTTACTAAAAGTATCAAATTAGGGGAAGTAAGTGTAATTTTTAAAATCTCAAAGGAGCTTACTGAAATTGTTAAAAGCCCTAGGGGATGTTTCTGAAATTATTCCTAAATGTTTCATTGAATCCGGCAGCAAAAATTTCTAGCCTACGAAAATCCCCTGGTGGCCATTTAATTATGCTCTATACATGGATTGAATTGATCATAAAGCCAAACCATTAAAGACTTCAAAATATAAGTAACTAAATTACACGCACTCTAGGATTATACATAATTAATCTTCTTAACAACGACAGTTTACCTTCTACCTCCTGCTTCACGAATTATATACTTATTAATAAACATATTAGTGGTTTGGCACTTGTCAAATTCTTCTTGATAAAGCGTGCAAGGGATTCAATCAGGCAGCGCTTTCATAGGATTCTTTTGCTTTGATTTTTTAGCATTGAACCTCCAAAAAATTATTTAGTATCCAAGGAAAAAAAGTTGGATTACAGGCCTTACATAACAGCACATCGTAGTGGATTATTATTACTAATCTTTCTTGATTTTCGAGCTCTAATGATGAAAAGTAAGGATGGTGACCTTGGTTTGTCGTTACATTAGAGCTTCAATAATATGCTTTTGATTGTCAACAAATCTCTGCACGCCATTAACATACTAAACATGATTTAGGAATGATTTATAGAGACGGTCCTACTTATTTAATTGTCATTATGAGCTAACCCAAAAAGATAAAGAAAAGAAAAAAAGGAGGGAACCATTATTGATTTTTGTGTGGCTCCAATGTCATAGTCACAGTGGCTGCTGGAATTCTAAGAACATATGCATGCTAGCATTTGTAACTTTAGTTGAAAAAGGGATCATTAATTTGCATGTTTTGAACTGAAAACTAATTGCAAGTACATAGTGGTTGGAGCTGCTAATTGAAATATGTGCTAGAGTGAAGCCAGGATTTGAATGTTGAGGTCCTCATAAAAAATAACTTTTAGCTTTAAAAAAATGGCAAATTCTGATTTTCTAAAACTTTCATTAGAAAATTTCCACTTCTTTTTTTTTTATGAAAATATATAAAATCTCAACCGAAATTGCCTGTGAGGTAAATGTGCTCATCTAGATGGTATTATGTGGGTACATGCCCACAGACAACCTTTGAATAGGTCAAGAATGCCAAAAGAAAACATGTGAAATGAATCCATGGACTTAATTTCTTTCCTACTATTAAAGCTAATAAGCATAAGTATAGGAGAGATCACTTGAAGATGGCTTAAACTTTTAAGAGTCTAACGTGATATCATCTCTATTGCCGTCCAACTAATTTTCTTTCCACTTTTCAAAGAAGAAACCGACCTTTCTTCCGGCAAAATTCATTTTCTTTCTCCGAAGTAGTAGGCGAATGTCGCCAATGCAGCTCGAAAATATTTGACCTTGTCGCCAAACATTGTTCTAGTTGAAATTTCAAGCAAAATTTTCACATCTTATGAGACTTCAATCGGAAGAATATTACTTGTATTGGTCTCCCTTGTTGAATTGGGATTGAGGATTTCATGTAAGTCAGGGGGCAGGTAAGCTTGTGGCAACAAGCAATGAAAGCAAAAAAAAAAAATGGTGGTTCCAAGCATGCTAAATACTAGCAGACATTCTTTTGTTGGTTCACGGCTCACTTTCTATTACCGTACTTAACTAAAGCTTTGAATTACTCTAATGGTCAAAAAGTTACAACTTGTTAATTACTATATAGAAGTTCACCTTTACTTAATTGACTCCCTGCACCATCTTTCTCCGTGAAATATCTTGTCAACATTAATGTCTCTTAAATTTGTTTGTCATCTTTACTGTAGGTGATCCTTACGACTATGAATTCGAGATAGGGACGATTGTCAGATCAATCGTCCTATGAAAGTTTCACCGTCAAAATTGACCAAATAAAGAATGAGTTACACCCAAAATGTAAGTTATATTTTGTGAAATTTGACAAAACCGCACAAGGACAGTCTCTAATCCCACATCCTACTAGTGTACCATACACACCATGTTCAAGTTACTCTAAGGGAACTAATGGGTTTTTACCCCATTGACTACTACAAAAGACCTTAAGGATTTGTAGGACAGGAGGTTAGGGTTCAATTCTTACTTCCATCAAGATTTGATACGAGGAGCAATAGCAGCAGATAGGAGACACAATATGCAACAAGAGCCGTCCCCTCCTCCCTCCACTCTCCCCCAACTGTAAACTTATCCCCTTTCCCTAAGAACCCTCCTACTAATAAAATAGGATTTCCCTCCTCATACTAGATAGGATTTCAAATATATATATATATTAAAAAAATTAGTGTGATGGAAATTGCAGTGCGTTGAAGTTCTTTGGGCTTTGAGGACAAAGAACGACTCCTCCCAATTAGCCCATATTGTGATATACAATTCCAGTGGGCTTAGACCCAGTATCAGCGCTTCTACTGCAGGCCTTAAGCCCAGATTGGTTTGCATGAAAGTTGAGAATCTTTTGCCAAATGGCTCCAGAAGGTTAACCCAACAAATCTTGCATCCCGTTATTACAACTAACTTTCTCTTCTGCTTCTTCTTCTTTAAACTAACTAAAGCAAAAGTAAAGGTGGCATGGTGGGATTTACGGGGTTTTAATCAAAATGTCATAAAATACAATTGAAACTTTTTTTCTCTATGATTATCTGTAGTAGTTGAAGATGTTAAAAGCATTAGATATATGGTTCCTTATACGTTACAATCTATATTGATGAATAAAGTAGAATTGGTAATGAAGAATTCCCATCAAGGGATGCATACTTGAACGTATTTCAAATCACTTCTGATTAAAAACAAAAGATTATATTAATCCCAATGAGCATAGTGAATTTGAAAAGTGATGTGAATTCAATTACACTATCTATGCACGTATTTCCTAAGACTAAACAGTAAAGTTCTAGTTATAAAAAAAAAAAAAAAAGAACCATGTATTGGCTTAGTTTTAATCAAATTTATGGATTTGGTTACACCATACTAATTTGAAAATATGTGAAAACTTATTAATGTTTCGAAGTTTGACCATATATGCACAATTGATCATGCTCATCATTACGAGCCAAAAGGGGTTCCAATGAAGCATGCAATAGTCTGAAATCAAAGGTTGCAGATAACCTATGAATATGATTCCACGCCTTTAATTAGCACGAGATGCACAAATATCCAGCAGCTCGTGTGTCTTGCGAGTGATTCAAGGACACGTGCGACAGATTATAATCAAGAAAAGTCCAAAGCTGAATCTCCACTTTGGTATTATACTAGGATTTCTCGAGTAATGTTACTTCAAATAAATGTCCTAAATTAATTTAATGAATAATTATGTTGGAGGCTCGTACTATTAATCATGAAAATTTTCCATATCAGAAAGATATATAGTGCAAATTTTTATACATAAATGTATGTTAAATTAAACTTTTTCCCTTTTGATATGTTCTACAAGATGAATCCAATTGGGAGAATTGAAAGAGGGTTGGATTGGATGTTAACGTGAAGAGTTTTACTCAAGACTTCTCGTTGACAAAATGAATACATAAACCTAAAAATGGAAAAAGGATAAATCCAAAAAGAAGGGAGGTATTGAATCTAGTGAACCGAACCATATTGGATTCTTGACTGATATATCTTGAAATTGTGATTCCATTTTACAATGCTAATAGTTACTCAGCTTTGATTTGAACTTTCATTCTAAAACCATTTACTCGTAATTGAAGATGGGCATCTTCATCAAGGGAGGGAAAATTTTTTGGGATGAGATAACTAGTGATATTTTCACCTCTAAATCACCAAAAACCACGTGAACTTTGCAATAAAGAATGAGAATTTTACACAGTGACAGGGGCCAACAGTAACTGTGGGAAAAGAACCGAGAGAGAGCAATAGCCCGTGCGGTGCCTCCCCTCATCATCATCATCATCAAACTGTAAAAAAGACTTTTTATTGTTTAGACCCCGAAAAAGGGTAAAAGCTTTTGTTTTAGAAAGTTTCAACTGGCTTGATTAAAATCAATCAAAGCTCAGTACACAGCAGAAGGAGCCAAGACCATTTTCTGAATCCCAATGGATATGTTTGCCCCAGCTGTAACCAACAATCTCTGATACATTCCCTGCTCTGGTTTCCAGAAGAAAGAATGAGATTCTCTCGAAAATCCGCAGTGTTTCAAAGTTCAGGCCAATTTCAAATTTTGTGGCTTAATTCTACTACTGTCCCCTTAAATTTAAATCATATCTTGACTCTCACTTTGGCCTACATACTTAATTAAAACAAGACGTTTTAGTCTTTAAGATTTTAGTTCTTAAAGCATGAACTTGATCTCATTTTTGTCTTTAAAGTATAAAGTTTACCCCCAAATAAATTCTTCAAATATAAAATTTGTTTCTGCTTGAATACAAAACTTTTCCATTTCCTTAAAGAATCTTGCTCAAGTCGACAAGATTTATGCTTTAGGGATTCAAGTGTCTATTTTAAAATTTAGGAACAAAAGTGAAAGTGCGAGTATAACTAAAGAGCGCGGAACGCAGTTAACTCTAATTTTGTTTTGTGGGTGTTATACTGCCAGAGCTATAGGTCCATTTAGTGAGTAGCAGCTAAAACTTAAAAGGGACGACCCTTTTGCCTCCAACAAAGTCAGTACTAACATTATTAATGATGGTCCTAATAGAAATATGATAATTATTGTCGCAATCAAGCTTGAGGCAATAAAATGGAGGTATTGCACTAAGCTTTTGATGTTGCAAGATTCTAAATCTACACGTCCATTTGTAAAAGGAGATTATGTGGTCTACAGTTCATTTCAAGACTTGCATTATTCAATACAGAGTTGAATGATCAACTTCTAGTGGTGTCCCTTCTAGGCTCTTGCTATCAAGGGTTGCATAATTATCTTCTGCCTGGCATTAAGGGCTTGGACAAGATAGAAACTTGGTGCACATAAACTCTGAAATGATAGGTTTTGATGAATGTAATGGCTACAAGAAACAAATTTTAGTGGGCATGGCCACAGGCCGAAAGATGAACCCTTGCACGGAAACCATTTGAGAGTGAGCGTGCACCAACCAATATATTTCTCCACCATATATATATATGTATGGGATCATTGAAGCAGGATGTAGAATACAAATAATGATGATCCAAGCCGAAATCAAACTTCCAATTCAAGAAACTGACAACCCAGAAACCACGTGTGTTGGCATAGTTTGGAATCCATTATTGAAACCATATATTGACTTGTTGGCACTCAACTTTTCAAGCCATCGCCAGCTAAATTAATTGTTTGGATTGCTTACTTAAAAATTTTTGTTTGCATTATCGACACAAATTTCAATCACTATTTTATCTTACATACATCACATCAAAAGTGCTACAATATCATTTTCAACAAATTATCCCAAAAAATCTATTATCCAAACGCATAAGATTTGACTTCAGTATATGCGTAGATAATTGTTCATCAACTAATGCTTGCAAATCTAATTCTGTCTAGATTGCTATTTTTGAATTTTTTATAAAAAAATATATTGTAACGATGTGATGTATGTAAGGTAAAAAGATATTTGAAAATTATTATCATAGATAACGTAAAAATTTTTCGGTGAAAAATTACAATCCAAATACCCTAAATGGATTTCTGTTGCAGGGAAAGCAATGTGTGATTTTTCTTGGTGTGACAATGACCTCTGAGGTTTGGTTCTAGCATAATTGCCGTATGGAAAAATCCTTCAATTAAGGTGATGGGAATACAAATACGAGCAAAGTTTGTCATGACATAATTGCCATAAAGGTCTCTCCTAATCCTAGGCAACATGGTGTGCGTGCATAACTCCTGAAAAAGTTGTGAAGAAAAATCTCCCACATAGACTTGACTAATGTGAGATGCAGAGAAGAAGTCTAACTAGTGCTTGAACAACATACCTTCAATTTACAAAAAAAAAAAAATAATAATAATAACATGCCTTAATTTTCTTCATATTCGGTACCATAATATTCAAAACAATTACTTATGTTCTTTAATTGTAATTTTCCAAATCATTAGGATCTGGAACTTGCTGATCGGATATGACTCATAGATGTGAAAACTTCCTAGTCATTGGATAACTATTGGAACGCAAGAAGATTAGCCATTATCAAAATGGGAAGACAAACGCTGCAGCATCTGCCTCTTGTTTTGGTAACGAAGGAAAGAGAATCTATACATGAAAATGACATTAACAATCATCTCTAACATCTTCCATCGTTTCTACATTTCTTTCTCAAACTAATAGACATACTAAAAACACCACTCCAGATATTCCGAAATTCTGCGTTGGCAGAAAAACATGAAGGACCGATGCTCTATTATCTCATGGCTTAGCAAAGTAGGCCTAAGCATTCATAGTAATACTTCAACATTAAACTGAGGTACTACTCAACAGATAATACACATAAAGTGGGCAGGAAACTTAAACCCTGAGCAAGTAAATGCTAAGTTCAGGGCCTCCATGACCATCAGGATTCATCATGTAAAAGGCCTCTGAATCTTTAGACCCTACAACTCTCTCAAACTTGGCTCTCATATACATGAGTTCTCCCTCAGAGCCATCTCCATTTCCAGCTCCCGGTAAAACACCAGCCCCCATTGAAATTGGACCAATGGCGTTCAGCACTTTCCATTCCTCAGCTCCACATTCACGTCTGGTTGCATAACCACATTTTCTGCCGTTGCAATAAGTCCTCCATATTTGTTCTTCTAACAAAGGCTTCACATTTTTCTTCTCCGTTGTTTTTCTGTCACATTCAAGCGCAATCCTAACCAACCCTGAAGCCATTTCTTTTATCAAAACACTAGTAGGAGATGCAAGTTCAACAAGAAAAGCTGGACTGAGCTTGGGATCTTCCTGAAACGCAAAATGCACATGCCCGCGTCTGTACCCGAAAAGGGTACCTACAACTTTGGTGCCAAGACCAGAAAAGCGTGTGCGATTCCTGTTACCAAATGTAAAAGCAGACCTAAGCTTGGAAACAGCTAAACTTGGCAGCTTCTTCTTTGGTGGTTTGACGGGAAGTGTATGCATTGAAAGACTAAGATCCTGATCAATACCCCTCAACTCCTCCTCACAACCAAGTGATGAGGAGCTGAAAGTGAAAATTTCTTCCTCATCATCTTCATCTTCTACCTTTTTCTTGAAGTTGAAATATCTCCTAGAGAACGAGAAGGATTCATGAGGGTTCTTAGCCATGATTGTCTTCATCTGGGATCTGCCAAATACAACAAAACAAAAAATACTAGTAATAACAAGCAGGACTGTTATGCAAAGGAAAGGAAAATGAAAGGATTTATGATTCAGTGTTATCCTTGTGCATCGAGGATTTATGGGGTGATATATTCTTGGTTTGTAGCCTAAATTGTCAGCCTTGTGGGACTGAAGGAGTGACAGGACAATGCTGACAAAGGGAAGGTGAGCAGCCCCACCTAACTGTATTAGGAAAATTGCAGCACAGAGAAGAGTACAGACAAGAGCACAGAGAGCAGGGAAGGGGAGACAACAGACACAAACCAGGGAGTTTCAGGGGGTGGAAATAGACTCAAGAGTGAATACTGGAATCTGAGGAGACATGATGAACTTAATTGAAGACCTTTTTTATCTTAGGTGGGGGCAATTGCTAGTTGCTACTTGCTAACCTGAGAACAGGGAGGGGGTTGTGGGGCAGGAAATGAAAGGGAGGCTTGACTGATGGCCTGAATTGCATTGGAAATGGTTAAGGGGCAGGTAAATCCACACCAAACCGTACCCACCGTGACTAAAACCACGCCTAAGCCTCACAAGTCACAACTCTTTAGTCCTTTCACACCACCAAATACCGGACTGCCCCAACCCTCCTCAGTGCACTAATTCACTCATATTCATGAGCCTCCCTTAGCCACCTCTTTGTTTCCTGCATTATTGGCTTTAGCCTTTAGCCAAAGCAGAGGGACATTATTAGTCTGATTCCACCTGTAGATTGTGTACCACTGGCACGGTAGGAAATACAAGTAGATGCCGGACGGCTGAGGAATCACTAGGCAAGTCTTGTGACTAAACCAGCACTTCTGCACTGTTATAGCTATCACTATATTCTAGTTGCTTACAAAGCTGCATAAATTCTTTTCATAAGTATGCAATTAACATTTTTTCCATCACTGCGTCAAGCCACATTAGAGTACAATAGGTAGCACAATAGGTCAATAGAAACTGCAAGGCTATGACACCTAGAATTTGGGGTTTCAAGATCATAGCCCATAAAGAGAAATTTTGCAAGAAGAGCCACAGGCGAACCAATGTAAAAGGTGGTGCAATAATGAGAATTAACATTGAGCCGATAAACTTTGTTGTCCAATGCCTAATGTGCTGGATAGTGTAGCTGCAATGATTATCCAGTTCTAAATTTTCATTTGTGATTTGCGGGAGATTCTTTTTTTTTTTTTTGAAAGGATATGCAGTACTAGATTCTTAAAGCATACTTAGGATTTTATTCCACCGACCAGCATAGTCCGAGCATGTGTTATAGAAGCTTAGAGTCAAACCTGGTTGAATTTTCAGGGTGTATCACACATCTGTCAACCCATATGGCACAAGTTTTGAAACCCACAGGAAATATTTTACAGATCAACTAATCGTCATCTACAACCAACAACTGAACCAGAAATAGTACCAGCTTACCACATCAAGAGTAAATTAATGATATCAAGACCTAAACTATAACCAGAAATGAAGCTCAGTTTGAGGGATTTCAGTGTTTAAACTACAGTGTTAGGTGCATAGAAGTTTCATCACACAACTCTGAGGTCACCATTAAACAACAACTAATTCAATACCAAACTCATACTCAATCCAAAATCTTACTTAAGAAGGCTGTTTCCTTACCCGATTATAGCCAATAAATTTGATAGACGAAAACCTTTTCTCTATACAGTAAGCAAGGCATCATAGCAGCCCAATGGCAGTGATGAAGAATAATATCCACATATTTTTGTCACGACCACCACAGGTTATTTTTGTCATTACAGGTCGGTTGGTCAGGCCGAGTAGGATTATTTTTGTTATTACTGTTTTAAGCGCTATACTACAAGATTTTTGTTATTAGCCCAAGTACAAGATTTTCTTGCCGATATACATATTTCCTATCCTAATGGAAAACACTTGCAACTCAGCAAGCCATGTAAAATCCAAATCTGAAACAGATATACTTTGATGATTGGATCTGCCAAATGCTTGATTTGCAAGCATGATCAAGTACAAAGTCACAATATTAACAGCCATTTGTCCAGTCGCATACCTATGCAGATTAAGCTAATCAACAACAACCTTAAGACAGACTAAAGATTCATGACAGAAACCATCAACTCTGGATGGCAAAATATGCAACGGGGATCCTTAATCTTGTCTCTTCTGAGCTAGAAGAGCTCAGGAATTGGCAGAAGAAGGTAACCATTTCAAGTTACTGGAAAAGGATTAAAACCACTTCGCACCAGAACCTCCACTGGCTCAAAAAGTGGTTTGGGAAGGTCATTCCAATCATATCAATCCCATCCATCACATTTCTCAGGCTCTAGATTTTCAGGTTGCTGGTTGTTATCCACTAGAACTGCTCGCATGCAGATGCAAACAAGATGTACTAGTTTAGCTCCTTCTGAGAATACATTATTGTTTGTGACAGTTAAATACTCTGTTTTCCCGACGTCCAGTCCAGTTTCCTCCTTCACCTCCCTAGCTGCACATTCCTCGAAGCTTTCCCCTAAGCCAGAAAACAAAAAGGACTTACTAATTTTTGTTGCAGAACTGCAAGAATATCATGCTAAAAAGTTTCTTTTGCAATAATAATCGGTTAGCTATTGTAAATAAACCAGCAAAAAAAGGATCGATGATGCAAGCAAAACACTCAAATGTAGATCAAAATTGCATTACAGATTCACACAATCTTCCCATAAATCAGTATAATGCCTGGTGACTCTTGACGAGCTAACTCAACAGGTTTTACGGAAGCATCCACATGCAAAAGTTCACTCATGAAATAAACTTATAATACAACTATCTTGCAAACCTATGCAGTTTTTACTGATTTGTAGCAAATAAAAAGGCTAAAGAGCAAAGGTTTTCTTTTTACTGACCTGTTCCTACTTTATTTCAGAGTTTTATCTCCACTGGACATTCCATGTAGGAAGCAAAACTCAAATCAATGTCATTACATTTGAATCAATTACAAGTAGTACAAATTACCATTAGTTATGTAATTCTAGTCCTACTAATGGGGAAGAGAAAACAGAACTGCAGGTCACTTAAACTTGAGAACCCAAAACACCCTTTTCATCATCATTCGTAGAACTTTTTGCAGCCCGAAACACTGTTTATAACCTGTTTAGCAACTTATATCCCATTAACGTTTGGGTGCCCAAAAACCGAAAATGCACGTTCGATCAAGAGCTACTGTCAAACTATCATATAATTCTCAAGAATCACGTCTCCTTCTATGAATTCACATTCTTTGGTAACAGTCTAGCAAAACTAAGACCTGTGCAATTCAATCTTGATCTCTAATGTCATACTATGCAGTTCAATACCAAGCAATGATTCTCATTGGAACAAACTGTAATCAACAATTCAGTTTTTTTTTTTTTTTTGTTTGGGGGGGGGACTATGGATAAAAGAACTGAAGGAAAGGGACTAGCACCAAACTCGAGATGGCCACCCGGAAGCGCGAAGGTATTGAACCCAACGGAGACGTGGCGCCGGCCCAGAAGCACTCTATCACCCTTCAACACAAATACTCCGACTCCCACCACCGGCATCGGCGGCTGTAGCACTGAATTCAAGGTTGGAACGGCGTCGTGCTCCATTATCATGTACTATAGCGGTCGGAGAATTAAAAATTGACGATTTTTTGGCAGTTGGCGTCTTTGGGGAGACTGGAGAGTTAGTTAACTTTCCCGCCGCCGTCTGGTTGAAATTATTGAATGAACGTTCCATCAACGTGGGCTCCGGTGATTGGGCCCGCATTCTTGGATTCTTGTTTATGGGCTCTAGGGATTGGTCCACTTTAAGCATTGTTTAAGGGTAGAACTCTGATTGAAGTTCGTTTCTAGTTGGACGTTAGGCGGTCAATTGTTGTCGTGGATTGGGCTACAAAATCCACTACGGTACAAACGATAGAATCGAAAGGGGCCTATAAAACAAAAATACAAAACATAAACATGTCATGCTAATACCATTTGCTTTTTCAGTATAATAATGAACCGTTATTTGTCTGTTTAGTGTTTTTTCTTTTTCTTTGGTGCGTAAATAGTTTTCTTTTTCTTTTTTTTTTTTTTTTGTTGTTTAAAAAAAAAACTGTCAAGGAGTAACTAATTAGATCATACTAATCATAATCACTAACAGGAAATTTGATAAGCAAAATTAATTAGATAGGCAACTCGGTAATCCCTCAGGAATACCAATATGATAGGTTCATTAGCAAGCATGGATTAATACAAGTCTGCATATTAATCACCAATTATCTGCTAGGTAGCAATGCATACCAAGAGAGAATAATAAGATACTAACTGACAAAGTAGGCAGTACCAAGGAAAGGTAATGACACCATTTTAAGTGGTGGAAAAAGGACTAAAACCATTTTGCACCATAGTCTCCAATGGCCTGAAAAGTGGTTTTGGAAGATCATCCCAGTTATACCAATCCCAGCCATCGCACTTCTCAGGTTCAAGATTTTGAGGTTGCTGGTTGATATCTGCTAGAACTGCACGCATGAAGATACAAACAATATGTGCTGCTTTAGCTTCTTGTGAGAATACATTGTTTGTGACAGTCAAGTACTCTGTCTTATCGATTTCCAGCCCTGTTTCTTCCCTCACCTCCCTAGCTGCACATTCCTCAAAACTTTCTCCTAAACCAGGAAAGGAGAAAAGGTGTTTAAATTTCAACATATGGATTAAACTGCACTTGTTTTTGATGCATCACCATCATGTTAACAAGCTTAATTACATAATAAAAGCAAATATACTAAACGCTGAGATGGATTGCGGAGAGTAAATTTACGGCTAATTAAAAGCACACAAATGGACGACTCCTTAAAGCACTATGGTGAAGTTCGTGATTTGTTCAAAAGCTTATATCATGCACAGTATAGACCATGGTGAGTGCAATATTTTTGGCCCCGGTTTCGATCTTGTCCATCCCATTCTTATGCAACTGCCACGTGTAAAAGTAAAACATAAGATGTTTTGATTTAATAGACTCTTAAACTTATCTATCAAATGAGACTTGAGCCATATTAATTAGTTAACACACATTATAGTTGCTTAGAGATGGACGGACAAGACAAATGGCAAATATGAAAAATAGCAAGTTTTGATTTATTAGACTTTTGGCTTGGATTTGTTTGTCAAACAAGTCAGATTTAAGTCTACCATACTAATACACGTGACAGTTGTTCAAGAATGAGACAGACGAGAGAGACGACAAATACGAGTCAGATTTAAGTTTACAATATTAATACACGTGACAGTTGTTTAGGGATGAGACAGACGAGAGACCACAAATACGAATAAACAATTTGAACCTAGAAGTGAAATTTTTTTTCCTAGAATATGTCACATAACTTTACCTACTTCAGTACTTCCTCATTTACTCACTGGGCGAAGGGAAATTAATGAGAGGACGAAATAATTTTAAGAAATTGATATCTCTCTGCGAGTGCAAAAACCAAATTGCACGTGAAATGATCTATTATTGAGGATTGTGATATCAGACCAAAAACCAAATTGCAAGTGAAATATGTTGCCTAAGAGAATCCAGGTATAATGTAAAGACAGATGCTTATATCATTTTTTGATACCAAAAAGAGTGGAGAGAGAGTTTAAGGTCGAGGGAAAGTAATAAATTAATCAGAGTACCAAACTCAAGGTGGCCACCAGGAAGAGCGAAGGTGTTGCGGCCAACGGCGGAGGCGCCGCCCCAACAGCACCTTATCCCCCTTTAGTAGAAACACAGCCACCCCAACTTTTGGCATCGGTGGCGGCAGCAGCTGTGAAGATGACACCTCCAATGCTGGCTCATTTTCCATATTTTCTGCAATTGCAGATAAAACCCACTTCAAGAATTGAGCAATTACTAGTATTTGAATGCTTTTTAAGTGCGGAATTTAGTCGAAAGATGGCAGGTAAGGTACTACTGCATAATATATAAGTACTCGCAGAATTCAGTGGTTGGCGGCTTGGCGCTTTTTGGAGCTAATTTTGGCGCCGTCTGATTCAACTGTTGAAAGTCAATTTTACTTGGGCACCAAGGAGTGGGACCACTTTGCTTCTGGTTTGTACCATCTTTGGAATTCCAGGTGAGACAGTTTTACTTTCTCAAACCATATAAAAAAAAATATATTAGTAAAGTGTAAAGGAGTTTACTTTTGTCATTGTTTCCCCACATGGACAAGTACAGCCATCTTGCTTCAAATATTGCCAAAACTTAAATTAATGTGTTTGGATAGTAGATTATTTGGGATAATTTGTTGAAAAGGATATTATAGCACTTTTTTGATATGATGTATGTAAGAAGATAACAAGGTGATTGGAATTTGTGTCAATGATACAAACACAAATTTTTAGACCAAAAAGAACAATCTAAACAAATGATAAAAGATATCCTTCTATATAGACATTTTGTTAGTGTTAAAAGTCAAAAAACCAACATGTCAAATGCAATTTGAGAAAAGATTTGTAATGGATTTGAGATAGTTTTGATGCTACATCGGACAGCTTTGCAATTAGAGTAATTTTTACTCCTTAAAATCCTTAATTGTTACTCACAACACTAAGGTACTAAACTTTAATCGTGCATTAGAAGATTTTTTTGCTCTCTAAAATTATTAATTGTTACTCACAACACTAAGGCACTAAACTTGGATCGTTGATCCGGAGAGGGAGCGTAAGTAGGAGGTGCTGAACCGAGACCTCACAGTGTATGTGGATCATGCAGAGTGAAGTGTGCATTTTGAAGGTCAAGAAAATAGTAACGAAAGATGAACCAAAATTCTTGGAAAAAAAGGGTCCTAAAAGTTGCTGTACTGTTAGACTCCCAGAAAAAAACAAAAAGGAGTGCCCTGTGAATCCTCACTGATTGCCACTTGTCAGCATCCACCGCCCACCTAGTCTCCACTCCTCTCGTACGCCCTACGTTCGCCCTCCGTACATAGCCTCAATCCCCTCCCCACCGGATCACCCAATCAGATATCACTCAATCCCTCTCAACTCCTCATTCTCTCACTCCCTTTTACACACACAACAGCGCACACACACACACACACACACATTTCCATTGCTATCGTTTTCAGAAAAAAAGCAGCAGCAGAAGAAGAACAAAGAAGAAGAAAATGACGGATATAACTGATGATATAGCAGAGGAGATATCTTTTCAGGGCTTTGAGGATGATTATAAACTGCTCCAAAGCCTCCTCAATGACGTCCTTCAGAGAGAAGTCGGTCACAATTTCATGGAAATTGTTGAAAGAACCCGCACTCTTGCTCAGGTTTTGCTCTTTTGCTTTATGGAATTTCTTCATTTTTTTTTTGCCTTTTCTTTTGGCTTTCCCTGTATTGTCCTCTGTTTTCTGGTTTTCCTGATTATGAATATTCCGGCTTTTTTTTTATTTGATTTGATTCTTTTTAACACCCTTGTCGTTGATCGCTTGGATGTTCTGTTTGGGAATATTCTTGGGGTTCATGCATGCATGTTTTGGTGTTTTTAGTTCCTCATTTTTTCCTTTTTTTTTTTAAATTTTTTGTATGCATATTTGTGTATATTCTTGGAATCGCTTGATTATGGTGGTTGTTGTTTCCATGCATTATGATCGTAAGGTTTTTAATTGATGATATGTCATCATCTCTTGTAGTTTTAAGGGCATTTCATCATTTTCATTATGCCAAGCTATTTTTTTATTGTGGCTTCAGTTTATTGGGTTTCCAGTCTTGCTTAATTTAGATAGCTAGTAACTCAAATTAGTATGGACCATTATGAGTTTTTGCACGTTTTTGCTTTTTGTGTCAGAGCTTTGTTTCTCTGTCATTTCTGCCCAAAGTTATCAATCTTTAGCAGCCTCTCTATTTTTGTCCTGTGTGGCATCTAAAATGTGACCACATTTGCATGCATGAAATGATAATCGCTACTATTCTGGTTAATTTGTCGGATTTTCGTAACCTTAGGTGTGGGGGCAAAACCTTGTTCTTTCTTGATTCACATGTTTCAGTGTCAATAGGTCTATCAATCATTAGGTTTTTGGGGGAATACCTTTTGCCAGGCATGGGTTATTTGTTGGTAGTAAAGCATATTTGTGTTCTTGAACCTTTTGTTGTACATGTCTACATGTAACGTAATTCAATTTTCTTTTGGGCTGCAGAGTGCATGTAACTTGAGAATTGCAGGAATCGAGGATACAGCAGAGCTGCTCGAGAAACAGCTTGCAGCAGAGTTGTCAAAGTTGACACTAGAAGAAGCTTTATCTCTTGCTCGAACATTGAGTCATCAGCTCAATTTGATGGGAATTGCAGAAACTCATCATAGGTATACAATACTTTAAAAACACTCTGTTTACAAGTTGATTGTGCAGTTATTTAGTTTCTGAGATATGATTGTCGATCCTAGTTAGGCAACAGTATAAGCAAGAAAACTGGCTTTATTCATACCAATGTAAAATAGGTTCACAAACTTTGCTAGTATATGATGATTTTGCTTATGATAGCGAATTTATTACTCAACTAATCCTGCATGTTGATCTTTAAATCATGTCTCTATTTTAGAGTAATAAATTATCCAAATTCAAGTTGTTACTTCATCTCCTTCTTTTGAAAACAATTCCAATATTGATAGCTACTGGTAAGTTCCAAGTCATCACTAGAAAACAGATTCTGAACTGCAATCATTGATACCTCTCATTGATATGTGTACTAAACATTCCAAATAGTTGCAGTAGACTAACAAGTGGTCCTGCAGATTACGTAGAAATCGTGGTGTGACACAATCATCAAAGTCTTGTGATGATACTTTCAACCAGCTTGTGCAGGGTGGCATATCTGCGGACCAGCTCTATGAAACTTTCTGCAAGCAAGTCTGTCATTAATATCCCTTTTGTGTTTGTTTTTATATTTGAAACACTTACTTGATTTTTACAGTTCATGATGCCAATCCCCATGTATTTGTATTTGACAGGAGGTTGAGATTGTCCTCACTGCCCATCCCACACAAATAAATCGACGTACCTTACAATACAAACATATCAGGATTGCGGTAATAATTTTTAAAATTCACATAAAGATTTAGAGTTTTAAGTGTTTAAATTTTACTTGAACATCATCCTAATATGTAACTACAATTCTTGCAGCATCTCTTGGAATATAATGAGCGACAGAAAGAACTTGAGCTAGAAGACAAAGAAATGCTGATAGAAGATCTGGTCTGTGTTTTATTCAAAGAAGTAGTTAGCTATTCAGATTGCATCATGGTTCATAATCGTTGCTTATTTTGCTAGGCAAGAGAGATTACTTCCATCTGGCTAACAGATGAACTTAGGCGCCACCGACCTACTCCTGTTGATGAAGCTAGGGCTGGTAAACTCCCTGTTTAGATATAATTCGATTCACTTTTTTGTTCTTACAGAAAGCTAATCAGTTTAATTTTTTAGGCTTGCATATTGTGGAGCAATCACTTTGGAAAGCTGTACCTCATTATCTACGTCGTGTCAGCAATGCTCTTAAGAAGGTTTTTCTTAGCTCTATGTTTAATCTGGATAGGTTTTTCTTAGTTCTATGTTTAGCCTGCATCTCTGATCATGTCCTTCATATTTTATCTTGCTTCTTTCCTCAGCAAACTGGAAGGCCACTTCCATTAACATGCACACCAATAAAATTTGGCTCTTGGATGGGTGGTGATCGTGACGGAAATCCTAATGTGACTGCAAAGGTGATCAATTCCTTTTTTTTTTTAGAATACATCCAGCTTCTAAGTTTTTGTTGCATGACCAATTCTGTTTATTAGCTGGAACAGTATTTTAAGAGAAAAGCATGTCAGTTACAGAAGAAATTGTGTTGTGGTTAATGGATTTGTAATTCTACAGCACATATGTAGCACCAGTTGTACTTTTTGATACTTAAGTGGTTGGATAAATTTTTGGTTCAAAAGCATCCTTCGTTGTAGAATGTTAGACGATAACATTCTTACTTTAAATTTATCAACAAGGGCTTTGATTTTAAAATGCTTATGTATCAAAGACATCTTTTCCTACTGTGCATTTTTTACTACCAGGTTTGTAATTTAACTTCCACACAACCTTCTTTTTTCCCAGTTTGGACTATCTTGAGGTTTCTTGCTCTTCTTCCCAGCATCTCAATCAAAGATTAGATTAGTTCTTCTGCCCTTTGGGCCTTCCCTTGAGTATCTTCTCATCTGTGTTCCATTAAACAACGGAAGTCTGTGTGAACTTATTTGATATCAAATTCTTTTAATTTACATTTTTTTGGTATTGCTTGAGCCTTTCACTCTCCTAATGTGGCTGAACAGAGGGGATTTCTCCTTTAATGCCACTGACATGATATTGGATTTTGTGCACTTGAATCTCTTTTTCACAATATTTAATCCTGCCCCTGTAATGGATCTTAGTTAAGAACAGGAATCTACTGTTACATTATGCACCAGGGTCAGCACCCACTGATGCAAGATGGTATGGTGATGATTACTATTATCTATAATTTGATAGAAGGTTATTACAATTAGAAATTTCTGGGGCAAAGAAATGGCAGGATATTTGGTTTGGCTGGTTATGCACTACCAGTTCCAGACTGAGATTGTCCAGTTAAGATGAAGAGTTCTTGATACAGTCTCATTGAGGCTTTCTTTGTTTATTTAGGTGACAAAAGATGTCTCTCTTCTCTCAAGGTGGATGGCTATTGATCTCTATGTCCGCGAAGTTGATAATCTCAGATTTGAGCTTTCCATGAATCAGTGCAGTGATAGACTATCAAGACTGGCACAGGAAATTCTTGAAAAAGGTCTGCCATGTCAATCTTATACCAGATGTATGTTAATGCAAATCAGGTTCTCCTATTTGTAGCTTTTGAATGGTACATGGCACAAAATGACACAAAGTATGGTAATAATCCATTTAGTCAGTGAATCAGAATTTAAAGATCAGAACCTGCATAAGTTGTCTGAGAAAAGGTGTATCTGACAATATAATTAACTAGGAGTCTGTCATTTGAATTATTTTTAAGCAAAAAGTCTTTTCTTGACCAACTTGAACTTCTTGTTCTTGTGGAGGTGGCAATGTCATACTTAGTGATTAGATCTATCATGTTGCTTCATTCCTATACAAAAGTCACTGAGAAAAGGAATTTTCTTTTCATCTTAATCCAAAAATTTTTAATAGCATTTATTTTCTTACTTGGCAAAGATGTTCCCAAGTTTCCTGTGGGCAAATGCTTGTACTACTATCACAGCACAAAAATTGAAATGTACTCTCTCTCCAATGGTTTGTCATTTTTTGTCATTTAAGTTATCCCAAAACTCTAAATATCTTTAAAAGACAGCATGTTATTGTTGTTTATGAATGTGCTCCCTTATTTTTGTTATCAACTGTAGGCTTCATTCAATTAAAAACTCTGAGGCAAGGTATGAAAGGTCTAGACCACCGTCACGATTAATAGGCTATTCTTGAAAAATTAGAATTGCAAATGTAATGGCTAATGGAGCTCAGTTAGAGCTAAATATTATGTCTTTCAGCTGAAAACTATATTTTAATGCAAATATTGACTTTCTGTGTCTGTACATGCTTAGTTTGTTCACAATACATCGTATGAGTTTTTGGACACATTAAGACCTTGCTAACTTCTTAACTGCTTTCTTCTATGCTTTGTTGGTGGCTCAAATTCCTTTCCAGAAAGCTCAGCTGAGGACCGTCATGAGAGCTGGAATTCATCACAAACTTGGAACCAATTGAAGCATCATGGTGAACATGTTCCAGCTCTTCCAACACAACTTCCAACTGGAGCTGATTTACCTTCTTGCACAGGTTGAACTCTTGGACTTGATTATCCTTCACTTTGGATACTGAGTTTTCTCCTGTCCTGAACTTATGTGCTATATTTGGTGAAAAGAGTACAAATTTCTGGTAAATTCTTTTGTTCCTGCTTGTTTGCTTTGGTGTTGGTGATGCTCCAACATGTGGACTTCTTTTACCAGTAATGTTGATAAATTAATTTTTCTGTACCAACATGTTCCATTGCATTGGCTGTCTTTTTTAGGGTCACTGCTGAAGTCATCATGTCAATATCCATAGATACTTATTTACCCACACATATGCACACAGCATTTTTTTATACATGTATATGCACATATATACATGGCTTACGATCTTGACTGTCAACGGCTTAGACATGACCTGGAGTCCATATGTAGTTCGCTTATGCTCTCACAGTTGATCATTCTAATTGAACATAGACACATTTATTTATCCTGGCAGCAACTTAATTGTCAAATGAATTTTGTAGAGGTGCTTTCTGAAGTTACTAGGATCTGTATTCTTCTGCTTGCATAGAGCACAAAGTTCTCCAAAACTTTTTAAATAGTAGTTTTTTTTTTCCGGTTGGCAACTGTCATTGGTGCTAAATTAACATTTTGTGTAGTTTTTAAAATAATGTGGACATTCTGTTCATGACTGGATTTTGGTGGCTAAGTAGATTGTTCTATGCTGTTACATTATTTCAGTTATTCATGTGCAATGACACAAATGCTGGTCTCTACAGCATGAATTTGACAATTTGACCATTCCAAATTTTCGTTATCTTTGTTGATGTTTGATAATTCATTTTAATTATGTTTCTCTAGAAGTTTTTACACGATTTCAACTATTTACAAATGTCTATGCAGAATGCAATGAAGTAGAGTCTCACTATCCTCGACTAGATGTTCCTGGCTCTGAGTATAAACCACTGAATCGGCAGGTATGATTGTCTGATTGCTGCAGCATTAATTTTCTCTTGACTGCAAGGGAATTACTGTCTCAGTCGTTGAACCTTTCCTCCATTCAAACATGTACCTTCTTCAAATTTTCTGTTTCTAAAGTGTTGCTTCATCTTCTTAGGATGGTGAAGCTTTTCCAGTGGGGGGTCCTATTCCTGATCTGAATAAAACATCGCGGAAAATATTTGGAAATGGAAACCTACCCCCTTCTTCCAGTTCTCAGGCATCTGGAGTGCCCCGCACTCCTTCTTTCAGCTCTAGCCAGCTCCTTGTTCAGAGGAAACTTTTTGCTGAATCTCAAATAGGAAGATCCAGCTTCCAGAAGCTGTTGGAGCCAAGCTCGTCTCACAGACCAGGAATAGCTCCTTATAGAATTGTTCTTGGTGATGTTAAAGAAAAGGTAGCTCCCTTTTTTTCGCTGCATATTGCTCTCTATGGAAATGGTGGCCAGCATAGAGATGCCTATCTTTGGCTCCTTCCCTCATTTTAGGCTGGAGAAGGGAGATGGGTTGGTGGTGGGGGTTGGTTTTAGGAACCTGCACCCATTCTTCGTATGACTTTGCCCACTACGCTGACAGAGATTTTAATGTGGAGGGGAAAGAGGATTTCTCAAACCTAAGATGCCTTTCTTTGGTGGCAAAAGAAACCTACTTCCCTCTTCTTAGGAAGGGAGGCTAGGGTCAGGGTTTTGGAATCTGTGCCTATTCTTCCTATGGTTTTGGCTACTGCAATGACTGAGTGTTCCATGAGAATCTGGAGGGGAAAGGGGATTTCTCAATCCTTCGTGAAATTGCATGGGGTGATATTATGATGGACTAGCTAATCTAAAATGAAAGTGGCCATAATGAAAAATCAACTGCTTAGGAGCTAACTAAAGGTAGCTAAAATTTTAGAATGACTGAATAAGGACTGCATAGAAATGTATTTGTTTCAGTGGATATTTTTTGTTTCTCATTTGATAGATGGTGTTGAATGATGATAGAGGAAAAACTTACTCTGAACTCCATATTCAACATGGGCTATATGCTTGAAAGTTGATATGCTCCTATGATTTTATTCAGACTAAGCAAATGAAATTTATAAATCTATTTTTCCTTTCCATGATGCCCTATGAACTACTATTTTATTGAAATTTTTGTTTGTTTGTTTACTCCTGGAATGGAAATATAATTAAAGTTTACTGGATGATTACATGTGGAAACATATACATTCCATTAATTTGGTCACATGGCATGATAATCCATCAAATCAAGCACTATTACTAATTAAGCTTCACGTTCTGGGCCCTTGGAGCCCTTAGAAATTTGACATTCTTGGCCTATTTGCATTCTCTCTGAGGCCATTATATTTTTTGTTCTTCATTCCATGTGTCTTCTAGTTATTTTCATATCTTTTCAGACTTCATGCACCTATGGACAATATATGGTGACAGGCTGTGAATGGGGAAAGAGCTTGGAATGTATACTTACTAATAAAAGTAAAAATAATTAGATGTAAATCTTCAGCTGGTTCTTACTTGTGACAACAAGCATTGATAAGTGATAGTTTAGGCTTAGCCGAAAATAATTTTAAGAATAATGACATAATGGTACACCTTTTTTATGCAAACAAATATCTCTCTTATTCTAATTCTTCTTTTACAAATTATAATAGTTAGAAGAAATCAGCACTTCAATTGTTACTCAAGCACTTCAAGTATAATATCTCTTATGTTAAAAACTGGGAGTTTTAATAGGAGAGAATTCAGATGTGTGCTTAATGGAGAAGGATAAATGTTTATTTTCTAACTTGTGGAATAAGGATTTTTTCCTGCAAAGCATGTGAATTATCAGTGGCATCCCTAAGAAGAGATTGAAATATGTCAACACTTGAGGGGGGCAGCAAGTTATTAAAATTCTGTCATTTCTTAGTTTTAGCTTTTGTTTGTGTTATGCTGAAAGCTTGGTTTAAGTAAAGATGGTCTTTCTGAAATCAGCTTCTTAAGACAAGGAAGCGGCTGGAGCTTCTTCTCGAGGATCTTCCTTGTGAATATGATCTGTGGGACTATTATGAAACATCAGATCAACTTCTGGAACCACTATTACTGTGCTATGAGTCACTGGTATTAGACTACTCCTTTTATTTTTATTTTTTTTTCAATCATCCAAAATAAAAAAGGTCTTCGAATGAAGTTAAAAGAACATAGATGATAAGAAGTGCAAGAGTTGATGTCCAGATGTAGATGCTGAGTTAAAAGTTAACTTGCAGCAATCATGCGGATCTGGGGTTCTAGCTGATGGTCGCCTTGCTGACTTGGTTAGACGTGTTGTTACTTTTGGCATGGTTCTGATGAAGCTCGATCTTCGCCAGGTAAATTTGTTTTCTTGATAAGCCACAATTGTGAGCAATGTGTTCTTTTTCTTGATATGATTACCTTAATAAGGCATCTGTTCTTACAATTCTTTTGCTGTTCCAGGAATCTGGTAGGCATGCAGAGGCACTTGATGCAATTACCAATTATTTAGACATGGGTACATACAGTGAGTGGGATGAAGTAAAGAAACTGGAATTTTTGACTAGAGAGCTAAAGGGGAAGAGGCCTTTAGTCCCCCCAAGTATAGAAGTAAGTCTTGAGTTACATTTCATATCTCATTACTGCAGCAAACACACGTGTAGGATATTTCCAGTCTGAACATCCTGTAGACAAAATGTTACTAAAATTCAACATCAATAACAGGATGGATGGCCCACTGAATACCACTGTGGAATATAAGACAGGCTTATGCTCTAGTACAGAAACTTTGACTATCCTCAGATCAATGCTGAAAGATCTTGAGTTTTTCCTGATAACGTAAAGAAGTCTTCAACTTTGACTGGTTCAAGGAATTTTTCTTAGCAGACTTCTATAGCCACAATATGGGAAATGTCCTACAGGTTACAAGACTAATGGGGAATTTGGTGATGGAAACCATAAGACTTCTTTTGCTCCACATAGAGCAGAAATTTGCTGCAGCAGCAAGCTTTTCTGGCTATCTCCATAGGCTAACTTTGAGAAATACATTCAGACAAGAAGGGTGAATGGCAATTGTAACAGGCACCTGGACGAGCCATATTGCTAATAAGACCTCAGACCATATTTTAGCAAAAATTGTGATGAACTATCACCTAGAAAAAAAAGGACTTTGGTGAGTGCAGATTGCATTTATGATATGTAAAACAATAATTGGATTGCGTTGCCTTTGGGTTACCAAATTGAGTAGTGCAGAGTTTTTTCATTAACTTTAATTGGTAGTTGATGTGATTTTTTGGCTACATGGAAATTGTCTACCTTGATTAGTTTAATGCCTTCAATTAGTCTGTAAACATTAATCTGATATCACTCGGTTGTGCTCTTCATCTCTGCTTATCTTTTAACATAAACTGGTCTATTATTTGTCCTGATATAATGAAAAGCTGATTCTTCATACAAATGATCCTTCAACTGGGGGCATGAGAGGCTGTTATTTCAGCAAGTTGAGCACTTCTTTGTCTTATCATTTGATCTTTGTTTTTGTTCTTTTTCCTGAAGGTTGCTCCCGATGTCAAGGAAGTATTGGACACCTTCAGAGTAGCAGCTGAGCTAGGAAGTGATTCATTAGGAGCATATGTGATTTCCATGGCTGCAAATGTATGACAATTCTCATAACTGCTGTTTTATGTTGTATAAAGATAATCCTTTTCTAATCTCCTGCTCTTATTGCCATTTTTTTTCCCTCTTATTGCATTCTTTTATCTATTGTGTGTAATATGTAATTGAAAAAACTGTTTCTTTATACCTTCCAATTTGCAGGCTAGTGATGTTCTTGCAGTTGAGCTTCTGCAGAAGGATGCTCGCCTTTCTGTCGGTGGAGAGCTAGGCAGACCATGTCCTGGAGGAACGTGAGTGCAAGCCTTTCAAATTTTCTGTCGTTCTCTGCTAAATGTGCATTTAATGGAATTTACAAGTTAGTAGTAATTTTAGACACCATGTGGATTTACACCAGCAGCATTGCTTATTTATTTCTTCATTTATTTTGCATTAGCATAACTTTGTTTTTCTTCTGCTTAAATACTGAGGATTCACTTATTTCGCTGTTGGAAAGTTACTATTAGATATATAGATGATTTCTGTGTTTGAAATCTTTTAGTTTCAGGGAGATATCTTTGGTAATTTTACTGCTTTGACCCCAAATGGAGGGGGATTATTCTTTTAAGTTGTTGGTTTACTGCTCTATGAGGTCAACTGTTCTTCTAACTGATTGGTTTTTTCCTATACAATGCATACAAATTTGATCTGCCTCTTTGACTTTGTACAAAGGAAATTGTTCAAAAGTGAAATTAATACCCTCATGATATGAAAATCTGGTTTTAATTGAACCATAAAAATGTAAGCATCACAGTAGGGACTCAAAGGGAAGTTTTGACCAATTTATTCTCATGCCTCGATACAGACTGCGGGTAGTTCCTCTATTTGAAACTGTGAAGGACTTGAGAGGAGCTGGCTCCGTCATTAGGAGACTGTTATCAATTGATTGGTACCGGGAGCATATACTAAAAAATCATAATGGGCACCAAGAGGTACTTATGGCATGAATTTTAGAAATTTTACAGTCTTTATTTAGTATTGAGCTTATACAGCTGTGGTGAACAGGTGATGGTTGGTTATTCTGACTCTGGAAAAGATGCTGGGCGCTTTACTGCTGCATGGGAGCTCTATAAAGCGCAAGAAGATGTTGTAGCTGCATGTAATGAATATGGAATTAAGGTCACTTTGTTCCATGGGCGTGGAGGGAGCATTGGGCGTGGTGGTGGTCCTACCTACCTTGCCATTCAATCCCAACCACCTGGCTCTGTTATGGTTAGTTTTAGTAATTGGCTCTCTAGACTCACAAAGCTCATAAGTTGGTGTAAGGAAACAGGAATTATGTCTTCATTTGTTACTAGTTGTAATATACTGCAGGCTTGAATGGAGAAGGCTTTTCTAGGTATGGCCAGGCATTTTGCTGGGATTTTGTCCACATGCTTCCTTGCCCAGAAAAAGTTTCATATTTTTAGAACGTAATGATTTCATTGGGAACACATGCACAATGGTTACTCCATATTTCCAACTCTTGAAAATCTTTTTGCTGCATGGTTGTCTTTTAGTGCTTTTTTGGGCTAGTATGAGGCTTGACAATGTTGACATGTATCTTCAATGTAAAAGATGATAATTTGCCAAAGATTGGTAGATTTTTTGGAGTAATTGAACAGAGATCGATTTCTTTTGTTATCTTTAACAATGTGCCTCAGAAGGTAAATTTATTCTGAAGATTGGGAATGGGGAAATTTTTTCTTTTTCCAGATCTATGGGAAAGAAAATTAAAATGTTTGTTTTGTTGGTTTCTTGGTGAATGTCAATTCTCAATGTAAATGTAATTGGAAAAAAAAAACCCATTCTATTCCATATCCTTATGGTGAAACTGTTTAAACTCTGGAAAATTCATTAAGCCATCTCCCTTTGAACTGTCACTTGTGGTATTGAATCGTAAGTCATTATGCTGTATGTACATAAAATTCTTTAGTTGTTAAATATATGAATTGAAGACAGGTTGGTCGACATTTTATTATCCTTTGCTCCTTTTAGTTTCACTTGCATATGTAATAGATATTTAATTTCCTTTCATGTCATGAAAAAGTTAATTCATGAAGCCTGCTATTGCCTTTCGATTTCATTTTTCCAATGATAAAGGAGGATTCCTAGTGTTGCTGGGATTTGTATTTCAGGGTTCTCTTCGATCAACTGAACAAGGAGAGATGGTGCAGGCCAAGTTTGGACTACCACAGATAGCTATTCGGCAGTTGGAGATCTACACAACAGCTGTTTTGCTTGCTACATTACGACCTCCACTGCCCCCAAGAGAAGAAAAATGGCGCAATCTGATGGAGGATATCTCAAAACTTAGTTGCAACACTTATCGAAGCACCGTGTATGAGAATCCAGAATTCCTTGCATACTTCCAGGAAGCTACTCCTCAAGCTGAACTTCAGTACCTCAACATTGGAAGTCGCCCGGCCAGAAGAAAGAGTTCAGTAGGAATTGGACATCTTCGAGCAATTCCATGGATATTTGCCTGGACCCAGACCAGATTTGTTCTTCCTGCTTGGCTTGGAGTTGGAGCAGGTCTTAAAGGTGTCTGTGAGAGGGGACATACTGATGATTTACGAGCAATGTACAAGGAGTGGCCTTTCTTTCAATCCACTGTTGACCTCATAGAGATGGTTCTAGGCAAAGCAGACATTCCTATAGCCAAGCACTATGACGAGATCCTTGTGTCCCCAAGCCGGCAAGCTCTCGGCTCCGAGTTGAGGAAAGAGCTCATGGTAACTGAGAGGTATGTATTATTGGTTACTGGGCATGAGAAGCTATCCGAAAACAACCGTAGTCTGAGGAGATTGATTGAGAGCAGGCTTCCTTATCTTAATCCAATGAATATGTTGCAAGTGGAGATTCTCAAGAGGTTAAGATGCGACGATGACAACATTAAGCTCAGAGATGCCTTGCTTATTACTATTAACGGGATTGCTGCTGGAATGAGGAACACGGGTTGATCTCTAGCAAAGTTGTTACCGTTCAAATTGTTGATAGAACATTATGGCCATATATAAAATATTTTGAACAGTTATGTATGTGATTCTGAAATCGCTAAGACACGATTCGGATCTCTGATTTAGTGGTTGGTTTGTAAAGTGATGTTTATATTCTTATGCATTATTTCTGTTTTCTTGCTTCTGCGTTGCCAAATTGAATACTCTGAAGTGCAAATTGATGGTTAAACATTGTGGTTGAATAGCTTGATCGATGGGATCCATAAATGACCACTAATTCAGACGCCACTAGTAAGACAGCCTAACCTTGGAAGTTGAAGTAGTAATTCGTATTTCAGTTTTGACTGCTTGTGCACTCGCATTTTTATTCTGATACAGAAATAGTCCACCAGCTCCTTGCACCCTGGATTGGTAATTTGAACGGTAGTGTGGGTCAAACCATCCTAGCCATTTGTGACAATTGTTTCATGGAGCAGCTAGCTGCTGATGAAAATTCATCATAGTACGAGGCAGTATACATTATGGCAAAGATGGAGTTCGTTGGTTTGTTCATCACAAATAAAATTGTACTAGTTAGAAAGAAAGAACGATAAATCTACTCCCCTTAAGTGAGTTGGCCATTAGATGAAGCGTAAGGCGTAGGTCTTAATGCAAGTTAACCGTGTGTGGTAGTGCACCCCTTTGGTTGGTTTAAAGGTGGGATCCTCTCTTTCTAACCTCTCTTGGCTCAATTGGATCCTTTTCTAATATAGGTTAGAGTAAAAGTAGGAGGAAGAATTATTGATTGAAAAAGAAAGGGTGAGAGCAACAAAAATCAACATATTGCCTAAAGCTTGTATTGCTCGCAGTTTTTGCTTTTGGCTCTGTTGAATAAGGTCTATCATGTACAATGTTAATGTACCTAATTTATTCGAAGAATGCATGTTCCATGGGGCAAAGGTTCTGAACTGATGAATGTCTTTGAATAGTATGAACCGGATTATCATAATTTCATAACCTTGTTTTCTACTATGGGAAATTTTTACCGAATTCAACTGCAAGATCTAAACTTATTAATCATAATGCAAAAACCTGAATCTTGATTATCTTTCACATGCTTCAATTTTGTTGGGGTTCCTGTGAACAATAAGTATACACAATGTAAGGGGATACACTAGAACAGTTACATCAATAATCTAACAAGAAAACTATGGACATCAACAGTCTGGCTATGTTTCAAGAGTGGTTTTGTCCTTGATAATAAATGAAATACAAAGAATTCTGGAACTTAGAATTTGGATTTGACACAATATTGAGGTATTCTATCCTTTTTTTTTTTTCTTTTCCTTTGAAATCTAATCTTAGGTGATTTCAAAATCAGATTGTTGTGATCTTCCGAACATATTTGTGCATAGGATAACGAAATGGGAAAAGGAGAATCAAATCCTACGCAATCTTTCAGCAGAATAAACCCCTTCTCTTTTAAGTTTTTCCTCCTTTTTTGATAAAACAGAAACCAATATTATTAATTTAGCTCAAATCGTCCAGCACTATTTTCTTGACAAAGAAAATTGTACTAATGTTAGAAAATACATATAAAATATGTCATTAGCTCAGATCTAACCAGTTAGCTCTCTATGCATGTCTATTCCCTTAGATTTGTTGTCCAGTTGATTTAGGTTCAAAACTGATATTGAGATCTTACCCAAAAAAAATTAAAACAATTTCAAATCTAACATGTAGATCTAAATAAAACTCTTTAAATCTCAGAAAAAATAATAAAAAAACTAAATAAAACTCGCACTAGGATAGGATAGTCTAAAAGAAAAGAAAACTTTTACTAGTAAATATTAGGAGAGAGAAAACTCTCACTAAAATACCTTAGATGAGACTTTATTAAAACAAAGAATGAGGAAGGGAGAACTTGACTGAGGTTAAGATCTCCCTCCTTTGGGAAAATGGTGGAAAGAAGGTTGAGATAGAAAAAAGGCAGAGGCCCCTAGTATCACTCACCAACTTGTTTAGTTAGTAAAATGAGACATAAAATTTTTCCTCCTATTCAAAACCAATTCTTATAACCCACCAATTTTTAATAGCAAATCTAAACATTACTCTTCACAAGTGTAAGAGAATATCTTCACTATCTTTACTAGACATATCAATGGGTCATATTTTATCTAGATCCAAATTAGATTGGATATGTTTGGGTAGGGTTTGAATTTAATTTTTCAAACCCAAACTATATCTAGATCCAAATCATGTGAAAGAGTCATGAGTGGGTAAGATTTGATTTTTTATGATCAATATGTAGATTCAAATTCTAGTCAGACTCAACCCAAACCTGAGTGCACGTGCACTTGTGTATTAGTTAAATTTATAAAATAATTGAATATTTCATGTTCATTGGATCAAATACAGTAAGATTTTATGATTATTAGATTAAATGTTATTGCTTTTAGTCTAAGAAAATATCACCTAATCCTACCTTTCTATAGCATTAAACTTTTCAAATGTTAATTTTATTATTTTAAACTAAAAATTAAATGGTATATATACTATTTTTAAACTCTATATATTTTTGAAATGTTTGTACTTTAGTTCTTCACTTTATGTTCCAAAAAAAAAAAAAATGAACGGATAATTAATGAATATATAAATCCATAAAGATTCGTGAATTTCAGTTTAACTTTCAGACCTATAAAGGTTTGAATTTGGATTTTGGTCTAACTAAATTTAATAAGTTTGAAGTATGAATTAAAGGGTCCAATCTAAACCCTATCAAGTGACATGCCTAATCTTTACTATGCCTTGAATGTGCTTGATCCTTAATACTAACACATGAACTTGAGAATGTAATTAACAAGAGAAATATTCAATAACCCGTATTAACAATTGGGTTAGGCAGACATATTACTTTTTCCCTCAGAGCTGGGCAACAAAATGTCATTTCCACAGGTCAGATCATTGTGATTTTTTGTGCCTACTTCCTAGATCTGTTTGATCATCTCCTCTAGTGGGCAGAACTTTTGCTGTCTTTAGTAGAAGGAGCACACAGCTAGGGACACGTACTAAAGCCTACAAAAAGATGGACTGGATTACGATAGGCCTAGATGTCCTGGTACCAAAGCATGATCGGTAAAAGACATGGACCCAAATCCAAATGTGCTTCCCAGGGCATTGCCACTTAATCTTTGTCATGCCTTACCATGTGTGCCATCCAATCCAATTGATTTTGCGACATGTTTACCTGGAGAAAAAAAATAATAAAAAAAGAAAACTTACGCTACTGGGGATCATATCTGTTATAGATTCCATTTTTGTTTCAGAATTTGGAAAAGTGAAGCTAGAAAAACACTGGAGCTCTCATGATACAAGAGACACCAAGAGCCTACTTAACCTAGGGGTAACATTACCTCGAAGCCCTTTTACCCATTCAAGAAGTTGTCAAGCATATATCTCATCTAAGCTAGTCAAATTTCAAAAGGCAAACAGAAAATTGTGTTAGGCACAATTCTTTACTTGTGTGGAAGGATTGGAATCTGATCTTTTTTATAGCCAGGTACAATTATACTTTGTGCATTTTCACCTCTTTTGGAGCACGTAGATGCCATCTGTTGTTTAAAGAAGATGCAGTCTCTGCAAACGCCAGTGCGGTTCAGTCAATGAGTCCAAAAGCATGATAGTTTTGATAAGCATCCTCCCTAGCTAGCAAAGAAATCCTTCAATTCATTCATGCTTTCCAGCCCATATGTACGCATATTTTGGGTCTCCATTCAATTTATGTACGTGCCAACCAATAGTTTACATTTCTTGATGGCCATCTTCAGTACAAGCAATGTAATGATACACTTCGTACCAGTTTGCTTCATGTTGCTCTTGAGTGCGAACTGTCATGTCATCTCTTTTGTTTTGGATTCTGACCTTAGCAAATACTCACGAACGATCGTGCAGACTTTAGAAACTATCGAGATATCTGTGTTGCATTCCCCCCCAACTTTGTTCCTTGATTAGACTAAATTTTACTACATCCATGCAAACGTCGTATATCCTGTTTTTGAGAGTGGGGCTAAAAGAAAAATTAAGTCCGGTTTTCATTTTACCAGAATCAAGCCCCACAAGTTGTATATCCTAAGTTTATCATTTTGATCCAGTTATTATCACTATCGTAATACCAAGGAAAAGCACTTAAGTTAAGCAAAGAGCCAAAAGTGCATACATGATTCTTTGCAAAATCAACATTAGTGAACTTCAAATACAAGCTTTGTAAATTTCAAGATTCAGAGGAAGAAACAATCATTGAATTCAAGACCACAATTCCTCGCATTCTCTCAATATTTGACACGGTCCATTAATTATCTAAAACTCAAGTACAAGCATGCACAACTATTATATGGTGTTGCACCGTATCATCTTCATGGTTGCCTAATCAATTCTATTCATGTACAATTGAAGAATCTAATCAGAAACTATGGGCACAAGTCTCTGGTGGAACTTCAAAAGTGAAACGATTTGATGGAGATCACATGGAAGTTTCAGCAAAGTGGAAAACTGCATGCACCATTGTTGGCCACAAGGCAGAAGCCAGGAAGTGTGCCCTGAAGCTAGAGAGGGGAGCATATACAGTGTCCGGGACATTCAGCTTTGTTACGTGTTAAAACACAAAGTTTGTGAGTTTGTGTGAATGATCACTGAGCCCATTTGTCTCCAAATTCTTATCCTTTGGTCTGGTCCGAGGAGAATCCAATGTATACTGCATTCAACGACTTGTATCAGTACGCAAGTACGAATTATTGGCTGAAAAATCAGTCCAATTCGCTAGTGATGCTCTAATCTCCGTGCTTGAAAATTTTTTTGGGGGTGGGGGGTGTGCTCGAGCCACTGGCAGTAGTAGTAGGATTTTACTCGTGGAACTCTTTTTTCCTAATTTTCCCGATAACAGATTATCTATTGAGGCAACAAATATATAACTGTTTGAAATCGCAAAGCAGAATTAGACCCATAGCAATTCAGCACGTCAAATTCCTTAGATATAGCCAAAAGGAAAAAACAACTACAACAGCAACAAAAAAATATTCATCACTTAACCATACATGGGCATAAAGCTTTGACAAGACAATCCAAATTGGCTCAAGAAAGAAAGAAAGATGTCCCAAATTGGAGACACCATTGATTACAACTTTTATTTTTAATATTTTTCTTAGTGGGCTGCAGTGATGAATCGTCTGCTATCACGAATGCCCATAATTCTGACACGCCAAATATCTTGGGACATGAAAACAACAAAAAAGAGTAAACAAATCTTCAGCAAATTGAGCATAATATATATGCTTTAGGTCAAATAGTTTTATATAATTACAGTCAGACAAGTACTATATCGATTGAGTGCTCTTTTTTCTAGTGCCAGTAGTAGTGTGCCATTACCAAGAGGATTGAGTTCTAGGATATGCTGTTGAACCTGAATCAGGTCCTTTTGGGAAACACAGAAGCATTAATAAAGTATATATATTTATATGGGATAATTTCAGAAACCTCCCTTGAGGTTTCTAACAGTTTCATCTGGCACTCTCAAACTTTTAAAAATCTCACTTTCCTCCCTTACTTTATGTTTTGATATCATTTATAACCCATTTTAAAATATAATATTAAAAAATTCATTTTGGAAAAGTAAATGTAATCTCATTCCAAAATTACCCTTTGTTGTCTTACTTTTTAATGTCTAATATATTAATAACAAAATAAATAAAATTTTATGTCGATTGTAAAAAATATAATGCATTTTTATATAACAAACATTAATATTTGAATTTTGCAAGTAAATCCATTTCAAAATATAATGTTAAAAAACTTATTTTGGATAAGAAACTATAGTTCTATTCCAAATTTGCCATTTTTTTTATGATTTTTTAATTACTATAATACACCAAACGTATCTTTTTAATTTTTGTAAATGGATGGATGCAGTTTCTTAATGAATATTTAGGACTTGATAACAATATTTAAAAAAATTCTTTAGTAGTTTTTATGTCATTGGTTTGGACAATAAATGTTAAATTACTCAAAATTCTGAATAATTTATAATACTCTTAGAAATAACTTATAATAATTTATAACCATGATGATACCTTTTTGCACTAATTTAAAAACAATACAAACAAATTTATATATATTTTTTGGCATGTTATATTTTTTTAGTTTTCAAATCATCAATTTGGACAAAAAGTAGAAAATTCAAAAATATGTAAATGATTTGTAAAACTTCTTAAGTTAACTCAAAACACTTTGCAACAAAGAACATATTATCTTTGCAATTTGCAGAATTCAAATATTAACGTTTATCATATAAAAACGCACTATATTTTTTTCAATCGACATGAACTTTCATTTATTTTGTTATTAACATATTTAGAAAATAAAAAATGAGACAACAAAGGGTAATTTTGGAATGAAATTGCATTTACTTTCCCAAAATAAATTTTTAATATTATATTTTAAAATGGGTTATAAATGATACCAAAAACATAAAGTAAGGGAGGCAAGTGAGATTTTTAAAAGTTTGAGAAAGCCAGGTGAAATTATCAAAAATCTCAGGGGAGGTTTCTGAAATTATCCCTATTTTTATTGGTCAAAATTGATCGAACATCACAAAAACGACCAAAGAGATTAGCTGGCTGGTGCATGTTTAATTCGTGCAAGCCAATGATATTGGAATTGAGAGTGCTTTATAGTAGGCAAAATTTGTCTCTAAAATCACCACTATCAATTTATTCAGGTATTCAAGTCAAAACAATTATCACCATGCCGTACAAAGCTGGCAAGTCCACATGCATTGTTAATTAGTCGATGGATATGAATTAATGGCACTTTTTTTTGAGGGTAAATGGTGATAAAAAGAGTGAAGAAGAAAACTTGATCAATACAATTGTGTTATTAATCCCCTGGTGCGCTTGATAATGACTGCCAATACATTGAAAAATCAGCAAAATAAAGGGCGCAGATATTGGTCAAAAAGTGATCTTTCCCCGAAGTCAAGACCACAGCTTTGCCAAATTGAAGATTGCCAGCTTTTAATTGTTGTCTTCATCATGATCTCAACTCCAATATACATTCGAGACGTAACAGGTGCCATATGGGTTTCCATCCCTTGGCTGTTACCTCTCACTTTGTAAAATGAAAGTGACTTTTCCTTTTCCCTTATTGTGGATAATATGTTACAAAATTGGTCACTTGTTCTGTTGGGCCAAAGAAATAAAGGAATACGGGTGGCAAGAGTTGATGAAACTGAATAGATTACAGAACAATTCGAGTTTCAAGAAACTATAGCTTTTGTTTGCATGTTGAGTATATGGTGAAGTTGGAAATAGTATCACGGTGGAGAGTCTAATATCTAGGGAATTTCTAGGTTTAAATCTCACTTCATGTGAGCTGCTTCTAGCTCTATTTTAATAGTATTAATCCCACTATTTGGAGTAGGTTAATTTATGACAGTGTTGAATTGCAACTTTGCTACCATTATGGATTAGTCCTGTAATCTCATCCAAAAAAAAAAAAAGAAAAGAAAAGAAATCAGCATACAGAAATTAGATATGAATTCAAAGTGATGAAGGTACCTTTCGACACCTTTCGACATGTAGTAACTTGTGCCAAAAGTGAATAATGAGCACTAGAAAGTGTAAAATTGATACTTGTTTAATATAGTATTGACATTTCTTAATGCTAAGTATTTATCTAGTTAATTGACGTACTGGACACTATAATAAAACTGTGAATCAATGGTAAAGTATGACTGCTTATAAGAGTTATGCTATCTTAAAAAGTTCATTTAAGCTTGGACAGTAATTAGATTCTCTATAAAACATCAACTACGTACTTTGGTTAATCACTCCAAGGCACATAATGACCACTGACTGCAAATGCGCGGTAACTTGGAATGATGGACTCTTAGTAAATGGCACATTTTATGTTGATATATCCTTTTCATAAAGCAATACAAACTTTGCCTGCCTTACCATAATGTCTAATTATCCGGGAGCAGACAATTGTCGGACGGAAGTGATTAAACAAATGTCCATTTCAATATTTGCCAATGCTAGTAGCAAAATGGGAGATGCATACTCTAGTGACTGGTCGCCCTAGGAAAAGGGTTGTGCCACTTTCGTCCATTTGATTTCTTTTTGGGTGAAAATTTTGGTCTAGTTTATTTTGGCAATGCTGGAAAAGTTGAATGTTTGTAACCATCTCGTGCATGTAGGAGACTTGATCAAGGCAGTAACAACCACTTCATTTGAGGAGTAGACAGATGAGTTTCAAATCCTGATGGCCACTCAATTTTTAAGGAAAACTATGATCAACGAACTTCGATAGTTACTTGTGAGTGTTGATGATGCAAGATCACGGAGGTAGGAGACAAAGCAAAGTGCCGATGCTGGTCTGGAATGCAATTTCGAAGAAACTAATGGGAAACATATTCTTTCACATGTTTGACAAAAAATCCCTCAATGTTTTCACCTTTAATTGCAGTTCATACTTCCACGCAAGGTTTTCAACTGCTCATTTTCTCCATGCGCATGTTTATTTCCGTAAGTAGGATGGTTCAATTCAAAGTTGCGCAGCCCATAGTCGCTTCCATGGTTGCTTTTCCATGCAACAATCCATTATCAATCCAAGGGTGATTTTATTATTATTATATGTAAAATATCACTTTCATTTAAAGCAAAAAATGTACATCAGCAAACCGCAGAACAAGTGCCAAACTAGTACAGCCAAGTCTCAACAGAGTTTTACTTATTAATCTGCTCTTCTTTATATGGAGAATTAGTTGAAAGTTCGTACTACCATGATATCAGAAAATTGCACACTACTACTTTTAAATTAATCTTCTCTTCTTTCTATGCCTGAGGGGATTGTGGAATCTAAAAATTATAGGAGTTGGGAGATCAATAACACTCTAATACGTAAGGAGAGGATAGCTTACATGCATAAAACTATGTGCATGAGAAGGGAAATAAAATTAACATTATTTTATTAATTATACATAAATATAAGTATCTCAAATCTTGACTCTTCCCTTCTTAGCTGAAGATAATACCAAGATATTCTATTCATAGTTCACATGACTTGATAAACAAGAAACAAACGCTACAACAAATTACCAAATACAATATTTAAACTGAAAATGAATACTATAGGACACAAATTTGATAAAAACTGCTAAACAATAATAAAGAAAGTTCTTTTATGGATAAATTTTTTCTACACTTATAATGTATATATTAGCGGGTTTGAATGCATGATGTATAGCAAATTTTGAGTTTGAACTTACGTTTTACACATATATCATGCATCCAACCCTGCTCATCTATACACTATTATTGTAAAAAGGTTTTCTCCTTGGATTAATATGCTAAGAAAGATCAATAGCATACGTCACATGTACCGTAACAGTAACGAGTAAATTTTGAAAAAGTGGGATTTTGTAGAATTACTTCCCAAAAGATAGTATTTTTAAATTTGTCCCCAAAGGTGAAAAACGCACTTAGTAAATGCATAGTTTTCTCAAAAGACGTATTCATAGAATGCATTATTTTATTTGTCTAGGCATTTTTTTCTTTAAAAAATGCATTCACTAAATGCATTGTTTACAAGATGTACTCAGCGAACGTATTGTTTTGGAACTCTCACGATTCAGAAACCTTTTTTTAATGAAAAGTTCTACTATTTGAAAACTCTTTTTAAAAAGTAGTACTATTTGAGAATTTACTCCAGTAGCAAATCAAGTGGGGAAGCAATAATCTGTGATCCTTCTTTTCCACTCGTACCAACCAAAGTTTCTAACCAATAATTTAATCTCGACTGCGTAGAAAAAACCTTCGCATTTCTTCAACTTTTGCATTATCAGAGGTTCCATATATTATTGATTAGGAAGAAAATGACAATTCACCTTTCCAACCATCGCAATAAATTAACTTCATAAGAATCAAATTTCCTACACATGTGCAAGGATCATTGGAAAAGGTTGCGGTGTCAATGCGGTGCTGGAAGCTATCATTAACTACGCAGCCTCTATTCCTTTAATCTTAACCCAGTATTTTAGCGTCTTTCTCAAAGAAACGTCAATCCACCTCTAATCATACGTGTTACACGCGATAGAAATCGAAAGAACGTCTAGTTTTTGTACAAAAAGACAGCAGCAAATCTCATTTGTTCATCTGTGTACTGCTTTCCCAGGACCATTGTCGTGATCAGTGAAAGTTGAAACCTTAGTTTAGTAATAGAACATGTTAAAAATTAACCACCAGACGGGATTTAGGGCTGAGTTCAGGACTTCAAACCCTGCACCATTTCAAAACCTATTAAAACTTATGCATTTAGATGGGACAAAAAAAAAAAAAAGGTTGGGGCAGAAAAACTAAGATCTCTTGCAAACCCTTATCATTTGAAGCTTGATGTGGTGCTATGAATTACGTAAGTCCCAAAACAAAGGATAAATATTTGAGTTTTCAATTTGCATAACAATTTCTTTAAACGTGGACACTGCATTAGAATTGCGATTACTTCAAGTGTGATATACATGCATTTAAAGTCATGCTAACTGCTGCAACAAAGAGTCTCCACATACTATATGCAGAGACAACCTCTTAACGCCTTATGGAGGACCACAAAATTAGTTGCATGAAGTTGGGATAGAGCTACGTAGGATTAACAGCAATGGAAGGTGAAAGAACAATGATAATATCCAAGAAGAGAAACATATCCTTGTGTCCCTATATCCTCAGATGACGCATAAAAATGGACTAAACATTACCCAAGGTTGACACGTACTGGGCAACTGCAGAATGTGGCAACTATTTATAATGGTTATCCTGATTAAGGATTAAGACGTTGTCTTGGGCTCCTGTAATTCAATTTTAGGCATTATAATCATCTTTTCTAGAGATTATCCAAACATGAAGGGTTATATGGTCGCGCAGCTTTTGATGCATGAATACGAAATAAAGTGTTGATCCTTTTGTGGTAAAAACAAATAACTCCGACCCTGCTTTTTCTAAATACTGAAGCTCTTATCCATGCAAGGATAAGAAATCTGTATCAAAATGTTTGAACTTTTTGCCTTTAAGATTCTCAATCTACTTACCTATACCTCAGAATTGAACTACACCTACGGCCAGCATGCAGGTTCTCACCCAAAAAACAAAAAAAAAAAAAAAGGAAAAAGAAAAAGACGTTAACCAAAGCCTAGATTTCACTTGCTTCCCGAGTATTAACCTAATAAAGTTTGAGTTGTTATTACCAGATATATACTTCCAAATTGTTACCGGTAATGGTGTCGAACCTTAAAACTTAGAAGTCACTGATTGTTGTGTATTAATATTCATAATTATGACACTGTACAAATTTTCTTTTTCTTCTTTGGGTAAAAGGCAGATAAATTTACATTTTGAAAACTATGTCCTAATTACTAGTACAACAAAAACTTTGCTCCAACTGTTTTTGCTGGACGATCGCATAGCACTACTTGGCATTTGGCAAGATAATTACGTAGTAGTACGAATATTGACAGCTGCTAGATGATCCCACAGAAAGGTAGGCAAAGCAAAGACCTTTCAATGATAGTGACACCACCTTCTTCAGCAAAGCCTTTATAAAGAAAGACCACATAATCTCAGCCACTATCTTTCCCAAGGAATGGGCATTTGCCACCTAAAAGAGCCATGAGGAACAAGCACACTCCTTTTATTCCTTGGAAACCCCCTCCAAAAAGAGGCACCATATACCCTCTGTGAAAAAACAATTAAAATGTGATTAATAAAAGGAGGACAATCAACAGTGTTGATTGGTTTGAGATATCTTCCTGTTCAAAATCTAGTGCATGATGATTGCAGCATGTAGTACACTATTGTTGCTTGAAGATCTTATCACATATTCATGTACCCCCTTTTCAAGTTTATGTAATCCCCGTGTTGAAACTTAAATACTTTCATCACTTGCAAGATCTACTTTCTTAATCTCATATTTTAAGTTGAAAAATAAATACGTTTCCATCATTTGTAAGATCCTCTTTTTTTTTTTTTTTTGGTCCTGTCTTTTTGATAATTGTTTTAGTTAGTAGATAGGGAACTTGACATACATTTAAGTTATATAGGAAAAGGAGAATTAATTGTTTTACTATAAATTCGAGGTCTTAGTTTTAGATCCTCCTACTCTTTCCTTGTTTTTTAAAACCTGCCCATTTCCTCCTTAAAAAAAATAAGAATTCTTGTTCATTTCCTTTTTTTTTTTTTTGGTGGATTGGGGATGTGTTTAGGACACATTTCTGCCATGGCTTTATGGAAAAACATCCCTTTTTATTAAAATTCAGGCAACTCAAGGACTAACTTTTAATTAAACGCAGAATAACAGGTGAGAATTTTGAAATAGGACTGCACCACGTGGTCTATTTATGCAACCGGGCAACGAATTTACCTTCTCCTAGAGTGAATATTCGACCAAAAATGGTAAACACTCTTTACCTTCTCCACGTGGTTTATTCACGGTGAAAGTTGATGCTGCTATCATTTAGTATTTTAGTCGTAGAATATACAGTTCCACTCGGTGACTTCGGAATATTTTCTATGCAATATTAGCACATATACCCAAAGTATATGGGTTAAATTTTATAACAATCTTAAAGGCATCTTTTTGGTGTAGAAATTTCATTGGTCATGCATTCCAAAAGGGGGAACGGCTCTTAATCCTGTATCAGCATATCACTTTGTGGCAAAAAAATAGTATAGAGATCTTATTTTGTCGGTCCACAGTCAATAAAGTTAAGACGTAGCTAGCTTAGATTTATACAGTGCGTCCCAATGGTCAACGGATTTCAGAAAATTCAATTCATTTTGTTTGCTTTCCAATATGAATTCTCCAAAACTCACTAATTCGTATAATTTATCTTTTTCTTCTTGGACAGTCCAATCCACGAAAGTGGCGGACCATTTTTACTGGATTTGGTAATAGCATCCATAAATACTTACTTTCTTTATTGAAATAAAAATTCAAAATGAAAGAGCCAAGTCATATCGAGTTAACTCGATCTAAATCACAAATTAGACTCCGTAGTTGCCAAAAGAAGGGCCAGTATAGTTAGGATTTAGTACGGTTTAGGCAGGTTGTTGTATTTTCTAAATTACTTGGTGTATAAATACATTATATTATTATATTCAGAGTAAAAATGATGTACATGAATAAAATATTATGACGTATTTGTATACTAAAAATTTGATTATATACAGCAACTGGATGGAATTGTACAAAATATAATTGTACTAAGTCCGTAGCCATAATTGCCAATGAACAAACAAAAAACCCTCAAAAGACAATCTTATATAAGAAAATTTTTTTCTACCCACTGCCCAAGAGTTTGATGTATTTATGATTATTGATGCATTTAGTACCCACCGCACCGGGTGACGATGATTTAAGTTTAGAGAGTTGCCAGATGTCACACGGAGAGCACTAACCAACTGGATCACGAGATGAAAAGTTTGGCAGGTTAACAAATACTAGTTTAAATTGACATCGGACAGATACAGTCATATAAATGCTTGCCAGGTGCATGCTTTATTACAGTTATATGTTCTTGATAAAAACAATTTAAAAATGGAGCTATGAGATATAATTTAACCATTTATCTAATGACTAGTTAAGTGAACTCCAAATGTCAGTTTTCTGGAGGGGAAAAAAAAATCAAGAAACCGTCCAAATTAAAAGGGCAATTAAAAGATGAAAGTATGCACCCCTGGAGTTGAAAAAGTGTGCAACAACCAATGCGTTAGGGATACGAGTCAAGAAACTGTCTCAAAGGGTAAATGATTTATCCAGTCAATGCTCTTAAGGCATTAGTTAAGTTTTTTTTTTTTTTATATAATTGGCAAAAATATATCAATAGAGTGTCTACTCTAACTTATATTAAGAGAGTGCCCAATTCGATTATAGGGTGTTAGAGAGCCAACTCACTTAAGCGAGTTGGTTGAAGGCATTAGTTAAGTGAAACTCAAAAGGATAACTTTTTGAAAATAAGGATGCCTTTTTGAAAAGGTGAAAGTTTGCAAACCATACATTCAAAATCAAAAGGGTGTGTAAAATAACCAACGCCTTACGCACACTAGTTACAAAAAATCCCAGCAATTTCACACGTGAAGAGTTCTAGTAATTAATTAGCTAGGAGAATGTGAGAAGAGGACATAAGTGGGAACTAAAATTGCATTTTTCCCAAAATTCAACCACTGCCACACAAGATTAATAATTGGCCACAGATACAATAATAAGTGGATGCATATGATCATGCATAAAAATAAAGTGGAAAATGATATTGCTGGTAACAGTCAATCAATACATCACTCCTAGACTCCCTACTACTCTTTCTAGGTTCTCTAGGCAGTAGCTTTGTGATCCTCTTATAGTGCTTACTTACGGCTATTTCATCACCCAACGCAAAGCCAACTTCTTCCCGTGCGTTCTTCGCTTTTAAATTTAAAGCTTCCCTGCAGACTTGCTCTTTTCCCTGCATGTGATCTTCCTTCTTCCTGATCATTTTAGACCATTTGAATCCCTTGATCCACCAGCATTCAATTTTCTCTTGTTCTTGATCTTGTTCATTTTCCAGCCATCCATTTATTCCAATACTTTTTCCAATCCTGAAATGATGCCTCCCGAGAAAGAAAATAGTTCTTCTAGTATTACTGGTTGTGCAGGTCCAGCTAGTAATGTGATCAAATGTAGCCGGGCAGAAAACAATTCAGCCCATGTTGAGCCCCTGAATTCAGCAACCAACGTCAATCAAATGCCTGATGAGAACCAAATAAGCCCTGTTCGATATTCGATCCTTCGTCAATCACTACGACCTGTGACACTCAAGGTATCCTAGATACAGAATCTGTTGTATAACTCAACATGGCATGATCCTAGGACATGTTTTGCATGTAATTTGACCTGAACTGAGAAATATTCTGCTCACATGCCGAAATGAAAGTATGTCGGTGTTCATACCGATTACACGTGAATTATTTTGATCCCTTTTGATGAATACGCTAATTTTGCAGTTTGAAGATGTGGCTTACACTGTAAGTTTGAGAGGAAATGGAGGCGGTTGTTTTTCTTCATCTCATCCGAAGCCAAATCGCGCTGTCCTGAATGGTGTTAGTGGAATTGTTCGGCCTGGTGAGTTACTAGCGATGCTAGGTCCATCAGGTAGTGGTAAAACAACACTCCTGACAGCCCTGGCTGGACGGTTACCTGGCAAAGTCTCAGGCACCATTACGTACAATGGACTACCCTTTTCAAGCTCAATGAAGCGAAAAACAGGTTTCGTTTCACAAGATGATGTTTTATATCCTCACCTGACAGTTTTGGAGACCTTGACATATGCTGCTGTGCTGAGGCTACCAGATAAGCTGTCCAGAAATGAGAAGATTGAGCAGGTTGATTTGATTGTCCTGGAACTAGGATTAACTAGATGTCGAAATAGTATGGTTGGTGGCCCTCTTTTGAGAGGGGTATCAGGCGGTGAGAGAAAGAGGGTCAGTATTGGTCAAGAAATGCTAGTGAATCCTAGTCTATTATTGCTTGACGAGCCAACTTCTGGCCTTGATTCGACCACAGCTCAGCGCATTATTGCAACTTTGAAGTGGCTAGCAAAAGGTGGCCGGACCGTGATTACAACACTTCATCAACCTTCAAGTAAGATGTACACAATGTTTGACAAAGTGTTGGTTCTATCAGAAGGTTATCCAATTTATAGTGGCGGTGCTAGTCTCGCGATGGAGTATTTCGCCTCAATTGGCTACATGCCTGGCTTCAATTTCGTCAATCCTGCTGATTTCCTCCTTGATCTTGCTAACGGTACACCATTTCTTCTCGAGTCCAGTTACCTTAATTTTCTTCTCATTGAACATGATTTAGCAAGAGTTTTCAAGTCTCTGTTAACGTAGTTATCAATGCTACAGTTACCTTAGCTCCTTGAACTGCATTATTGTTACCTATATTCTGTCCTTAGCAACAGCACTATGTGAGCATACCAGAATTGACGATTCCTGTCTGCTTTACTGTTAACTGATGCGCTATGTATCCCCAAACTGAGCATAATTAATGGGGCTTGCAATCTAACAGTTGGCTTCTCAGAAGAGTGGGCTCGAGTTCTGGGAAATGGGAACCATCCATAAAATCCGTCAACCTGAAAATTCAGTCATTTGCTTATTTATATCAAGGAAACTAATGTTCGATATTTCATCAAATCAAGTCAGTTTCAGGTCAACTAGGCCAAAAAACTTATGACATGGATCGTGCAATCAACGCATGTTTGCGATATCTGTTATTTATGCCTGGCTCATAATGTTCTATGGAAAAAGAGATTATCCTGTTCTTGCGGTTGAAATCCTCTGCCAAGATTTTCAAACGCATAAAATTTGGATTCAAGTAGAATTATGTGGGCCTTTAGTAGTACAGCTTTTATTATTATTATTATCTTTTATTTTTTTTGTAGGGAAAACAACTTCGTTCAATCCAATTTTTTACCCTCTTCTCCGGTAAAAAGAGCTAGGCCTACAGTCCAAAAGGTTTCATGAATCAATAAAAAAATTAGTTCCAGATATTATATCTGCTTTATTGGCTGCCTCGGACGGGGCCCTTCCTTTTTGCCACCATCTTTTGAAAGTTGAAGATAGTACATCATACGAGAACATATTCCCCAGAAATTTGCAGATAACTGGACCCTAAATCTATCTTACAAATCCCTGTTGGTTGTTTTCTTGGCAAAAGATCTTTACATTCACCTCCAACCAATGCTGGCCCAATATATATATTCTTAAAATCTGTTTCCTTCATTTCTGAGCCACCAAAAAAAAAAAAAAGCATGGTGATGTACATGAGGATTTTTCCTTCCCTTGCTTCTGTAACTTGTTCTGTAGTTGATTATCTTAAGATAATTACCTCGAATCAACCTGAGAGCTTTAAGAAAAAATGATCCTAAATTCAATGATTAATCGCAATAAGCTCTTTGTTTGGTATGGTAATAACCGCTCTACAGCATTCACTTGTAGTCTAAGTATTTCGACCTCAAGGACTGAGCTTCCAGATAAAAATATGTCCTTCCACATCAAAATAGTCCGTCAATAAAATTGTAAGAAACTTCAGCAGTAGATTTACAGAAGAAATGAATTTTCGTGATTGCGATGAATGTGAGCAACAAATTTTCTGTTCACTCATTTACTGCAAAATGTGTGATATTGCAGGTGTGGTTCTGGATACAAGACACGATGATCAAACAGAGTTTCCAGGAAGACCAGATCACCATGATGAAAAGAGTTCAATTAGACAGTTCCTAGTATCCTCTTACAAGAAGAACCTATATCCTTCTCTGAAGGATGAAATGCAAAGCAGATCTCAGGATCCAGCTAATTCTGGAGGAGCAACAGGATCAAAAAGTATGGAGAACGGCTTTATAACTGGAATATCATTTTTTTTTGGCAAGCAATAACTGACATAAAACTAAACTCTTGCAGGTTCTGAGAATCAATGGACCACGACATGGTGGCTACAATTCAAAGTGCTTCTGAGCAGAGGCCTTAAAGAAAGAAAGCATGAATCTTATTCAGGACTGAGAATTTTTCAAGTCATGTCTGTTTCAATTCTCTCAGGACTCCTTTGGTGGCATTCTGGTACTATCCACATACAAGATCAGGTACTGTTACTCTTGTTGATGCCTTTGTTATGGAGTCATCATAACCAGCTCCACACATTGAATAGAAGTGGCCTGAAAGGTTGTTACAAAAAGTTACTAGATTAGCAGAAATCTTGATATTATAGCAATTGCAATTGTAAGAAATTTTTCCCTGTTCCTAATCTTAACTAATCAATTTCAGGTTGGACTTCTATTTTTCTTCGCGATCTTCTGGGGATTCTTGCCCCTGTTCAATGCTGTATTTACATTTCCACAAGAGCGGCCAATGCTAACAAGAGAGCGCTCCTCTGGCATGTATCGCCTTTCTTCATATTATTTTGCAAGGACTGTTGGTGACTTGCCAATGGAGCTTGTACTTCCAACTATATTTGTAACCGTGACTTACTGGATGGGCGGCCTGAAGCCTTCACTCTTTACTTTTGTGTTGACGCTTCTCATCGTTCTTTTCAATGTGTTAGTTTCACAAGGATTAGGCCTAGCACTTGGTGCCATTCTAATGGATTTGAAACAGGCCACTACCTTATCTTCTGTGATGATGCTTGTATTCCTACTAGCTAGTGGTTATTACATCCAGCATATTCCACCTTTCATTGTTTGGCTGAAGTACATTTCGTTTAGTCACTACTGTTACAAGCTTCTTGTGGGAGTCCAGTACTCAAACGATGAGCTTTATGAATGTGGTGTAGATGTTCACTGCAGAGTAATGGATAATCCAGCAATCAAGTTTCTAGGTATTGAGAATTTGGGCATGGATGTGGCTGCTTTGGCTGTAATGTTAGTTGGATATAGGCTATTGGCATATGTAGCTTTGAGGTTGGGACAGCTTCGCTGACTGTAATAGGGGAAGGTGAATCTGATATTTGTATTCCTAGGCCACTAAGGCTGATTCATATATTCCAGCATTTGTTAGTTGCCCTAGCAATCTAAACTCAACTTCAAATAGTAAACTGAGATTCTGAATTACGTAGACTTGTCCTTTTTCAAGATCATGTAACAAATGGCATGCTCCAAAAGCATCCACATGTTCAAAAGTTTTTACTTTTTTTGAGGAATTCGAACCATTTAAACGTATAACAAAAATAAGAATATCAGAGCAAGAAATGTGATTCCAAACTGCATTATGTAGACATCATAAAATTCTCCATAAAATTACAATGCTGCTCAGCTTCTTTCCACTTGTGGAGCCCGAAAATGCAACAGATTCTTAAATTGCATTATTATTGTTGACTTAGTCATAATTTTTCTCAACGAATCATACAATGCAGAGAAGTTCTTGGGAACTTTTAACATGAAAACAATACTAGTCATCTCGCTTTGTGGTTTGGGGATTACATTATAGAGCAGTAATGGAATAGATTGCTCAACTTACTGCTGATGTATGCACGCCACAACGGGCTTTTCTCAGAACTACAACTCTTTTTTGTTATTTTGTACATGAAGCAACAAAAATTAAGAGAAACTGTAAAGAAAAGAGCAAAATTATCTTCATTTCCTTCTTTATTAAATAATCATTTTACCATCTCACAATGTTCCATGTTGCAGATTAACGTTTCCTGGACAAGAATGATGCATGTAATCACCATTTCTATTAATTCTTTGAGGAATGTCAGCTTTGACAAATCAGCTTAATTCTTGATATTCAAGTAGAAGTATGGCAGTCTAGCCATCTAATTCCAAGAGATCAATAAACGCTTGGAAACCAAATTAGGGGGCAATGATTATGCTCTCCTACATGATTTTTGTGAAGTTAATTATTTAAGCAACGACATATTAATATCTTGGGAAAAGGATAAAGGAACTATGAAATATTCATAACAGGAATTGTAGCGCTGGTAGCTTCAGCATTTGCTGCATGGGCCTTGGCAAATAATTACTGAAGGCAAATTCCTTATGACACTAGTAGTCTATTCTGCAGAAGTCACATCTCTTGAGATTCTGAGGCAACTAGGCTCAGGATAACTTTGAGAGTTGAGATTGTTATTCTTATGCTGACTCCGGGAATATGAAATTTAAATTTCAAGAACTTATTCCATATATGAGAAATTAAGCTAAGGACCAGCTATGAAAACAGCCCTTGAAGAATCTGAGTTAGTCATTCTTCAATTTAGCTCACGACAGATATTTGATTTTTGGTACGAAAATAACAGGCACGCAAACTTGAAAGCTTGTTACAGAATAACCTTTCCTTGTCAGACTTGTGCTAAAAGCATCTGATGCAGTCTCTTTGCACAATTATTCAGCTGGCCTCAACTTCAGTTATACCGTTTCTTTGGATGACTGGAATGATCTATATATACCGGTGTCGATTGATAGATTAAAAATGAGGCCTCCGAATTAGAAGTGCATTACATCAAACTTTGAAAGCTAACTTCTAAAGATGGCATCGATCAAGGCTGAGAAACCAGCTGGTTCTCAAGCTCAACCACCAGCTGGGCAGGTTAAGAAAGAGCCTGCCAAAGCTCCAGCCTCCAAACCAGCCCCTAAGAAGACCGAGCAGAAGCCTCGGGAGCCAAGGAAAAAGGTACTAGTATTATTAAGCTGATGCACCCTTCCCTGCTTAGATTTTGTCGAATGTCAGATGATCTTCTTGCAAAATTGAACTCATAATAATTTAATTTAATTTTTCTAGGTATCAGGTGGCAAGTCAGCTGCAGCAAAGAACTAAGAACAAGGATGATTGACTTGCAGTTACAAATATAGTAATATAGTATGACAGTCACTTAAGGTTTTGCCTGCTCCTGGCTGTACCTTATTTTATCGAAGTTGTACCACCACTGTATTGTAATCCATCTATGTAACTTTTCCTTCCTAGGCTTCGCCTAATAATCACATATAAGTCTTATTGCGATATTAATCTTGCATTTTAAACTGACAATCTATCATTCCTGAGAAGAATTGCGAGTGGAAAAAGTCGATTATCAGACTGTAAAAGCTTGGAAAACCGGTTAGGTTAATACTACTAGCTTAATTCTCATCCTCTCAAGCTGGGATGTAAGTAGTACAAATTGGCTAAAGATGACAGATTAACTGTTTCTTTTGGTTTTTTTTTGTTGGGGGGCTATATCATGTGGCCTTCATTTGTATATAGAACCTGTTAATCAAGTTTCACGCTAATACCTTAATCAATCGGTCAAGTGGACTACTTACGAGGCCACAAGGCGCACAAAACTTGCTATGAGTTTAGTTTCAGAAAGCGAGAACTGCGTCCAAACTTTTATTTGCATTTTGACTAACAATTTTGCTGACAAAAGATATTGCAACTAAACTTGCATGGAATTTTGACCTGGCAAATTTCCCTGAGAAGGCAGTTATTCAATTAGATCCTTGGCTACGTATAAGAGGCCCCCCTTATTTCTGAACCAAGATCCACAAGGAATATTAGGAAACCTATGAAAAATGGAACACGATCGGTGCAAATATCCATTTGGGATGATAGGGGAAAAAAAATGTAAAATGAGAATCTCGATCACCCAAGATAACGTTGGTTATCATAGTATCAACATTACCATTCCAAAACTCCATTTCACTTTGACAAAAATACATGGACGTCCTATTTTGTTTGCCTCAAGGTTGAAGAAAATGTGAGAATTCGTTTACCAAAATTAAATTGTACAGAAATCAAGAACTCATTATACAGAAATCAAGAACCCTGGAATGATTTTATCGACAAATATTCCTTTAACCTTTCTTTTTCGGAAATCTTTGCCGAATTAATAAACTACCACGTATGCCAAAGGTAAAAAAAAAAAAAAGAAAAAAAAGAAATGAAAAGGCCATCTCATTTAACTCCTTACTTTGTCAATTCTTCTCTGTTGAAAACTGTTATTAGATGATTCATTGAATGGGAGCATATGATGTACCCAACTTTGCTTTTTGACAGTTACAGGTTATTCTCCTAATCAACTTGTGGCAAAATATCAACTGAAGATATACGCCGTTAATCATAATCACCTTGTCATCCGTTCATGTGATGCACAAGCTCCTGTTAATTAACTAACGGCATGTAATCTGAAATAAATTCTGATACTTAATTTCATTCAACGAAAATAAGAAAATTACTAACATAGTGATTTTCAAAATTGCATACCTTACTAACTGCTAATTTTCCTAGTCTATCGCCTTATCTCTAACTTTTAAGTATTTCCAATTCCATCCACTAAATTTTGGATACTTATGTGAATCTTTTAAAATCTTAGGCAAGTACATAGAGTTTTAAACATTTTTGTAGCTTTTACCGTGTCTATGATGCTACTATAGCGCCCATGATGGAGTTCAAATAATAATTTTTAAATAAGTAATGTTAAATTGGGAAAGTATATTAAAGTAATGGCAGGTAACAATTTAAAAAGTGTTGTTGATCTAAATTTTCTCAACTTTGATTCTCATATTGAGATTCTTTAGATGAATCTTGTTAGATCTCACATTAATATCTAGACTTGAATCAGTTTATCAGCAAATTCGAGGAAAGCAAATGGTGCAGTTGGAAGCATATACAGATAATCATGAAACAATAAGCGTTTTTTCTTTTCGATATTTTCTGAATTTCATAATGTAATATTCTCTTGCCTTTTTCAAATCTGTAGTTCTTAGTTTTGTTCTTTAAATCTGTTTGTATTTGTGTATTGTTGATGTAATTTTTGTCATTAGTGCAGATTAAATAAAAGATGATATTTTTATCAAAGAAAAAAAATGTATTATTATGTGCTAGGATAGATGTGATTTAAGCATGCTAATTAATTCCAATTAGATGGCCCCATTACAAAATAACCATTCAATAAGCTGTGTATATATATTTTTTATCAGAGTAGAGAAATTTTTTGATAAGATCATTACAAGGGGACCATAACACTGGAAATATTACAAACAAATTACAACAATAATCAACCCACGAATAGTGGAAGATTTCCAAATTTTTTCCCACAAGCTTGATTATCTTTGAAGTGAATGGTAAAGCTCGCATTAGGTAATCATACCTCTCCCTTCTTTCTTTCTTTCTTTCTTTTTTTTTTTTCATACAATCGAATGCAGACATAGACGATGTAACTGATTATAGATTTTAAACAATCAATGAGATGGTAGGACAAGAAGATTTTTTTTTTGAGGTAGAAAGCATCCCTGATACTCACATCCATTGATGGTTTTTTCTTTTCCTTTTTTCCCCCCATTTTCTGGCTGACGGAAGATGTTGTATTGTCCGTTGATGGAAAGCTATTCACCGAATTTCTACGAAGAGGAGAGGAGAATATTTTGCTTTGTTCCTAATCGATCCAAAGCGTATGTTAGCACCAAAACTTAATATGCTTCCACCCAAAAAAAAAAAAAAATTGCTAATCAGATTAAGTATTAAAAATTTTGAGATACATAAAGATTAAATTAAACCGGCTTTCAAATTTCCCAAACTATAAAAAGAATTAACAGTGCCAAAAAGTTAGAAACCGTTTAAGAACACACAGAAATACTTGGAAGGTAGGATGCCACTGGGAATAATCTGACTGTAAATGCAAGTGCTGAGGGATCAATCTATCAAGAATATCATCTATTTTGAACAATAATGTTCGGGATATGATTACTAAATTTAACTATCGAAAGAACCACATAACCATATGAAAAATAAATAAATAGGAACAAGCACCTGATTCTGATGAAGCATTTGTTTCTAGATATCTAATTATTCCATTCTTCTCATTTTGGCCACTATTTCTTGAGCTGTAAGTCTTTATTCGAATTCTAGCAGATGGGGTATAAATGGCTTGAGGTTTCAGTACAAGGGTCAGCACCTCCACCCCAACTAATCTCCTAACCTTAATCACATCTACACATTTTCGTTTTTCGTTTTGGTCTAAAAGAGCTAAAGCTAAAATGGCATCATTGAAGGCTGAAAAATCAGTGGGTACTCAACTCTTTGGGCAGGTCAAGAAGGATACTGCCAAGACTAGTGCTGATGGGGCTTCCAAAACTCCTGCTTCCTCCAAACCAGCTGGCAAGAAGGCTGGCAGTACAAAGTCTGAACCGAAGAAGAAGGTCATGACCTCTATCTCTATATTGGCTCTTCATATTCATTTTTCTTCATTTCCTTTTTTGTTGTTTATTTTATAATTTTGAAGCAGCCCAAAAACTTTGATTGAGATTAAGCCATGACCACAACCATTTAGGTATAAATAAATTAGTAATATCTTGCCTATTTGCACGACAACGAGGGATGTAAGAAGTTAGATTTAACTATCTGAATTCCGCAATAAAAGTGAAAATTATTATACAAACTCTGTAAGTATTAGAGATGTAAAAGCTTGAAAGCTGATCCAATTCTTTCGATATCTTTCAGGCTAAGGCCGGAAAATCAGCTCCGAAGCACTAACGCGGGTTGATAGCATCATATGGAGGGAAGTTGAATGAAGGCCTTAATACTGATATATAGGCTTTTTAGTTCATACTCCAACCCGCCCACCCTATTTTAGTGTTTGTACCAGTGTAATCTTTGGACTTTGTATCTCTATGTAACTCGGTTTGCTTGCTTATTTTGCAGAATAAAAGACACCTGTTCTAAAGAAACTTCTTATAATCGTTTTCTGTTTTTAGGTGTGGATCGTTGTATTATAGAAAAATTAAAAATAAAATGAAATGGAAATGAGCAGAGTCCGAATTTTCGAAGAAGAAAAGATGCCAATACCAACTTGGTAGGTAACGAAGTAATGAGGATTTGGACATCGGACAACTACCCCTTGTCCCGAATTGACTGCAGAACGCAAGGAATTCTGCAAGTCAATTTGACTCTGCCTCACATTTTTGCCACATCCTGCGGGTGATGTACCACTGTGGAAATAAATGCGGAATGAGAAAGAAAAGTAGAAAACTGGAAAAATATGCTCATGTAGAAAGTATTTGAGAGTTTTGGGTCCAACTTTCTTGTGCATATTTTTCAATTAATACTCTCTAGAGTCTGCATTCTACCAGGAAAGAAAAAGATAAATTCCAATTGGTTGACTTTTACAATCGCAATTGTTGAGAAAAGGTCAATTTCTACACGGACAACCTCGAAGTGTATTGAGGGTTTGATAATTTGCATAAGCAGACTTTTATTGGTCACAATATATAGTACATAAGCTTCGAATTCTTGCCATTTTAGCCAAGTTGATTGTTGGACGCTCATTTTTGGACAAAATTGCGAACTTTAATATCATGCTAATTCCAAACTATAGTAGATAATAATCTCAGGATAAATAATAGCCTCACTACTCAATGCTCATGCTATTGAATATCCGAAAAAAAGTAGAAGTTCAAATTATGAATGGTCAAAAAAAAAAAAAAGAAGAAGAAGAAGAAGAAGAAGAAGAAGAATCCTAGTCTGTATTATAAAAATTTCCAGTAATTAATACTTTGAAGGTGCAACGCGGTATCATTAAAAGTCATTGTGACTTTGTATACTTAATCAGTTATGAAGTTTGTGATTTAGAAAGATCCATGGGTACTCGGATCCACATGTGGCCCTTGGTGTTTTTTCAAAGATGTGTTTTATGTTCTAGGTCTGATTCAATCTTTTACCAAAAAATACGTCAATAATCATCTATAAAAGCTGAGGGTTAGGCCTAACGCTAGAGCACATAAAGGAGTAGCTGGGAGAAATGGGTCGGACTGCAGCCCTTGGAGCGATCAGTCTTTGGTTGCTGTGGTGGATCTGGATCATGATTCTCTTCTACTCATTTGAGACATCGGCAGCCAGAGAGACTCCGCCCTATTTTATCATTGATACTGAGTAAGTACCTTACTCAATTGTCTCGTTTCTGTCTTCAATATTTACAGGAATCTATTAAACATGTTACTTTTTTATTTTTTTTTTACCTGCTCGTTTTCATTTTCAACTATCAGGTATAGGATTCAAACTCTAAATTTAGTAGTGGGGAAAGGTGTAAGAATCCTCCCCTGACCAGCAAACATATTATTTGGTTAAACGAAAAACAAATTAAAGCAATTACTAGGTTAATCTTATATGTTTTTGGTATGTAAGTTCTAATTTCTTTTACCATGTGTGGGTTATTGTTCCTCTGATTTTAATAGGTTAGTTATAATTTTTCTTGTATATAATTTGTGTGTATTGGTATGAGTTGATTGTAATCAAATACTTTTATCAAAAAATAATTTGTGTGGGTTATTGTTCTTATTTCTTTTACCATGTTTTGATGTTGCATGTCTGGTATATTTTCTACTATTAGTGGAGATTTATATAATGAAATTATGTTATCTTTCAAGAAAAAAACTTTTTTATTAGATTCTATGAGCCAGAAAATCACGTTATGTGTGAGAAATTTGGTAAATTTCTGTGTTAATTAGCCCTTACATATATAAGTTATTTCTGATTTGTGGAAGTACAGGGTTGCTCCTAGCCCCTCTCCTGCGGCTCCGATCTAAAAAAAGCTACTTCGCTGGGGGCGCCAAATCAATGACCAAGTCTGGCAACATGCATGCCCATTTATCGTCTGTGTTCAAACTTCAAATTAGAAAAGATGTATTTGGTACTCTAGTCTGCAATTTATAAAACATGTATTGGTACTCTATTCTGCCATTTCTACCAAGTTTAAATTTCGGAATTTGTGTTTCCAGAAAGCTACAAATTTTGCTTCTAATGTCAATGAAAAATATCAAAGCGCACCTAATCAACTGGGAAAAATGCACTTTTTATCCCCAATGTTTGGACAGTCGACCAATTTCCTCTTCAAATTTTCACCGGCAACACATTTGATTCTCAAACTTTGTCAATTTTGGTCAATTTTGGACAATTGACAGAAATCTCATCAAATTGGATGGAAGTTAATCATGTTAGAAGCATACTCTGTTACTTTAATTAATTATAACCAAAAAAATGCAGAAAATTATCTTCTTTTTCATTCTTTTCTCTAGGGACCTCTATTATTACCAACAACTACAAAATCTGACTATCAAGTCTCTAATCAGCAACCTCCTGATTCCCACAATTTAGCTCAACCTCCAATTGAAAATTTTCCCTTAAATATAACTTAGTAAATCTTGCTTGATCACAATTTTTCCCTATGAGATGAAAATGCCAAATGAGAATAGCTCTTACCATTACCACTGCTAGGGATACAGAGCAATTAAAGGCAATTAAAACCATGTAAATAATCATAAGATTTGTGCTCGTCTAGTACAAGTACAAACTTGATTTCAAAAGCAATACGAGATAAAGGGAACTAGAAATAGAAGAAAGAGTGGCGGTTGTACCAATGGTGGAGGTTTGGAGGAATCTATGAAAGTTTTGGATAAGGCGGTGGAAGTCAAGGGGTTAAAGATGATGAAAAATAGAGTTGAACGATGGATTGGTATATGGAGTGAACATTATTGGACCTATTTCTTCATGGGGATTTTTTTTCCTCTTCTTCTTGCTGTTCTTCTTCTTCTTCTTCAAGATGGAGTCATTTTGGTGGTTGTGGGTCTCTGTGGAGGAGGAGAAATAGTGGGTTGAATACTAAGGAAATTGGCCACAGATGTTTCAGTTCCTCTGAAAATTCCATAAATTTTTACTTTTTGTTGGTTAATTAATTAAAGTAACGAAGCATGCTTCTTATGTGATTAACTTTCATCCAATTTGGTGAGATTTCTATCAATTGTCCTAAATTGACTAAAATTGACGAAGTTTGAGGATTTAATGTGTTGCTAGTGAAGTTTTGAGGATGAAATTGTCCGACCACCCAAACACTGGGGACAAAAAGTGCATTTTCCCCAATCAAGAAAATATAAAGGTTTATTCTACGCAGTATGGAGTTTATGCAAACCCATTTTTTGGTAGATCATTTTAGCATAGAGAAATATAAAAGATATTTTAACTGAGTAAAATTTAAAAGCACATTTGTATTGTAATTTTTGATTGTTTGAGGGTTTGGTGTTTCACGATCAGTATTGATATTTGAAAATTGAAAATGAAGGGAGAAATATAATACTATAATTTTTTTTTTGAAAAAGTGATGTATACAAAGTAAAAAATGATTAAAAAATGTGTAAAAAAATGAATATTTTCAAAAGCTCCAAGAAGTCTATTTTTCCCCCCTCATAGAAAGCAATCCAAACAATTCCTGAGTTTTTTCAACAAGAAATGGAGACCAACGCAAAATTGACTATTAATTGAAAAGGGTTGCGGCATAGACGACTTGACTCGTCCCCCGAATTGACTGCTGCAGGCAAAGGCTTTGCAAGAAAACTCTAATGCCTGTGGCTCGCATGATCGTAGGGCCACAGGGAAACGATTTGTATGGCCAAGTGCCAAAAAAAATTTCAATGTAAAAGAAAGAATTTGATTCGTGTTTGCTCAAATGTCTAGTATTCTGCTCAAATGATTTCTAGTTATGGGTCCAAATAGTTTTTTACTTGTTTTCTCACACTTTGAAGAGGTTACAGACCATAGTATTCATATTTTTAGGAGAAAATAAATTGTGAGTGAAAAAAATGCATAAAAGAGTCTTGACACCGACCATAGAGTTATAGAATTTGAGAAATTAATTATTCGCACCAACTTTGTGAAAGGAATAGAAACACAAGTTTACATATGACATTATTAATATCTTTAACATATAAAAGGAAATTTTTTTTCTTGCTAAAAGAAAATCTATACTTTTTTTTTCAAGGCTTTGATTTCTCTTTTTTTGGGCGATTTATTAAACTCTAATCCTCTAAATCATCTACAACAACTTAAACTTCGATTAACACACCCGACTTTTAAAAGAAGAAACTACACAGAAAAGCATAAGTCCAAAAGGACTAATGAACACTAAATTAAAAATATTTAAGTTTGAATTAATTTCCAGATTTAGAATTGACTAGAGTTACATCATCTTTCTAAGACATAAGATGAATTAGTCCAAAAGTCTGAGGTAGATTTTCTGATGGATGTATGAAAGTGAGAAACAAGGCAAGAAGTCAACATTTGGTACGTCTCACCGGGATGGTTTTACACCTATCTACACAAAATTGTTAGTGTATCTTTATGGTTTTGACCTTTAAAACTCACCAGGTCCAAGCCACACAGGTACTTGTTCAAAAGGCAAAGATCCACCCTGATTATTGCAATTTGCATAAATTGAAGAAGCCCAGAAACATGTGAATACAACACTGAAATTGGTTAAACAAGGAAAAGAAATTGGTTAACTGAATAGATCAGTTTAAAATAGGCAATCTCTTTAAATAATGTTTTTCTGTGCTGCTTTTAATTCACTATTACAAAACTTAATTTCTTTGATTTTGAATTAATTAAAATAAGTCTTCTTTCATGAATTTAGCCAATTTCGGAGTATTAGGCAACTGTAACTTTCTAAGATTCAAATGCACGGAATCTGGTCTCTATCTGAGGTCTCAGGTTTTAGGTCTATATAAGGTAAACGGGCAGCTTATTTGAACTTGTCAATTAACATGTTTGTAAAATATAAATAGCTTTTAAAAATATTTATCAAGGTAGGCTCATGCACCACGCAAGCATAACATATGGTATAAAAGGAGAGAAACTACGGGGCCTTCAGCATTAAGAGTAGAAACTTGGACCAGTTGAAAAAAGAAGTACTCCAGAAAAATGGGTCTCAGAGCAGATCTTGGTGTCTGGTTCATGTTGCTTTTGTGGTTCATTATTCTCTTCTATTCATTTGAAACCTCCTCAGCTCGACAATTGATTCTGATTCGTAAACTTGGCTCGTGAGTATCCATGTCCATTGCTTTCTCTTTGCAATCTCTTCATTTGATTGATTGAGATAATTTGTTTAGCATTCAGATCATTTAGTTCTTGAATCTGATGTGGTTAGTTGTTCTACTTTTTGAAGTTTAGAAACGTGAAGGGTTCGAAATTAGGGTGATTAGTCTTCCCATACAAATAGATTCGAATTAATTTTAAGATCATTTGCATGGACTTAATTCTTTAGAATGGAAACTTATTTGATGGTTGTTAATCGTGTTTTATTTTCTTCTCGGCCTCCCTGCCGCCCGGCGTCAGCTTATTTGATGGCTGTCAATCGTGTTATATTTTCTTCTTGGCCGCCCTGCCGGGATGATCATAATTGCATAGAATGATGAAGGCTTTTCAGCCACTTCTCTATCCTGCCCAAAAAGGGGAAAAAAAAAAGACAAGAAAAGAAAAGAAAATTGATCTTTAAGGATATAGATTTTGGAATTTGGAGGGATCTGGTTCCGGTATTATGGAGAAATCACCTACATTTTCATTTTACAGTTGGTAAATAAACATGTGAGATCCTAAGGTTTTCAGTCAAATTGAGCAATTTTTAGTGGTTTAGAAAGGTTAAACTTGGGAGTTGTTGATAAAGGTTTAAGCCTTGCATCAAATGAAGTTACTGAAATATTTTCCTCCTTTTCTGTTTCAGTAAGGAAGTTTACTTCTTTCTTCCTATAAAAATTTAAAAAAGAAAAGAATGGTAGGCTTAGGATTATCAGAAGAATTAACGGGAAGGTTTATCCTTTTGGGTAAATCAAAGAACAGGCAGTAAATCAATTTAAATCTGCTTTTCCTATTGTGCGTATGCATTTTCTAACTGTTTTCTTATTGGATTTACAGTGTACCAGCAGACAACTCTCCTCAAGGAGGACATCATCACTGAAGCGATCCCTGCATTCCGAGGAGAGGAAGGAAGCTAAGCGTTTAGAATACAAATGTGCCAATTCAGAGTATAGAATTCAGAAGTTTGAAATGTAATTTACATAGTTATTGTATTAATTCATTTAAAATGCTCTAGTTTAATTGTTTGAACTAGCATTTGTAACACTTTTGATTCACAATATATTCATATCTATTTTTAGCTTGGAAGTGGATATATGGTTTTTCCTCAATTTAATCCCTTCGGTTCAATTAATTGAATGTTTACAGATGATACATATATTCATATATGTATAATTTAGGTGAAGATATTTTGGTTACAGATTCTCAATTTTCCGTTAAATGCTAAGTGATGATATAGAGTAACTTTAAATCAAACCAATCTTAAAACTGGTCCAATGCATTTCCATCTAAATTATATTATGAATTTCTAGGCTTAACTTATTAAACCAAAAAGAAAAAAAAAGAAGAGAGGAGATGACTAGAATTGTTAGTATATCATCTCTCGAAGACATAAAAGGAATTACTCCTGAGAGTCTAAGCTGGATTTTCTAGTGGAGGTAATGAAAATAGAAAGAAAGCAAAGAAGTGAGCAATTTTGTACATGCCAACGGGTTGTTCTTACTTAGGACATTTTCCCATAGTTCCTTTTAGTTTCGCGAAATTGTACTTTCCTCTCTTATTTTGAAATCTTCTTAGCATATCCAACATAGGAATTTTGCGAAAGGGCATGCTTGAGTTCTCAATTTATAAAGAAAGCACAATTTTAACAGTTCATCACTAAGGGCATGTGCATTTACTTTCTGAATAAATGTATACTTTCTTGTAAAGGTAATGATATAACTCCACATGCATGAAAAGCCAGCCTTTGTAATAGATATATCCACAATTTTGCTTGTATTATAATTGTCCAGCCAGCATCCATTTTGTAAAAAATTTTCCCATTTATGTATTTAGAGAAAAGGGTAATTCAATAGGATACAAATAAGCGATTTCAAATTCTTCACATCAATAAAAGGGCGTGATTGTAAATTTAAAAATCTGAAAAGTCCTGCAAGAAATGGTCAGAAATCTCAGTCTGGGAAATATACTGGTCCATTCAAATTTTGGTCAATTTCTCAGGGTATATCAAGTTTCAAATTTCCTTTTTCTTCGTAAAAATTCAACGTATAACTTATAAGCAGATTTGAACCTGTCAATTTACGCGTACCCTGCATGCATAATAAATTGTACAAAAGGAGAAATTGGGGGACCTCGGTGGCAAGTGCATAAAAAATAGTGAAGGAAAATGGTTCGCATAGCATCTCTGAGTGTGGTCTCCGTCTCCATGCTGCTTTTTCGGGTCATCGTTCTCTTCTATTCATTTGAGACATCCGAAGCGCGAAAACTGATTCTGATTCATTGCCAAACTTGCCTCGTCAGTTTCCTCGCCCTTGCCTTGTTTTCGTCCCGTCTTTTTCTCCTTTACCATAGCAAATAGTTCCCCAAGAAAAAAGGGCGCTGTATTTCAACTCAGCGCCGTCAGATCATTAGTTTCTTCTGGGTCGTCCAGGGGTGACCATAATTACATAGAATCTCTTTACGCGTGTGTGTCTGTGTGTGTTATATATATGTGTGTGTATATATGTGTGTGCATATGTATATGTATATATGTATATGTATATGTATATGTAAATGTATGCATCTATATATGTATGTATGTATCTATATATGTAGGTATGTGTGTGTATCTGTATGTATACACACAATATATGTATGTATGTATGTATAATTTACTGCTGCTGTTGAACGAATATTTGCATTCCTCACTAAACAAATATATATTTATATATATATATATATGTATATGTATATGTATATATATAAGTGTGTGTATATATATATATATATATATATATAGAGAGAGAGAGAGAGAGAGAGAGAGAGATAACAACTAGAATCCCAAAAGATAACAACTAAAATAAGAAGCTAACGTTACAATATTAAATTTAATAATACGGTGTCCAGTCTTTATGATTTATGAGGACGGAAAACTAGTATATCGTTTAGTTTGAGTCCCAATACAACATGTAAGTAGGGCTGTCAATGGGTCGGGTCCAGACCCGGACCCGACCCGAACCCGCTACTTTTTTCCGGATCCGGAACTAGGTATAGTTCCGTTTACCCGGACCCGGATCCGGATCCGTTTTTTCTAATAAAAAACGGGTCGGGTATGGAATATGGAATTCCGACCCGGATCCGTTTAAATAAATTAATAAATATAAATATATATACATCTTAATATTATTACATCTATAATATTAATATTCTTACATTTATTAAAATATATAATACATATTATAAATATATGTATATTAATACTCTTACAAGTATAAAATATTTATATATATTAATACTTTTACAATTATAAAATATATATACATATTAAAAAATATATACATAATTATTTTTTACCGGGTAGACCCGACCCGGATCCGGACCCGATCGGACCCGGATCCGGATCCGTTACTATTGGACCCGCCGGGTCCACGGGCCGGATCCGGAACAATGACTTGTAAACGGGTCCGGATCCGGAATATCCAATTCCGGCCCGAACCCGACCCGTTTACAGCCCTACATGTAAGCCAGACCTTCGGGTATCAATTCTTTTTTAACCCCAATACCCTTATGTCAAAATAAGTCAGGAAAAGATGTATGTTTGTATCAGAATTAGAAATTCACTACGAGGGAGACTAATATTTATATATTAGGAAAAGTCTCAACAAATTTTTTTGATCCACATGTTATCGAATTATTTCTGGTGTTACAATGTTAGAAAAATCTCTGGAGACCACAAAATTAAGGTCGACTTCAGGGAGTCAAGCTAAAACTTATTGACTGTTGAAAGCAGTAAAATTTGCAAAATCTTGACTAATTAGAATCAAAGTATTTAAAGCTTTTACTAACATATGATTTATAAATTGCAAATAACTCTTTCAATTTGCAACGCTCGGCTCGACAATATGGCACGTAGATGAGTGAAGTACTACTAGTTTCTTAACAGAAAAAGAAAGAAAATGATTTACGAGTGATGACTGCATGCTAACCAAAGTTTATGGGGACATCGGCAAAGTTTGCTAAGTCAAGTTGCCATTTTGACAAACATCCTTACGCATTATTAGCTACTTAGTAACAATAGCTTGGAGTTAGATTCGTAAACAGAAAACGAAGGTTAAAATAGGCTAAAATTCGATATTTCAGTTATTTACTAATAGGAAGGAGATCGAGCAGAGTTTTAGATCCATGAATGTGTCTTTCAATCTTTCTTGGATTTCATTTTCTCAATTTCAAAAGTCATTGGAATCATTTCACCATGACTAAGATGTAGCTAAGATGGACATGTAAGTACTAATAATTGTTGAGTGAGTGGACGATGGATTTCAGGGCTTATAATCTGTGGCTTTTTGGTAAAAGTACTCAATATGGTGCTAACAATATGATGTTTCAGTTTAAATAGACCATTGTCAGTTTCAAAAAAATTGGGAACTTTGTTACATATTTTATGTCACAAATGGTCGTATTTTGCTGTACAAGACTCCAAGCACTGATTTCTTGGACGTGCAGAAACGATCAAAGAAAAAGTCACAATTGCTACTGAAGACTTTGTCAGTTTATAAGATAAAGCCTCAAGGATATAACTCTACAAAGAGCGACGACTAATAAGTTCCAACACGATCGCACGCGTAACTCGATAAATCGAGGACTAATTCAATCGGTGAATGAATTTTCTATTCAGAAGCTTTTTGCCCAAATGTTACTAATTCATTCTAAACTATTTCGATTGCTGACTTTAGCAATGGATTAGGCAAGTATCTCTGGTACAATTGGATATAGTCCAGTGGTTAAGACTCTTTATTTTGTAATCTAAAACGAGGTCAACATCTTGTACATCCTTTTTAGCATTCCAATTCATCCTTTTCTATTTTAGTTTGGAAGTAGTACAACCAAAAAAAGGAAGAAAAAAATTATGTGCATACACAATTAAATTCAGCTGAATTTCATTGACCGTATCAGCTTTGACTTGAATTTGGATCAATTCCAATACCGATACTCTACTGTAAAGTATGCAAAATAAGAATAATTATTAGCATTAGGTAATGAGGAGTGCAGAAGTGATCACGGTAGTAATCTCCTTATAAAAGGAGACAAGTTAAGGCCGTGTAATCTCAAAAGGTAAGAGACTAAGAGTGGAGCAGCAATCTGGAAGAGTGTAATTGATCAGAAGTACTACACTAGTAATCAAGAACAATGGCTCGCCCAGCAGCCTTTGGAGTCTTGTGCATAATCTTGTTGTGGGTCATCATTATCTGTCTTTGCTTTGAGACATCAGAGGCTCGGAGATTAAGCAGGACCCTTCTGATCAGCAGCAGCAAGTGAGTATCATCAATCTATTATTATCGTATAATTATGGGTAAATTATATATAACCTCCCTGTAGTTTCGACTGTTGTCTCATAATCCCATTAACATTTCAAAATCTATTATTACCCCCTATGATTTTATGTAAAGTGAAAATATGACGGAAAATATCCTATGTAACGTCGTTAGTTGAAATGACAATAGTGCTCTTATTTAAATGTTAAATCAATAGATGGATTAACCACTTTATATAAAAGTGTAGGGGAATTACGTGGGCAATTACAAAAATCATAGGGGGTAAAGTGGATATTTCTATGAATCATAAAAGGGTTGTATGGATATTAAGATTTTATTACACGCACTTTTAGAGTGCGTTTGGTGCAAACGCCGTAACTGATTGTACATTCTGTCCACTTTCCACTTTACATAAAATTATGAGGGGTGAAGTAGACATTTTAAAACGTTAGGAGGGTTATATGGCAACAGTCGAAACCACAGGGAGGTTATAAGTAATTTATCCTATAATTATCCATCTGCATTCATTTAAGTCCAAGTCATTAATTTTACTGGAAAAATTATGTAGTGTATATTTTCTACTTCTGTTGATCAGAACCTGATTGCCACTAGCGACAGATCAAAGCTTTTCAACTTCAGAATGTTCTCTCCATTTGCATCCCGCTTTCATTTAAATCGTTATGCGCCATTATTGCACGTTTCTTTCTCACTGCTGCTATGAATTCAGAAGGTCTTTGAAGTTAAGCAACGTTTGGTTATCAGTTTAAGTAATGATATCATCCCCAGCTCTCATGAAAGAAGTTGAAAGGAGAGGTTTATTATATATTTAGCATCTGAAATGACAAAATTAAGAAAAAAGAGGAGAGATTTATGAAATTATTGCTCAAGTGTCTTTTCTTTAGTGGTTTTTTTTTTTTCCCTAAATTTATGTAATTTTTTCTTTCTTTCTGAATCTACAGAGTACCTACAGACAACTCTCCGCAAGGTCAACATCCATAAGATGATGCCAGCAGTGAAAGGAAATTGGAAAATTCTTTTAGTGGCTTAAAATACAAGAGTGATGCTCCACATAAGTAGTTTCTCAAGGTCCCGAAGGTCCAAATCCATGGGGTGATTCCCGGCATTGTAAAAAGATGGGGAAATAAAAAAAGAAGTTTACCAGTGTAATATACAACTGTGAGCTTCAAATATTTGGTAATTTTATTTTATTTTTTTAAACAACCCCCCTCAAGATCCACATCCGTGAGGTAATCCGGCCATTGTAAGAATAGGGGAAATATTACCGCTGTAAAATACAGGTGTAATGCTCCAGTAATACCAAATGTTCTATTAAAATTGTAGGAATATAAATCAAACTAATATTGTTTCATTAGTGTGTGGGTCCCGGTGGAATTTGTTTCCAAGTTGTACTGTAGTAGTACTAGCATTGATAGGAGTCGTAGGGTATTGGTCTCGGGTACATATATATATCAATAGAAGAGATCAGGAGCTTTAGAGCCGTCATTGTCTGTTTTGGAGCATCCTCCATTGACTGATATAAAATTTTCCTTTGCCTCTTAATTTATCTTCGTGAGTTACTTGTGGGTTTATGCTAGATAATTATTTTGGGTCCTACAGAGTGGTATCAGAGCTACGGTTGATTGAGTTATGGCAAACCCTAACTCCAATATTGTTTGTGCTGTTCACAAATTGAAAACAAGGGTAGAGTTCAATTTTTGGCAGAGACAGATGAAAATACATCTCCAGGCATGTATGTTGCATAGATATATTGAAACTCCACTTGCTCTGGATGCTAGTGAAGAGGAAAAGGCAAGAGATAGTTTGGCGTTGTCACAAATTCATCAGGCAGTTGATATGTCAATTTTTGGAAAAATTTCTATGGCTGACACGGCAAAGGAGGCTTGGGATATTTTGGAAAAAACGTATAAAGGCATTGACAGAGTTCAACAGAATAATTTGATGATGTTGAAGAGGAAGTTTGAACTTATGACTATGGAGAAGTCAGAATCTATTGAATCTTATTTTTCTCGTTTGTCAGATATTAAAAAAGAGATGGCACTCAATCAGTATCAACTTTCTGCCAAAACATTTGTTGAGAAAGTCCTTTATACTCTACCCATGAAATTTGATCATGTGGTAGCTGTAATTCAGGAGACGAAAAATTTGGATAATTTGAGTATTGAAGAGTTACATGGATCATTAATTCTACATGAAGAGAATTAATGAGAAATTGGATAACACTCAGGAGAAGGATACTGATTGAAAAGGCGTTGCAGACGCAGTTAAATTTGAGAGGCAATAATGAAGTTAGAGAGCAAGGTGAATCCAGTCAGAGAAATAGAGGTAGCTACAACAACAAAGGTGGTCGTGGCTACAACAATAGAAAGCGAAGGAGGCGATCAAATCTTGGACGGTAGAGGTAACAATTTTAATTTTAGAGGTGGTCTGGTAGAGGCAGAGGTGGTAATTTTAGAAGAGAAAATAATTTTCAGAATAATTTTGGTCAGAAAATTATTTGCTATAATTGTGGAAAATCTGGTCATAGACAGTTTGAATGTAGATTTGGGGAAAATGCAAATAGAAATTTTCAGGCTAATGTTGTTGACAATCAGGTTCAAGATAATAGTCAAAAATCTGAGACTCTATTATTGGCCTGTAATGCGGTTGATATGGTTGATAAGAATAAATGGTACTTGGATACAGGGTGTAGTAATTACATGTCTGGCAAGAAAGAATTATTTGTGGAACTTGATGAATCTGTCCATGGTGAAGTTAAGTTTGGAAATAACACTGTTTTACCAGTGCATGGCAAGGAAAAAATCCCCATTAGCCTGAAAAATGGGTGTACTGATTTTATTTCTGATGTTTTCTATGTTCATGGATTGCATCATAACTTGTTGAGTATGGACCAGTTGTCTGAGAAAAAATATGACATTCGTATCAGGGATGGTACTTGCACTATTTTTGATAAAAATATTGGAATGATTGCAAAGGTGTCAATGACTTCAAATCGCTTATTTCCGTTGAATTTGGATGTTGAAAATTTTTCTTGTCTGAATACAGTAATAGATGACAGTAATTGGTTGTGGCATATGCGATTTGGTCATTTAAATTTTGATAGTTTAAATTTTTTGGCTTGTAAAAGAATGGTTGGTGGGTTGCCTGATATTAGAAAACCTGACAGATTATGTGACATGTGTATCTTGGGAAAGCAACACATGGATGCTTTTCAGACAGGTAAATCTTGGAGGGCCAAAAGTCCTTTGAAAATTATTCATTCTGATTTATGCATTGTGGAGGTTCCTTCTAATGGTGGTTGTAGGTATTTTATTACCTTTATTGATGATTTTAGTAGAAAAGCCTGGGTTTATTTTTTGAAACAAAAATCTGATGCCTGTGATACTTTCAAGATTTTTAAGAATTTTGTTGAGAAACAAAGTGGCTGTCAGATTAAAAGTTTGAGAACAGACAGGGGTCAGGAATATTTGGTATGTGATGATTTTCTTGAGAAAAATTGTATTTTGCATCAGTTGACTGCCAGATATACTCCACAGCAAAATGGAGTGGCAGAGAGGAAGAATAGGACAGTAATGGATATGGTGAGATGTATGTTGAAATTAAAAAATATGCCAAAGTCCTTTTGGGCAGAGGCAGTTTCCTGTGCAATTTATTTGTTGAACAGGTGTCCTACTAGAAGTCTTCCTGGTAAAACCCCTGAAGAAGTTTGGAGTGGTAGAAAACCATTTGTTGGCCATCTCAAAGTATTTGGATGTCTTGCTTATTCTCATGTCCCTGATCAGTTGAGGAAGAAACTTGATGATAAAGGGGAGAAGTGTGTTTTTATTGGCTACAGTGAAGTTTCCCGGGCATACAGATTGTATAATCCTGTGACGCAGAAGGTGATAGTTAGTAGAGATGTGACATTTGATGAAAGATGAGTTTGGGATTGGTCTTCTGAAAATTCCAAAACAGATGAAGTGATCTTAAATTATCAAGAAGATGAGCCTAATGATGATGTTCAGCCATCACCAATTGCTCAGAGTCCACAGGCTGACTTAACTGGACGTCCACAGCGTCAACGGCATATGCCAGCTCGTTTGCAGGATTATGTAATTACTCCTGATGATGTTCCTTCTGATGAAGATATTGTTAATTTTGCTTTGTTTGCAGATTGTGATCCAGTGATGTATGAGGAGGCAGCCTGTGATGATCGTTGGGTGAAGGCAATGGGTGAAGAAATTCATGCCATTGAGAAAAATGACACGTGGGAGCTTACTTCTCTTCCAATTGGTAAAAAAGCCATTGGAGTGGAGTGGGTCTACAAGACAAAGTGTAAACCAAATGGAGAAGTGGATAGATACAAGGCGAGATTAGTGGTGAAGGGATACAGGCAGAAACCCGGGATTGACTACTTTGAGGTATTTGCGCCTGTTGCTAGACTTGATACAGTCCGGATGATAATTTCTCTAGCTGCCCAAAATAATTGGAGAATTTATCAAATGGATGTCAAGTCAGCTTTCCTGAATGGCATTCTCAATGAGGAAGTATATGTGGAGCAGCCTGCAGGATATGTCAGAAGAGGTTATGAAAATAAGGTGTACAGATTGAAGAGAGCCTTGTATGGATTGAAACAAGCACCGAGGGCATGGTATACAAGAATTGACTCTTATTTTTTGGCCCGTGGTTTTCAGAGGTGTCCCTATGAGCACACATTATATGTTAAATTTTCTACCTGTGGTGACATTCTTATTGTGTGCTTGTACGTAGATGATTTAATTTTTACAGGAAATAATTCAGATATGGTTGCAGAATTCAGGGAGGCTATGATTCAGCAGTTTGAGATGATAGATTTGGGTCTCATGTCATATTTCCTGGGAATTGAAGTTTTTCAATTTGATCGTGGGAATTTTATATCTCAAAAGAAATATGCAGGAGATATTTTGAAAAAAATTCAAGATGGATGCAGCAAAGCCAATTATGACGCCAGTTGAAGAAAAATTGAGGTTGACGAAGGAAGGTGATGGTGGTTATGTGAATCCCACCTATTTCAAAAGTTTGGTAGGAAGTTCGAGATATTTAACGTCTACAAGGCCAGATATCAATTTTGCTGTTGGGTTGGTTAGCAGATTTATGGAAAATCCACGTCAGTCACATTTGCAAGCGGCTAAGAGGATTTTGAGGTACATTGGAGGCACTCAAAGTGATGGTATTTTTTATTCAGAAAATGATCCAGTTGAACTTTTTGGCTACACAGACAGTGATTGGGCTGGTGATACAATTGAGAGGAAGAGTACTTCACGATATGCATTTTTCATTTGTTCAGGAGTGTTTTCTTTGAGTTCAAAGAAGCAGCAAGTGATTGCTTTGTCTACGGCAGAGGCGGAGTATATTGCAGCAGCAAATAGTGCAACTCAAGTTTTATGGTTGCGTCGCATACTTGGTGTCCTACAACACAAGCAAGTTGGTCCTACGACAATTTATTGTGACAGCAAATCCGCCATTGAATTGTCCAAGAATTCTGTACTTCATGGGCGTAGCAAGTACATTGACATCAAATATCACTTTATACGTGAGTTGGTTCGTGAGAAGGTGATTGAGGTAGATTATTGCCGGACTGAAGATCAAGTAGCAGACATTTTCACCAAGGCTTTGAAGATGGAGACATTTGTCAAGTTGAAGAAGATGTTGGGCATGTCCAAGTTTGAGGAGCTTGGTTTAAGGGAGGCATTGTAGGAATATAAACCAAACTAATATTGTTTCATTAGTGTGTGGGTCCCGATGGAATTTGTTTCCAAGTTGTACTGTAGTAGTACTAGCATTGATAGGAGTCGTAGGGTATTGGCCTCGGGTACATATATATATCAATAGAAGAGATCAGGAGCTTTAGGGCCGTCATTGTCTGTTTGGAGCATCCTCCATTGACTGATATAAAATTTTCCTTTGCCTCTTAATTTATTTTCGTGAGTTACCTGTGGGTTTATGCTAGATAATTATTTTGGATCCTACTTAAAATGAAAAATGATTTCCACTTTTACAAAATCATTTCAAAGCTGAGACTCAGTGCCGGGAAAATATGTGTATTAAAATTAGGTCCATTATCGCATCTGAGATATGATTAGTACAATTATTCTGACTCGGATCCTTTTTGTTGGAGAGGTCTTGATCTAATAGGTAAAGTTGAGGTTTCAAAAATTAAAAGTTCTGCATTGATATATCTCTTCCCCTTCCAGTTTTTTAAATATCAATGCTTCCTTACAAGAAAAAAAATTTAAAAATAAGGCAAGAAAGATAACTACAATAACACGCTCTTCAACTAAAGAAACATATGTGAGAATAAAGTTTAAAAAAAAAAAAAAGATAACAAGAAGAATGCAATTTTTATTTTTATTTTTAAAACATTACCAGTTAGTTAGCCCCATTGGCCAAGGGCCACTACGATGGTGCCCTCGCTCTCAAGTCTCAAGGTCAAGATTTGAATTTTAACTTTGATATGTAGGTTCTTATTTGTTCCACTATGTGCACGTTATTGTTGCTACCATTTTAATAAATTAATTATAATGTTGCTTGTATATAATCTGTCTGTACTGATTTGGGTTGATTGTAATCTAATAGTTTTATTAAAAACAAAAGAAAAACGAGAAATTAGAGAAAACCATCTATTTATGAATAGTTTCAAAAAATAATCGTGTAAACACTTTCTTTGAGGATGACCAAAACAAAATTAATGAATAGATTCCTATTTCATGCAAAATATACAAATTTAAAATTTATCAGATTCCTATCAAATGCATAGATATCTTGTGTGCATAGATGTTTTTTTGTCCGATGTTGCATGTTTGATATAGTTTCTATAATTAGTGGATATTTATTTAATGAAATTAAGTTCTTTATTAAAAAAAGTTTTTTTGGTTAGATTCTATAAGACTAAAAATCTTGCCATTTTGAGAAGATTGGTAAATTTCTTTGTTAATCAGCCCTTACGTATATTCTGTTTTTAATTTGTGGAAGTTTAGGATTGCTCCTAGCTCCTCCTAGAGATCCGATCTAATATAAGCTACTTTGATTAGGGGATCTATAGGAATGACAATGGAGACAGGTGCTGGCTGCATGTATCTGCCCATGAGGGAGTATGGGTGGGATAGGTATGAGTAGGGCGGGATTTTTCTTTCCCGTCCTATCTGCTACATCAATTGAATAAATATAAGCTATTGAAACTAAAATCTTCAAAGTATTGATTGAGTATAAAAGTCCTATTTATTTTGTGTATATGTCAATAATTAGGTTTGCAAGTTTTTATAATAATCACAATTGAACTGTCATTAGCTAAACTTAAAAGCTTGTATGGTATGATTTGCACTACTATGCAACTTTTTAAGCTTATATGGTACGAAATTTCTAGTGCTTTTTTATTTATTTTTGTAGAATTCTCATTATGATGAATCACTCCAAAAATTTTAATTCATCTAAACAAGGGGACAATTCACCATCTCCATTTGATTGGCAATATTTGTAGTAGTAGTAATACCTGTGAACATTTGGGGAGAGAATATAGAGGGGCAAGAGAGCTATCTAGTGATGGGAAGGGAAACTTTTTTGTTTTTTTTTGGGGGGCTTTCAACGTTATGTCTTGATATTGATTGTTCTGTTTTGTTTTGTATATAGATAGAGGATTGTATACGTGTAAATATGAGGTTAATCCTCTGTGTACAAACATTCTTTCTTGATCCTAATGAAAGACACTAAATTTGCCCAAAAAAAAAAAAAAAACTTTTTGGGGGCGAGGGGTGGGGAAGGAATCCCCAATCTAAAACTGTCCAATTGCCACCTCGAGGGATCCTAATCAATAACCAAGTCTAGGAACATGCATGTCTTTTTATCGTTTGTGTTCAAATTAAGAAACTATTTGTACTCTAGTCTGTTATTTATACAAAGTCAAATTCTGGATTTTGTGTTTCCAGAATCTGAAATAAACTATAGATATTGCTCGCTCGTATGCCAATGAAAATATCAAAATGCATCCAATCAAGAAAACATGAAACTTTATTCTGCATTTGCAGTATGGAGATAACGTAAAACAATTTATTGGTAGATCATTGTACCAAAGAGTATAAATGAAATTCAAATTGAGCAAAATCTAAACGCCCATTCAGATTGCATTTTTTGAGTGTTTGAGGATTAGATGTTTCACAATCAGTATCAGAAATGAAGGAAGAAGTATAGTACCGTAGCACATTTTGAAAATGTAACATATATGAGTTAAAAATGTGTTTGAAAAATATAAATAAGAATATTCTCAAAAAATTCAAGAAGTTTTTTTAATTTTTATAAAAAAAAAAAAGCAATCCAAACAATTCATAAGTTTTTCAAAATGAAAAGTAGACCAACGCAAAATTGACCGCTAATTGAAAGGATTCGGCATCAGACCACTGAGCTTTTCTCCCGAATTGACTGCTGCATGCAAAGACTTTGCAGGGAAACGGTTTATATGGCCAAGTGCGAAGATAATTGTCAATTTCAAAGGAAGAGTTTAATTCATAATGTGCTCAAATGATTTCTAGTTATGGCCCAAATAATTTTTTTCCTTGTTTTCTCACGCTTTGAAGAGGCGACAGAGTGCAGACCATATTATTCATCTTTTTAGGAGAAATACAATAAACACATTTGACTGTACTCTTTGGCTGAAGACCAAAGGAAGGAAAAAGAAGAAGAAGAAGAAGAAGAAACTGCAGAAAAGAGTCTTAATACCAACTATAGAGCTATAGAATTTAAGGAATTAATTAATCCGCACCAACTTTGTGAAAGGAATAGAACAATAAATTTACATATGACATTATCAATGTCTTCAGCATAGAGAAGATTGCTAAGATTTACATATGACATTAAGCTAGTTTCAGATGGAGGTAATGAAAAATGGAAGCAAAGAAGCCAGCAATTTGGTACACTTCAGTGGGTTGGTCCATTGACAATTTCAAATTGTCCCCTATATATTTTTGAAATTACACTACTTCCCTTTATTTAGAGGTCTTGTTAACATATTCAACCGGCTAAATTTGTGAAAGGGTTCGCTTGAGTTCTTAATTTAAATAGAAAGCACAATATACACACATACACACACATTATATACGTGCGAGCACACGCATACAAGTGTTTATGTGCATGTGTTTGTATGTGTGTGTTTGTGATTGTGTTTGTATATATAATTCACCTACTAGCATGACTTTAGCTAAAATTCTTAGTTATGTAATTAGAGAAAAGAGTACGGCACTAGGATATAAAGAAGCGAAAAAAAATTCTTGAGGCATTGCAGGGAAAGAGTGCAAGTAATATTCATTCTGTACTCTAGAAATTAATGTTTGGTTATTACGTACCAAACATGTTAAGAAAAAGATTAAAATAAGAGAGGTGCGGTTTTCATAACCTAAGGAAAGCTATGCAAAATTGTCATAAACCACACAGGAGGCTTGCGGAATTTGCCCTTCAATTTATTACGCAATTCTAATCTTATTAGCTGGGCCCTTTGGGAAGACTTTCCAAGTTTCAACAACTACAACGGGTAATTTGAACCTGTCAATTGACACGCACCAATCAATCATAATACACGGTATAAAAGGAGAAACTATGAACCCTAAATGGTAAGAGCAGAAACTTGGAGCAGTTGAAAAATACTCGAGAAAATGGCTCGAGCGGCAACCCTGGGTGTTTTCTCCATCCTGCTTTTGTGGATCATCATTCTCTTCTATTCATTAGAGAAATCCGCAGCTCGAAACTCGGTACTAATGGCTAAATTGTCCTCGTGAGTATCCACACACTGCCTTCTTTCTCGTCCTATCTTTATATTTTTTTCCATTTATCCATAGGAATTTTTCTTACAAGGATGGGAAGAAAAAGAATTGGGGCGGCTGCTCTCCGACCCCAATTCAGTGCCTTGAAATTATTTATTAGGTTAATCTGATTTGGTGATCTTTTGAATTTTTAGAGTTTTAGAAGCGAAAAAAGTCGAATGCTAGTTAAATGAATTTCATTCTTCCTACGAAATAAAAAAAAAAAAAAGAAAAGGTTAAAAGAGAGGTTTAGGATTATCTTCAAAATCAGTGGGGAGTCAAGTTTAATATCTTGGGCATAACATAGAAGAAACAGTATAACAATTTAAAACTTTTTTCTTTTTGTTTTTTATACATTCGTCTAATGTTTTTTTTCCTATTGGATCTAAAGCGTACCCGTCGACGCCTCCCCTCAAGGCAAACATAATCCCTAAGGTGATCCCTGCATTGCGAGAAAAGGAAAACGAAGCTACAGCTGTACGAAATGCATGTTTTAGTCAACAGCTAGTGTACAATTCAGAAGCTTGCAATGTAGTTTGAATATAATGTGTATTAATTCATTTCCAATGCTAATATTCTGTTTAAACAAGGATTTGTGACTCTTTTGTTTCATCATATCTAACAGTTGAAAACCATGAAACCAAGCATATGGTTTATCTTCAGTTTAATCCCCTTTAGTTCAATTAATGAAGTATACATGACGTTCATATGTTAAGAAACATTTAGAATAACAGACAAAAATTAATTGAGTGAGGCACGTGCTTGAAAAGAAATTGCTAATCCTACTAAGAGTCTGTATCGAAAAATATCTTCGGTTCAAGTTTCCTCATGATAATCTTTCAACCGTTCTAATACTCACTTCCAATCAAGTTAAAAATGGTGTCAAGTGCTTCATCTTGTAACGGCTACAACATGAGAAATCAAGACTAAAGGTACTGCTAAAAGAAGGGTCCAGGTAATAGAGAGAGGGTAGACATGAGTTTGAGCTCCAAACATCATGTAATCAGCCCTGAATTTGATTTTTTTTTTAACCATTCCTTCAGTCAAAATAACTAGAAGAATATGAGACTCTGTAGCACAATTACAAATTCACTATTAGGGAGACTAAGATATATTTTTTAGAAAAATCTTCAAGTTAATTTTCCATCCAAAGTTTTATTGAATTATTTCGGGTGTTAAAATGCTAAGGGACCAGACGACCGAAATGAATGCCAACTCCATGGACTCAAGCTGATACTTATTGACTCTTGAACTTTTCAAATAGTAAGGTTGCAAAATCTGGGTAGCTAGATTCAAATAAACCCTTTCCTATTTACTAATCAATAACCTATAAGTTCCATTTGACTCTTTCTATTTGCAATGCGCCGCTCCACAGTGGGGCACTATGAGCAAAAAACTAGTTTTTCAAAGGAAAAAAAGAAAATAATATATGAATAATGACTGCTAACCAAAGAGGATTCAGACAATCAGCAGGACTGGCTAAGTCAGCTTGCCTTCTCGACTGACATGCTTACGTGCCATCAACTAGTTAGCAGCAACTGGTTGGAGTTATGTATACACCTAAATGGAAAATGAATGCTAATATAAAGTAAAATTTGGTATTTACTGTCTAGGAGGAGATTGAGTAAAGGTGAATGCATCTTCCAACCTTTTCTGGAACTGATTTTGTTAACTTAAAAAGTCATGGAAGTTATTTCACCCTAACTAAGACATAAATTAAGACGGATATGTAAGTATACAAAATTTCTATATTACCAGTTGTCGAGTGAGTGAACTGTCGGTTTTAGGATTTATAATTTTTGGCTTTAGGTAAAAGTCAATCTTGTGCCAACAATTTGCTGTTTCAGTTGTAGATATATCATTATCGGTTTCAAAAAAATTGGCAACTTTGTCATATTTTTCATTCTACAAATGGTCATAGTAATTCCACAAGACTCTAAGCATTGAGTTTTTGGAGGTGCAAAGAAAAAGTCACATTTGGTAGTGAGGACCTTTTCAGCTTAAATGAAACCTGAATGATGGTACAAAAAAGGCGACGACTAATAAGTTCCGCGCGACTCAATCGCATTCGTAATTTGTTAGATCGAGGATTACTTCACTTGGTGATTGAATTATCCATTGAGAAACTTCATATAGTCTAGTAGTTAAGAGTCTTTATTTTGTATTTCAAAACAAAGTTAACATCTCGTACGTCCTTTTTATAGCATTCCAATTCAGCCTTTTCTATTTTAGTTTAAAAGTTATATAACAAAGAAATAGGGAAAAAAAATATGTGCATACGCAGTTAAATTCCTTCCAATTTCATTGACTGTCTCAGCATTGACTTGCTTTTAGATCAAACCCAATCCTCTATTATAACATATTTAAAAAAAATAATTATTAGCATTAGGTAAATAATCTCCTTATAAAAGGAGACAAGTTAAGGTCTTGTAATCTGAAAAAGGTAAGAGACTAAGAGTAGAGCAGCAATCTAGAACAGTGTAATTGATCAGAAGTACTACATAGTAGTAATCAAGAACAATGGCTCGTCCAGCAGCCTATGGAGTCCTGTGCATATTGTTGTTGTGGGTCATCATTGTCTGTCTTTGCTTCGAGACATCAGAGGATCGGAGATTAAGCAGGACCCTTCTGGGCAGCAACTGCGAGTGAGTTCCATAAATCTATTATTAGCGTATAATTGTCCCTTTGCTTTTATTTAAGCCCCAAGTCATTAATTTTATTGGAAAAATTATGTAGTGTGTATATTTTTCTATTTCTGTTGATCAGAAACTGATTGCCACTAGCAGCAGATCATTGCTGTTTAAGTTCTGAAATTTTTCTGCATTAAGATCAGCTTTCATTTCAATCATTTTTTGCCAATGTGGGTTTCATTCTGAAACTACAGAGTACCTGTAGACGGATCCCCTCGAACTCAGCATCCATGACGTGATGCCTGCAGTGAAAGAACAACGGGATTTTTTTTTTTTTCTTGAGTTTGGGTCCATTATAACATCTGATTAAATACGGGCAGGGATGCTTGGGTGGATGGAAATTTTCTTCGTTACGCCAATTTACGTGCGGAACAAAATGAATGTCCTATATATTTCTTGAGTTTCCTAAAATTTAATCTTGTATGTTAAATATGTGATGACTACTGCTAGTCTCGTTGAACAACCAGGAAATCAAAGGATATTTACTCGATCAAAATTGCGTGCAATGGGAAATATTTCGACAGAGATGACAAACCGCAAAATAGTCTAGCCTGGTTTATGTGAAAAATTAATTGTTGGAATTCCATGCAAGAAGAAAACGAGTCACATTGCTATATTACCCCTTGCAACAGATGTAAGTTTGGAGGGCTTCAAAAATGGCATGACACACTTGAGATAGATTAGTTCACTTTCTATTTAGTTTCTTTGTTGATAGCAGTTATCAAAAATCAAAATATCAAGCATGACTTATGTGACTTGGAGGAATCAATGACTTCTTTTACTGGAAATTCTCAAAATCTAAATTAGATGAACTCTAGTGTTTGCTAGTTAAAGAGAAAGGGTGGCATCAAATCCTCTGTCCCCAAAATGCATCTGCACTCTCTGTTCTAAACTTATAAACCTGTCACGTGTATTATCTCCTGATTTGGTCACTTAACAAATTGATAACAAATAACAAACTCTATTGATGTATCCAAGATAGAATATATGTGGCAGCTTTATAAGTTTGGAACAGAAAGAATAGATGTATTTTGAGAATAGAGGATTTGAAGTCGAGAAAGGGTTGGTTGACATGAAAAAGTTGTATAAGCTAAACCAGCAACGTCCACAGTTATAAAGGAAGAAGAAAGCTCAATCAAATATAGCAATGTGTTGACTAGAAAGAAATGCTAATAACGGTTAAAGGGATTAAACCTTAAGTAGACGAAATAGCTAATCAAAGAGGATTGAGACGTCAAAGCGATTAAAGCACAGGCTATGGACTCAAATAATTAAAATTGAAAAGATTTTGCCTAAAAGAAGTTGAGCTTTAAAATTTTGTCTACAATTATGAGATGATAGGCTACATAAGTGTTACTGTAAAACCTCACATGGCCCTTTAGTGAATTGTGGCTAGTCCAGACCTTACAAAGGAGTATCCTTTTCTCCTTCTAAATTTTTTGTACTCAAACGAAATAGAAGAAAAGAAACCAAGGATAGCTAGCACAAGGAAACATATTTTGAGAAGAACTCATAAGTCAAGTTTAATTCAAATTAATTATTTTGGCCGAGTGTTTTTACCAAAATATAGATAGAGAGGCTGTAGAAATGAATGAATAATGCTATTGCAATAAATGGAAGAATGCTTATTTTCATAATCTATTTTTCTTTCATTTCACGATAACTGGACATTAATCCCTTAGAGATGTAAAACTTTTGCCTGTAAATTCAATGAGTGAATTACCTCTGGATGGTTTGAATTGGATCAATATCGTGAATAATAATATCCAACCTTAAAAGAAAAAAGAATCAGAAGACTTTCAAAGTGTTGCAAATATATGAATTGTCTCTCCTGAGTTCATACATCTCAATAAAAAATGTAGACGAGTATTCTTACCTTATTCAAGTATTTAGACCCCATTTGATAACTAAATTGAAGGCTTCAATTTAATAGATTCGGATTTAACACGTTCAAACCGTTTGATAACCAAAAATAGAACATCTGAATTAACTAAGTGGCACTGAATTTTCTAAGCAAAACTTACTCTCAAAATTAAGTGATGAGCTATTCATTTATCACTTAACGTGATATATATTCAAATATATTAGATTTAGTATTAAACAATTCAATCACTTTATAGATTCAGACTTTAGATTTCAGATTTCAATTTTCAGTTTGCAGACTTCAATTTTATCAAACACATCCTTAGTATTCATTTTTAAAAAAAATAAATGTGACATTTTGAACCCAGGATCTCTTAATTATTTGGGCTCAATTAATAGGTGCTGTTATTTTACTCTTTCATGTAGTTAAATGGGCTAGAGTATTTCTTTTCTCTTTTTAAGGCTACATTCGATTTCTTAAAAATGCTCAAACTCTTTAGGATAGCTTTTGTCCTCTACTTTTGGAGAAAATTTTCATAATTTACTAAATCCAATTGCTCCACTTTTTCTCTTATATTTTCTTCTCTATTGCTCTCCATAAGAAATTGACTGCAATCAAATGAGATATTTCACATCAAAACATATAGGCAGATTAAGAAACAGGGAAAGTACTTTTATATTGATGAGGAAAATCACTATATTTGTTGAGATATAGGAGAAGAAAAGTTCATACACTTGTAAATGATCTTGGAGAGCAAATTCATTGACGGCTGTTTATTGGTTTTTTAACATTTTTTTTCTGTGTTTTATGTTGAATCTACAGGGTACTTCCAAAGGGCTCTCGTCGAGCTCCACATTTCTAGAGGTATCCAGAATATTAAAGAAGAAAATGAAAAGGAATATTACAATGCTGCTGCTTTTCTTATATATCCCCAAATCATATAAGCACATGTAAAATTGGAATTTTCTTCGCATAGTGAAGTTAGATGCTTGCCATTTCTGTTATTCTTTTAAAACTCCATGCAGTCCACCAAAGACGTCAAGACTTGAAAGTTGATTTGGCAAATAAATATCTATACTATATGTAAAAGGGGAGGGAGCATCTGGTGTAAACAAATTTTTGTCATTTTATATTCCTCTTAAACTATTCTTGCTAACAATCCAATATAATCAAATCAACTACCAATTACGATCGTCGACTGCTACTAAATAGCTATCTGTTTCTACACTTTATTTTGGTGACTTTTCTAATATGTATTGTCAAAAATATATAAACCAACTCTTCTGATGATAATTTTAATAAATTTATTTGGTGTGTGACCTGAGCATCATTTTACCGGTGACAAATACCGGATTCATTTCGCGTTTCAAAATTCGGTAACGAAATCGATGTAGGCCAACTAAAATTGGGCCTCTTTTTCTATTGTTGCTCATCTAGTCAGATTGGCTCATTGACTGGGATTATTCTTCCAATTGCATCTGGTTGGGTTGCGCGTTTGACACATTATCATCGGGCAGTTGGGTATGAACTCGGCCTTGCTGTTTTTGAAACTACAATTTTTGCCGTGAAGCAATTCCGAGGCCATGGGGGAATTGAAAATGGGGAGACGAAACTTTGGGGTTTTACAAGCTAAATAGAATTCAAAAGTCAACACACGAAAACAGGCTAGTAATTTTTCATGAAGAAGCATTCTTGTTAAAATCTTTGACTAGTTGGGTTTGGTAGTCATTACTTGAGTCCCAATAGGCTAAATTCCATGATGCCCTTGTTATTTAGGTTGACTGGTTCAATCGCTAACCAAAGAGGATCGAGACTATCAACAGAGTTTGCTACGTGAAGCTGCCTTCTTGACCGACATGCTTACGTGCCATCAGCTGCTTAGGAGCAACAGCTTGGAGTTATATACGTAATGGGAAATTGAAGGGTTAAAACAAAGTTAGAATTCGATATTTACTACCAAGGAAGAGATTGAATAGCGTTTTGGTACTTCTGTATCCGTGAACGTGTCTGTCTTGGGCTTGTTTTTCTCATAATAAGTCATTTCAGCATGGCTTAGAAGCAACTTTATGGACATATAAACGTCAAAATTTCGTAACTTCTAATGATCGTATGAGTTACTAGACTGTTATATATAGGGCCATTTTTTGTTCTTGGGGGCGTGCATAGGACTGTTTATTATTTGTTTCTAGATTTAATATACAAATCACACCAATGATCCTATTCTTAAAGTCTAACATTATAAACATATTGTGCTAACAACTTGCAGTTTCAGTCGTAGATGCTTCATTATCAGTTGCGAACAATTTGGAAATTTTGATACGTTTTTTTTTTTTTTAAATTCTAAATATAGTCATAATTATTCTACAAGATTCTAAGCGTTGGTTTGTTAGGCAAAAATGAACGAAGAAAAGGTCATATTTGCTAGTGATGAAGACTTTTTCAGATTAGATATTTAGGTGAAGCCTGAATGTTTAGAATATAGAGAACATTTGAGACATGTGGATCATCGTTTTCTCTTTGTCATTTGAGACATCCGAGGCTCGGAAATTAATTAGGATCCTCTGGGACAGTAACTGCGAGTGAGTACCATCAATCTCATTAGCTTGATATGATTTGTTACTAGTATCATCTATTTGCTTTTATTGAGCCCAAGTCATTGATTTTGCTGGAAATACTGATTAGAATGAGAAGCAGAAAAATGTAAAATTTGTAACTAAAAGAATTGTATAATACATATCATCTACCTCTCTTGCATTAACCATTCACCAATGTAAGTTTCACTATTAATAAGTAGCGCTAATGTAAAAGATCTTTGAAATTAAGCAAAGCATAATGGTTAATTTAAATACTTAAATCCCTTCAGCTCTCATTAATTGAGAGGCTTATAAATTAGTATCAGAAAAGAGAAGCTCATAGAAAAGAGGTTTATGAAATTCTTTCTTACCATGTTAGACACCAAAAAAAAAAAAAAAAAATCTTAACATATCTCCTTAGTGGTTTTCTACATTTTGTGTGTGTGTGTGTGTGTGTGTTATTTTCATTGTTTTCGGAATCCACAGCGTACCTACAGACAGTTCTCCTCAAGGTGAACATCCATGAGGTGGCCCCTGTTGCGTGAGAACGAGGGGAAGAAGTTCAGCGGTGTAGACTGCAAGAATAATGCTCCATAATAAGTGTCTAGACTCGACAGACGGCTTCCCTCAAGGTCCACATCCATGAGGTGATCCCTGGCGTTGTAGAACAAAGACAAAGAAATAGATTATTACTGGTGTAAGATGCAAGTGTAATGTTCCATTACAATTAGAAGTTCACTTAACATCAAAATTAAATCCCACTTTTCCTACATCATTAATTTCAGAGGTTTTTGCAAAGAATTGCAAATGTTTTATCAAAGCACTTGCGTGAAAACTGTGGAAGTGTCTTCTTAATTTATCCGCATATTGTGATCTTCTATCTAGGATGTGGCTTTCACGTTGCTCTATGTTTACAAAAGTGCTCATAACGACGTTGTACACATTTAGGTGGTGACAGTCAACATTTAAACCTCCTAGTTATGATATACAAATGTGGATACAGAGGATGATTGAAGAAATTTTGGCACGCCGTGAGAGGACCGGTAATGTGGAAATTGACTTCGAACGTTGACGATAAACAATAGACTTAGCAAGTCGGGTTGAGTCGACTTATTTTAATGTAGGCCATGAATTTTGAATTGAGAAATGCGTCCATGTCTTTGAGACGGTAAAGCCTAAATTTGTATACTCGAAGACTTTGAAACAGTAAGCTAAGCACGTAATTTTGAAGCAGCGGCTAGAACTCGAGAAACCTTGGGCCTTGTTTGGAAGATGAGTTTTTTGGCAGGTTTGTATGCTGCTAGTTTTTTTACCTACTTTTGCTATAGGAATTTTAAAAAACTTCCAAAATTTTAATGTAAATTTTTAGCATGTTTACATAAAACTTGTTTGTTTCCTACATTATCTGCAAGAATCCTTAAAAAACTCCTAAAGTTTTTAATATACATCCCAAAAACGTATGAAATACTTCATTTTTAAAAATTTTTTCTACAACTTCTACAATAGACTTTTATACAAACTCTCAAAAAACTTAGCTGCCAAACCAGGAATGTTTGGAAAAGCAAGGTGTGGTCTTCACTCTATTTATTGTGGGGTTATTATTATCTTCTTTTCCTTTCAGAAGACACCAGTCGCAATTCGGCTGCAAAACTACTTTACGCAAATCGACTTTGAAAATTGTCACGGTAGACCTGGCAAGTCATGTCAACGTCGCGACTTACATTAACATCAGCCCTTCAAATTCTGAGGACAGAAATGCATCCGTGTCTATTATAAAACTGAGCCAAAATGGCAAAATTTGTAACTCGTAAGTTTGAGCTCCACAGTTTTGAAGTAGCTGATAAAACTTAAAAGTAGAAAAAAAAATGCTTGGAAAAGCAGCTTTAGGTGTGGTGCTAACCCTGTTGTGGGTTATCACTGTCCTCAATTACTTGCAGACACCATTCGCAATTCAACATGTGGCAATTCGGCCTCAAGTTGGAACTCTGCTGCCCCATGATCATGGGTGAGTATCATTTTATTCTCATTCTGCCTTCAAGTCTCCCGCTTCAACTTCCTGCTCATCCTATATAGCTAGTGCCAGGCAATTTTCCTTTAACAATTTTTACTGATATATTGGGTGTGCTTTTTATTCTAATTAAGCAAATTAAAAAAAAAAAACCAAACATTCAGATGATTTCCTTTTTTTCTTGTTAGATGGCCATACAGTGGGTAAAATGTGACGCAGGGTGGAGTTCAATCTAATTTAGCCTAAAATGGAGATTCCAAAACAGAAACTAGACTTCACACGTTAAGTTTTGTTCAATTCAAGACGGTTAATGTAATTCTTACAATTTTTTTTTAATCTAAACCCATATAATTTGTACACGAATTTAAATTTGTTAACTTGTATAACTAAACTAGTATAAAATTCAAAATTACACTGAAACTGTATGAATTTAGCATATGAAGTAATAGTTACACGAACAGACTTATGAGGTCAGTCGTCCGTCCGAAACATATGTTGCGTGTGAGTTTTAGGAATTTTAATATATATGTATATATATACACATACAGACACACACACACATACACACATGTGACAGAGGACACATCGTAGAATTTTCCAACTTAGTATACTTGCATGCATATTGTTTACTAAGTTTTGACATTTATTTTACTGTTTTATTATTTTGTTGTAAAAATACAGATGGGAAGGAGAAACCCATCACCCCGGGGTCCAATTCCATAGGATTATTTCTGCATTGTGATAATCGGAAGACGAATTTCAATAATAAAAAGTGCAACCTGCTGGTTCTCTCTCAGTGACGCTTCTTCCGAGTAGGGAGTTTAAAAAATATTCCGGCTTTAGGTTTGAATAATCTCGGCATTAATTAGTGTTTTGTTGGATTTCAAGAATTGTTTCTAAGCCTTCTGTTGTGTGAATTTCCTTCAGTTTTCTCCAAGAAAAAAAGAAAAGAAAAGAAAAGAAAAAAAAAAATCCCTTGATTTTGTTATGGTTCTGGGAGAAGGATGGTGTGGCCGCGGGCAACTGTGGAGGTGTAGTGCCATTGTGCAATAGTAGCAGTACTCAATTCAATAAGGAAGCCAATTGCAGGGACCAAGATGGGATGAAACATAGATAGAGAAAAATGAAAAAAAAAAAAAAAACACACAATGGATGTATTTAAATAAAACATGTATTATTTGGAATAACATTATAATACTTTTCGTTTCTTTCATATTTTCTCTCCATGGTATGTATTCAATTGAAAACCTGCGTCTCTCTGTGTTTTTTTACCGTTCCATTCGACAAAAATTTGTAACGTTTTCAAGATTCATGACTTTCAACTTTATACGTATAAATGAATTACTTAAAGAGATTTGATGGTTTGTTCAAGCAGCCTCTTGCTTAAAGCTAATGCTTGATGCATCCATCACGATCCCTGACAATCTAACAGACACTTTTTCTCCACATTTGGAGGAAATTTCTTAAAAATTTTGCTTCAACTTTCTCTTGTGTTTTCTTCTCCAGTGCTCTCCACAAGAAACTGACTCCAATCAAATGAGTTATTTAACACAAAAACAAGTAAGCAGAATAAGAAAATAGTGAATATGCTTTGATATTTGCGAGGCTGAGCTACCTTGTTGAGGTATGTAAGAAGAAAAGTTCATACACTTTGTAAAAAAATAAAAAAATAATCCTGAAAAACATATTAATTAACGGTTGGTTATTGGTTTTTCTTTACCTTTTTGTTTTACGTTGAATCTTCAGGCTGCAAAGATCTCTACCTAAGCTCCATATTTGTAGAGCTACCCAAAATTTTAAAGGAGCGAGTGGAAGGGGGAAATCAAAATGCTAGTCCTTTCTTCTCCTCCTCCTTCTTAATAAATTTGTCACAAATTATCTGAGTAGATGTATTATTAGAATTTTTCTACCCATAAAGAGTTAGAAGATTGCCGTTTCTATTATCCATCTAGAACTCTATATGTGTAAGATGAGTCAATCAATTCATGCTTACCATAATCAGCTGCCTTTCAAAACTACAACTGCGTAAATGCGGCTTTGCTCTCGCAACTTTTTGAACTAATTAAAGCTAAATAACGGAGTAACGAGTTGAGAATTTGTCAAACTTTAAGGTATTAATTAATTGAAAGTGCGTAAGTTTTTCCAGATTTGGTGCTCTTTTAGTTTTGGTACCAGATAACACAGAAAACGGAGGATGGATTCACTATCAAAACCTTTAAAATTACTATCCACCCCATGATTTGTAACCTTTGGCAAGAAAGGAAACTGGTAGCACTTCTTATAAGGTCGCCAAATACATGAACCATTGCATAATGTTCTGCCATTCTTGTTGAACGCGATGCAACAATTTGAGAGGGAACTGATTTATTAACAATCCATGCAGATGATTTTATTACCAGATTGATTCAAATTTTTTTTTTTAAAAAATATATGAGCACATTCGAAACCGATGCCATAATTACCAAAGTAGGTTTTGCGTTGGGCTCAATTTTGAAGAGTACCAAACCCGGCTAAATTGGCCCATGATGTAGACTATCTTCAATGCATGTTTGCTTGGGTTAGGGATCTATTAGGCCCATTTGAGTTGGGCAGTTGGGCTGGGTCGTAATCGTTGACGTTCATGTGATCACATTAGTAATTTTGGCAAAGACATCGAGTGAAATACCAGATTTACTCAGAATAAATAACTAAACAAGTTTTTTTCTATTATTAAAGTCTACAAAGCTACTTGTTAAAAAGAGCAAATTGGTGCATTTCCATTAATATATATGTTCCATTATACTTTCAATTTATGAATTCAGTTCAATTCATAGAAGAAGCTGATAATATAGCAAATGAAGCAATTAAGAGGGTGGCAAAATTTTAACATTTTTAAGTAATTAGGCCATTTCATTTTCATTAGAATAGTGGACATCCCAAGAAAGTAAGACATTGTGTGGTCTACAAGTTAAATAGAATTCAAAAGTCAACTAAATGAAACTGACCTGTGATTTATTAAACAAAAAGGTTCCATTTAGTGTCTTGGCAAAGATTTTCAACCCCAGCCCCAATTTATAATAAGGTAAACTGTTCAAATCCTGAGATTTGAGAATATATATGCCTTAATTACAATTTAGTTTCATGAAAGTGCTACGCGAGTGCTTGGAGAATTGTTGGATTTAAATTTTGAAGCAACAACAATTTTTTTTAACATATTAGTTAGTAGTGTAATATGAAACATTATCTTTGGTTTTATGAAAAGAAAAATAACCACTAAAATGCGAATGAATGATATCCAATTTTCCAAAGAAAAGATGAAGAAAAAACAAATGATAATCATATCGATTGTTATGAATATAAACAGTCTGAATAAATTCCAAAAAATTGTAGGGGGCTTTGCCTGAGGAGTAAGTAACTTGTGCAGATTGACATCAAAAAATAATGAAACGGTTTGCAGCCGAGTTGGACCCTTGACTTGAGGAAAAAGTTTTTACTTACGGAAGTACCAGATAACTAAATTCACTTTAAACAACATAATTTGTGGTGAAGAATAGCATATATTGCTGAATGATACCACTGGCAATGTGTTAAAACTTAAAAGCACACGCTTGATGAATACAAATGAAGTAGAGATACAAAACTTTCTCAAGGATATATTGTCGCTAAGAATGTGAGGAACAGCTTTGACAGAGAAGGATCAGCATCTAAAAGGTAAATTGCAAGCATATGTAAAATTTTCCACATAGAACTAGACAAAATGAAAAATTAATCCATGTATTCTGATCTATAATTAATCTAGAATGGTCTTCATAATGTTACAAATCATTCATAAAATGTTATACAACACAGAAATGAATGACATGTTAGCAATCTTATTGGTCTAGCCATATATACTTTGTTAGAAAATGTTTATACATCCATGTCAAATTGTCGAACTGATAATTTGTTGATCTCCAAGATCATAGATGCAATCTTTCAAACGAACGAAAAAAAAAAAAAAAAGGGATAGGGATCATAGATGCAATATATAAAGAAATGGTTGAAGAAATTTTGGCACATCATGAGAGGGCCGACTACGGAGTACCGCGCACAAATTGACTCTGAAGAAATAAAATAGACTTGGCCAGTCATGTCGATGTCGGGACTATAATTTAGGCAGTTAAATCATGGAAGCGAAATGCTGCATCCCTGTCTTCTACATATAAAACAGCAACCTAAAATCTTTGAACCCACAGACCTAAAACTACATTATCTTGAAGAGGAAACAAAAAATGCTTGGGAAAGTAGCCTTGAGTTTGTTCTTCTCCTCATTGTGGGTTATCATTGTCTTCCTCTCTTTTCAGACAGCAGTTGCAATTCGGCCAGATGATGGTTTCTATGCACCTAAGGCCTGCAGTTCGACGTGAGTATCAACTCTTGTTCTACCATACCTCCTATTGCTTAAACTAAATTTTATCTACACTCTGAACTTTTAGTTCCCAAAAAAAAAAAAAAGGTCCAAGAAATTAAATAGGTAGAGCCTGGAGTGCAGAAAGTAAACGGAATATGTATCTTGAGTCTCTACACATATAACATGATCCCTGCAATTCAATTTTGTTTTTTAGTATGAAAACGAAAACTTTATATTTTGCAGTAGTACCCTCCAATTTATGATCTTTTTTCCCACCTCCAATTTATGATCTTATTATCCCCTGCCTATAAAATTCAGTTATATTCTTTCTCAGTAATACTCCATCAATGGACTCGATGATCCTGTTAGAATGATTGTTGACTGCTTCAGAATTCATAACGCAGATTCATTCTCATTTTTGTTGAACGTACTCTTTTGGAATATACAAAAGCATAGTAACTACTCTACAGATTTTGCATAGGGTTGTAGGACATATTAAAAAAAAAAAAAATTTCCTTGCAAGTCTTTTGGTTTAATCTTATTTTGCAAGTCTTGCATGTTGGTGCTGCCTTGTAAATTTATTCTTGCCTGATTTTGCTTTTCTGCATAAGGGTGCATTGCAGAATCTTCCTTCTTTACATTCTGCTTACTGGTTTTCCACACTTGTTTTACTCTGTCATTTTCTAAAACGATAGGGGTGAAACTGGAAGCTGCTCTCCTCGCGGTCCACAGCCATAGGGTTATTTCTGACCTGTGATAAAGGAAAAACGAGTTACAATAGAAAGAAAATACAAACTGCAAGTATTCTTGTTGGCACTCTTTTTTGAGTTGGTACCTGTAATATATTGCTTGGCGACTATTGTCTCCAAGATGGTGTCAACCTGAGATTTTGTTCCTTAGACCAAGTGGTTCATTTTTCCTAGTTTTCCAGTAATTTTATGTACAGTTGTTACACTTAGAGGTTGACATGTATATGAACTAAACTATATATTCATATCATTAATATGTTAACATTTTTTTAAAATAAAAGTACAAAGTTTAGAATTGAAACCCACAATGGTTAGATGAACTAATGGTGAATATAAATGTAGAATAGCTGACTAAGATCACAAATTAATTACCCACACAAATGATGGGAATGACAACCCACTTATAGTGGGTTAAATATTAATTTTCCTACACAAAATCAGGATTTGAATTCCTCATCTGGGCAGAGGGAGCACTTAAGCAACTCCTTTGAATTCAATGGATCAAATTGATTCTCTATGATTGGTTGAGTAATCGTGTCAGAATTTAGACTCATGCTACTGCATGGTCAGAAAACATAACCCACATTGCTGCTATATTTTAGATTCTTCAAAATGTAACGTAAATTCCTCAATGTCAAAAATGGTCATTAGTTAAAGTTTTTTTTCATGTAAGCTTGATTAATTGAAGATAATGGGGATAAAATGAACTTATACGAACATGATGTGCTAAAAAAACGAACATGGTTATAAATTTGCTTAAGGAACATGATTCTACAATTTAAAAAAGGGGAAAAAGGAATAAATTCTACTCATTTAGCTGCAAAAGAAAATGAAATCTATTCCCAGTTTTGGAAGAAAAGCATGAAGAAACCAATTCCCCAGTTTCTAGTCACAATTATAAATTTGCTTAACAAATTTAAATAATCTTTTGGAGACTTCTCAACAAAGTGTGAAAATGATGCAGAACGAACCTCGTAATTTAAGATATGAAAGAAAAAGTTAATATAAAAATTAAGATAGGTTATACTACTATATGAAATTTCATAAAGTCAAGATCTTTGATATTAAAATTAAAACTGAAAATAATGACAAAGACAGTTGAGCTGCTGAACATTGATCAACTAAAATTTATTTATTTTTTTCCCTTTTTGATACAGCAGAGTACCCACAAGCCGCTCTTGGATGTGCCAGAAAACAGGTTTTCGGAGAATTGACCTTTTGCTTGGTCGAAGTCCTTGTTTGTCAGGTAGATGGACCGATTGGACAATCATATACCCAGTTTTTAGCTACTAAAAAAGCAGCAAATGAATTAGTGTATTTCTTTAAAAGAAAATAGGAAGGTTACAAAGTTTTTCAGATGGATTGCCATACATTTACCCTTTTCAGTTTTAACAGATCAATTATATATTTTGGAAGCATTGTGGTTTAAGAAGGCCTTTGAGATGCCGGTAAATAGCAGAGGTATTACTACTGGTTTTTCATTTTTTGACTCGGAAATAGTCAATTGATCAATGGAATATTGCAGCTTCAAACAGGCAAATCAAAAGGAGAAAATCAATTTGACAGGTTAAACTACATAATATTACATCGTTGATAACCGATAAGGGCTTTTAGCATTTAACGATATTCCAGTTAAGAGGAAATTTCGATCAGTTCGGTGGGAGTCTAAAGAGTTGACAATCGGATCAAAGACAAGAAAGGAAAAAAAAAAAATTAAGGGCTGTTGAATGCCAAAGAGTACAGGACTCCGTCAAAGGATCAAGGGTCAAAATGCAGATTGAGTGTGATTAACATTCAAATGTGGGGAAGATAGGTTAATTTCCTAGGTCTTATGTGCTACAATGAACAGCAGAAGGAATAATTCACTTGAAAAAGTCGCAATATTTCTGTTTAAGAGTTTAATCAGCACTAATAGTGCCACGTTTGCAACTATCCACCCATATATGTAAAGCATGAGTGATCGCATATAAAGACTTAAGTAGTGGGCAATTAAGGCCTAAATATTCAGAATTGATTTGGGAAGCTTTGGGTGGTGGAGGAATGGGTCGGAAAGCAGCAATTGCTATGGTGTTCAATCTGCTGTGGATTGTCGTTTTCTTTTATATATTCGAGATTTCAGCTACTCGAAAATTGTCTCAGGCCATCAAGTGAGTATTTAAGAATCTCGGTTGTTTTCCTTTTCTGTTGATTATCTATTGGATTTGTATGAGCTCTTGGTAATTGATTTAAAGAAAAGAAAATAAAGTTGTATTTAATTTTCCCCGCCTCAATTTTCATTTTCTTTAATTTTATCTGTTGCCTAAAAAAAAAAAAAGTAGTAATGTGTTATGTAATTTGGACTGAATTTGGTGCTGGTGCGTGCAACACAACTTTGTAAATAACGAGTGATACACACACACATATATACGTGTGTATGTGTGTGCGAGCGTGCCTTACACTACATATCCAAGAACCTATGCCAGCATTAGTTGCTTGCAATACTACAAGAATAGTAGATTAAAGCATCATAAAAATCAACTAAGCCTATATTAAATGTCACAGAGCAACTGCACGAAAGTACAATTATTTAATCAAAGCCCAAAAAAGATTGAAACAAGAAGAAATTTTACTTTTATTGCTACTTACAATTATAGAGCAATTTTTGAGATCAAATTTGAAAGCTAATTTGAATCTTAGCAAAATTTCAATAAATAAACTCTACTTTGCTTCTTAGGATATCTTCATTCGTTGTGCTTTTTCATTTCTGAAATTACAGAGTACCCGACAGAAGTATTAACTAGAAGTTACATGAAACCATTTGCTCTATAATTTACTTCCCCAAAGATTCACTTTTAATAATTCAATTCTTTGACAATATATTTTCATTCGGAACCAATCTTTTTCTTGTGCATGACTTCTGCACAAGGAACCTTTTTTGGGAGGGCAAAAAAAAAAAAAAAAAAAAAACAAAGAATGCTAAATGATAAAATTTCTTGGTATGAAAATAAATCTGCTCAACGGATTGTAAATAATACAGGGACTTCATCTTAGGAGTAACCATTTAATGCCATTGAATGCAAACAATTAAACCATTTGCAAATCAACTTGAAACCCCCTGTGACCCCTCCCCCCCCCCCTCCGCCTATTTTCCTTCCCCTTCCTTTTTTTTTCTTTTCCACAAAAAAGGAGTTTTCAAAAAAGTGGGAAGGGTTTAGGTTTAAGAGTCAAACTAAATACATCATGCTTACATAACTAATGTTTTCACCAGTTAGATTGGTTCTTAACGATAATCAAGTTGAACCCTTGACTAATAGTTTCCAATTCAAAAATAGAATATATTGTTTTCGTTCTAAGAGATCATATTTCCGGTGAGAATAGCACGCATAACTGACTGATGCCATTGATGATGCACATAAAAGCATTTTAGCTTGATCCATGAAATTGAGCAGAGATGCAAGATTTCTTAAGGATTATCAGGAAGAAGTTTTGAGAAACACCTTTGGAATTTTGCTACCTTAGGACCGTTATAGTTACAGCTACTATTCATCGGGGCTTCAGTCGTCGACTCCTCTATTATTAGGTCACCAACATCCTTCACCTTCCGGCACCGGGCAGGCATCAGCCTCCATACTGGTCACTGCGACCCCTTTGTGAGGAGGCACCCCTTTTCCCAAAGTTACGGGACTATTTTGCCGAGTTCCTTAGAGAGAGTTGTCCAAAGAAGGAATGAGCATTCACCAGACTTATTTGTTAACTAAGTCATCTAAGCATGTAAAATTGCTTATGGAACTACACAAAATGAAATTAATTTACATTTTGAGATCCAATTAATATTTAGAATGTTTTCCATATTCATACCGTATATAGAAACTTTGTCCACATTATGCAGTGACATTTCAGCAATCTCATTGGTCTCCATGTACTTGTTTGAAGCCGTTCATACATCAATGTCAACTCAACGACCTAACATTTGCTTAGTCTTTTCGTTGCAATATATAAATATGTATATACCGTGTCATATATATATATAAACTTCGGCAATGGTTGAAGAAATTTTGGACCAACTACCGAATAGTTTATGCAAATTGACTTTGAATGTTGAAGAGATAAGATAGACTTGGCAAATAAACTTAATTTAGGCTATCAAATCTTGAAGAGAGAGATATCCATTCATATCCGCTATAAAACCGTGAAAAACATAACTTGCATAACTCGTAGGACTGGAACAGTTCGAAAATGCTTGGAAAGGCAGTGCCCTTAGGTGTAGTCCTCACCCTTTTGTGGGTTATCATTCTCTTACTTTCCTTTCAGACACCAGTCGCACGTCTGCTTGAAGCTCCTCGAATGGAATGCCATAAGGGGTGAGTGTCATCTCTAGTTCTACTCTCTCTTTTCAGATCCTTTTTTTTCCTCTCCTTTCAGATCTAATTATTCCTAATCTACATATTTCCTTTACCCCCCCTCCATGAATGGATATAATGACCCTCTTAGTATTTTAATGATTGCTTCAGAATTGAGAATGCGACTCATCACCAAGATTCGTTCTCGTTTCTTGAACAATACAATCATTTGATAATTGGTGTAAACAACTGATATGAACTAGAGTTGTTTGTTTCAATTTCACACTATCACTATTGATATCATAGAGTGGTCAATGATAATGGTTTTGAAGAGAACCCACAGTGTGTTTGTTAATGGAGAATGGATTTTATAATTTATAATTTTTCTTTTTCATTGTTTCTTTTTTTCTTTTCTTTTTCTTTCCATTTGTTGAAACAGTAGCATTTTATTTTCTTATTTTTGCATTTAATGAGAATAAAAGGGTAATTAAGATGATTTAAGAAGAATAAAATGGACAACTAAGATGATTCCCTAGTAACATGTGGTTAATCAAAAAATCTATAGAAGAGGCCTATCATTCCCATTAATTTATTCCCGTTGACCCCAACCAAACATTTTATATGGGTATAATTGAATTTGAAACTATAGTGGGGGTTGAAACCCATTTATCAAACACCCCCTAATATACCAATTTTTTTATAAGGTGATAGAAAATGTATAAAATTTCGCTTCCTACTGTCCTCCCTGGTTAGTATTGAGCAATTTTTTTTTCAAATTCTTATTGGAAAAGATTGGTTATGTTTTTATCTTACTTAAACCGCTTTAATCGTACTTCAGAAAATTCCTACTGATTAGATTTAGATATACTAGTTTCTCACATTTGTTTTACTGTGTAATCTTGTCAAACTACAGAGGAGTAGAACCAAGCTGCTCTCCCCGCAGTCCACATGGATCACCTCCATAGGGTTGTTGGCTAATTAGCGTCTTCAACATCTTGTCCTCACACCTAGCGGTTTTCGACCTGGTTCCTGGCAATTTTCTGTGCAGTTGTATTCGCTGTATTTTGGATACATTTAGAGTTTAAGAATTGTATATTCAGATGAATAATATGCTAACCTTTCATCTTATATCAAATTCGTTAATCAGTGTAACAATTTAGATGCCACTACCGTTGGAGAAAAAAATTCCCTATGTTACTGCTATATTTTAGATTATTCAAGAAATTATGGGTAAATTTTCAATGTCAAAAAAATTGAATAAATAAAGTTTGTTTATGGGTTCATGAGTTGGTTTGAAGTTCGTGGGGGTAAAATAACTTATAACATGGTCTGATTAACGAAGAAAGGGAATATGATCAAATACTAAAATTCAGAATTTTGAATTTAAATTTAAATTGAAAACAATGAAATAGTCAGCTTAAGTGCTGGACTTTAATCAACTTAAAGGCCATTGAAAGGTTTTTTGGTAGTAATTAGTGAGGGGGTGTTCAAATTTCAGAAAAAAAATAAAAATCGGTTGATTTTATCTAGATCGGTATTAGATAGCAGTAAAATGGATAACAGAAAAATCGATTCATATCAAGTCTTTAAAGTTTGTAAATAATTTGTAAATGAATATTAAAATTTTGATTACCTAATTCTTGATATCTGGCTAAATTATCAAATTTTAAAAATTAGTACTTTATATATATATATATATATTACATATTAATTTATTACAATTATACACAAATATATTTATTAATGGCATTGTAAGTTATATCTATGCTTCTACAAGATGAAGTTGTCTACAAAGTTTATGCATAACGTTTAAAAGTTTCTGTTTTGATATGTCGTTCATGCATCAAAACGAACATAGCAAATCAATATCGTATTCCACTTGACCTTAAAAGACTTCTTTTATTGAAAATTTTCGAAAGGCTAGATTAGATATATTCTGATCTCTTTTTTTTTTTTTTTTGAGTAATAAAAATAGAGTTTTTATTGATTCTAGTATTGAATTTTGTACACATGGGCCATCTCACCCACAACCACTTACAAAAACAAAGGGTTCCTATACTTCTCTACTATATACATTTTCAGTCAATACTCCATTCTATCACTAGTTCCCAATTTTGTCTTGTTCTTAAAAAGTCTAACCAACCACAAGTCACATACATCACATCTTCAATGATTGTTTTTAACAATTCATAACACACGGCAGGCCTTGATTAACATACCACTTCATTTCTAAGTCTCTAAATATGGTACACAGTTGCAGCTAAAATCAACCTCCTCAAATGATCTACAAATGAGTCAGGTTTCTAGTGAAACGCAAGCCAAGCCATCTCCTCCTCCCATGAATAAGATCCTCAAAAAACAAAACACAATTGTTGTACTTTCATCCAAACTGGTTTAATCGATATATTCTGATCTTTGCTAGTAAACGAGAAAGAATTGAGAGAAATAAAAAAGAAAAAAATAGCCTAACTAACAACATGGGACAGTAATGACAAGAAGAAGAAAACTAAAACTTAATGCCGAAATCGCCAACAAGTAAACAAGAAAGAAATGCCTTGCCGAAGCAGCAAATCAAAGAGCATTGAGACATCAAAGGGATTAAACCACCTAGCATTATCCACTGGCTCAAATAATTAAGGAATGAACATATTGCCTAGCAGAAAATTTGGATGTAAATTTGATTGTCTACAGTTGTTCAAGGGCAGCCGATTGATGTAACTAGTGGCCACTTCTAACCTTACAACGAAGTAATCCTTTCTCCTTGTAAAATTTTTTGGAAGGAAAAAAGAAAAAACCGATATAGCACGAGGAAAAGTACTCTACCCCACCGTCCATTTTCTCAATAAAAAGACAACATAATCTGGTTGGTTCCCATGCTGGAATAATTTTATTGCTGTTGCCTAAGAAAAGATAAAGTGATATAAAAGGAGTAGAAAGAGATATCAAAGGACTTGCAAAGTATTGCAAATCTGTCAATGCCCTTTCTTGACTTCATACTTCTCAATGGAAACTGCGGGTGAGTCTTCTTTACTTATTCAGGTATTTAGCACCCAAACTTTGAAATATGCATGTCCCGTAATATCTTTTAATCACAGTTGCAAGAGGCTGTGAATCTGTTGCCAATTTAATATTCATGGGCGTGGGAAAAGTGAAGTTGTCAAAATCTCTTTCCGTCATACTGCTTGAATAAACCATTTACTCAAAATCAAAAGTAATACACGCATCATTACATACAGGAAATACACATATATATTGGCAGTCTATTTGTGACGACAAGCAATATTTTATGCCGCTCGTGTGAAACTGAAAAGAAGGGAAAGTCGCAATTGCTCTAATGCAAGCCACGCTGCTTGTGTATAATATATACAAGGAAAAACAAAGGCTTCATGGGAGAACATAGATGTGCAGTGAGTGGATTAGTTAGTAATAATCAAGAACAATGGATCGGAGAGCATCATTTCCAATCCTCTACCTTCTGCTTCTGTGGATCATCGTTTTTTTCTACTTCTTCAAGACATCAGAAGCTCGAATATTGTGTCTCAAAAGTGGCCGGTAAGTTTTCGGAAGCTATATGTGCTTTTTCTTCCACTTCTTCTTCTGCTTTTAATTTCTTGGTTGTGGTTCACAGATAGAAATTGAGTGATTATGATAGGCAATCAATAGTGGCAATTGCTATTTTAAGTATGGCCTGGTCTGGGATTTTGAGAGACAAAGAAGCGAAGAGATAATATATGGCAGGAACTAAGTTTTGACAGTGTTTAATATTTAAGAAAGAGAAGGAAATTTTTGGGCACATAAGGTATTAGCAATGTGTTCTTTCATGTTACTAATAGACTAAAGTTGACTACTCAAAAAGGTTAATCATGGCTCTTTACCCTTCATATCTGTCCATGTTTGGGGAGAGAATTTCTTAAAACATTCTGACATTATTCTCCACCTTGCTCCACTTTTCTCTTCCCATACTTCTCCTTAAGTTCTTTTCTAAACCATTCCATGAAAAAATTGACTAAAACCGGAGGGTGCATTTCAAGTATTGCCTTTATTTGCTTAAAAATTTTTACTTGCATTATCGACACAAATTTCAATCACTTTTTCATCTCACATACATCACATCAAAAAAGTACTACAGTATTCTTTTCAACAAATTATCCCAAATAATCTACTATCCAAACACCCATTCTTGAAGTTAATACACATGAAGAGAAGTTCATATACTAGTAACAAAATATTAAGAGAGCAAATGAAGTTAGACGTTTAATGTTGAATGAATCTGCAGGGTACCTACACCCGGTTCTCCTCAAGGTCCACATTTTCTACGGCTATCCCAGAAGTTACAAGGAGAAAACGGATGGCTAAAATAGATTGGCTGTTCTTCCCTCCCCCCCGCCCTTTTTTTTTTTTATTTCTTTGGTTGTCTTAGATATGAGCAGGTGTAAAATTTCCTGTCCATAATCAAGTTTGAAGATTGCTATTTCTCTTATCCATCTCATGGTCCATGGAACAAAAGAACTTGAAACCAAAAGTACCGAACTCGTTTCGATTTCGAGATCGGGCAACGAAATCCAATTGGGTCCATTGATTTTGGGCCTACCCGTCCCGCCATATGGACCCATTAATGTGACTGGTATTCAATTCGTATCTGAGTGGAGTTTGGGCCCCTTCAATGTTAACTAGGTGTCATGCCAAAATATACCACTCTCATATTCTTTGTAAGGGTAAAATATATGTATAGACACACACACACACACACACACACGAGACACTAAATATACTTAGCACAACTAATCATATTTTTTTTCCCGCTAAAGATATTTAACGTTAACAGCATTAATATAACTTAATTCATAGATTTAATTAACACAAGTAGAAAAATAGATCTAATTGATACTTTCTTCAACCGCATAAGCAATTGCATTCAGCATTGCTGCCAAGAGAGTATTTGTTGAATCAACAATTCTATCGAATGCATTGGCATGCTCGGAATCCATCATGCGGACAAGGAAACTTTGCCATACTATCTTGATCAAAACTGCCAGAACTTTTACCTCTTTCGGTACAATGCAATTGGATTATGTCTCAGCTTCCAAAGTCGATTCGACAAAGAAAATTTCGAATTGGAACCCCCCAAAAAATCCCAAAAAAAAAAAAAAGCAACAATTGAGATGTACACCTAAAATCTGCATAACATTGCGTTAGAAGAAGAAAAGATTTCACTGCCGCAAGGCCACAATTGGCAGTGCATCTCTAACCCAATGGGCTTCCCACTCAGAGCACTGCGTATGTCTATTGTGTATTAATTCATCTCAAATAGTATAAACATGTAAATATGAATAAAATAAATGGTCAAAATAATGGCTAACGAAGGGGATGCTACTAGTTTTTCACTATTTGACTCGCAGATGATCAATGGGACATGGACTTTGGGGGGGAGGGGGGGAGAGAGAGAGAAAAATGGGACATGGACTGGATCCATGGAGGGATCTAATTTAACTGATCAAAAAAGTATCTTTTGGTCGATAAAATTATTACTGGGGCTCGTTTAGTTATCTTTTGGTCAATTTAAGAGTTTCTATCTACACAAGTAGCAGATAATTAATTTCATTTGAAGATATCACATTTCCTGATTTCCGGTGAAGAATAGCATGGGTGGTGTAGCTAAATGAAGCTATTGCGATGCATAATGGCATATAAAAGCATATTTGGTGCATGCATTAAGCAGATACAAAATATTAACTTTCTCATGGATTGTCCTTTGAGCAGCAGCTTTGACAAAGAAGCGATGATCATCTGACAGATTTTTTTTATGAAATAAGTTGTGTAAGAAACTAAGCACCTAAAATTGCATAAACCTCTAATTTTTTTTTAAAAAAAAGAGAAATATTGTTAGACAACATCTAGAGTTTTAAAAAATATATATATCTAGAATGGTCTTCAATTTTCCTTATGCTTCAAAGTGTGCATGGGATGCTATACTCACTAAATTATGACGCGTCAGCAATCTTATTGGGAATCACATCCTGTGACTACAGGGTACAGTCGAAGGTGGGAGATCTGGCGTTTAAAAATTAAATGTAGAACACAAATTTTAATGTGTTAAAAAACTTTATTATGATTTTCGATCTTATTATATTAGTGTCTGTATTTATTTTGTTAATGTCTATATCACTTACGCCATAGTGTATGCTATACCGTAGAATTGGTACTAGCTAGTACAGCATGGCTCTTGCAACACGCACAAATGGAGAAAATGTTCAAACCGGCCACGTCGATGTTCAATCTATCAAACTAAGAACAGTTTTTCCCCACAAGTGCTTGAAGAAATTTTGGCACCGCGGGGGACCGACTGCCTAGTAGTTTACGCAAATCGACTTTGAAGTTTGAATACTGAAGACATACAGCAGACTTGGCAAGTCCAGTCAAGAAGATGTGGCGACTTAATTTTAGGCCATTAAATCCTGAGAAGTGAGATGCATCCACGTCTATAAACAAGTCTTTAAGCCAAAATTTATATATAAACCCACAAACCTAAAACTGTAAGTTGCATAAATTTGAAGCAGAAGATAAAAACTTGAGAAAACAAAATGCTTGGAAAAGCAGCCTTAAGCGTTGTCCTGATGGTGCTGTGGGCTATCATTCTCTTGCTTTCCTTTCAGACACCAGTCGCACGTCAGCTTTATACTGGAGGGGGATGCAGGCAGGCGTGAGTATTATCTCTGGTTGTCTTGTCTTTTGAGTTCTTATTATCCCTAATCTATATATGCATTTACCCCACTCCATGAATGGATTTAATGACCCTCGTAGTGTTTCAGTGACTGCTTCAGAATTGAGAATGCGATTCATCACCAAGATTCATTCTCGTTTCTTAAAGAATATGATCATTTGGTAATTGGTGTAAACAATTGATATGAACTACTACACCAATTTTTTCATTACATGGTAGAGAATGTAAAAAATTTCGCTTCCTATTCTCCTTCCAGGCTGGTATTGATCAATTTTTTTTTTCACAATTCTTATTGGAAAAGATTAGTTATGTTTTAATTTTAATTAAACAGCTTTAATCGTGCTTCAGAAAATTCCTACTCATTAGATTTAGATATACTAGTTTCTCACATTTGTTTTACTGTGTTATCTTCTCATCTACAGAGGAGAAGAGCCAAGCTGCTCTCCCCGCGGTCAAATTCCATAGGGTTGCTGGCTAATTAGCATCTCAAGATATTGTCGTCACACCTAGTGGTTTTCGACCTGGTTCTCCGGCAATTTGCTGTGCAGTTGTATTCGCTATACTTTGGATACATTTAGAGTTTAAGAATTGCAAATTCAGATGAATAATATGTTAACCTTTCTTCTTATATCAAATTCGTTAATCAATGTCATAATTTGGAAAAAAATTTCCCCATGTTGAGGCTATATTTTGGATTATTCAAGAAATTATGGAAAAATTTTTAATGTCAGAAAAATTGAATAAGTAAAGTTTGTTTATGGGTTTGTGAGCTGGATTAATTAAAGTTCACGGGGGTAAAAGAACTTATAACATGGTCTGATTAACAAAGAAAAGGAATAGGAACAAATATTAAAATTCAGAATTTTGAAATAAAAACTAAGTTGAAAACGATAAAATAGTCGTTTAAGTGTTGGAATTTTTTCAGCCTTTTTTCCCCCTTTTCTACTATAATTAAATGGCCTCAAACCTGAGATCTCTTACCTTTTTTTTTTTTTCATTTTTCTTTTAAGTAGGAGTCTCAGGTTCGAGACCTCTTACTTATACTTTCCCCTCCCACCTCCCAACCCATCTCCCCTCCCTCCAAGTATTGGACTTTAAACAACTTAAAAACTATGTTTTAGACTTCGAAGCAATCACTCGGTTGAATTCAGGGATTAGGGGTCAATGGGTTGATCGGTTCAATTGAGGGTCAAACCGATGAAGTCATATGTCATATATATATATATCGTCATATATATATATATATATATATATATATATATAGAAATCTTATAAATGGGCATACATATAGAAATCTTATACATGTTTAATCCTTGACAAATATAAATCCAACTAATGGAACAAGTTTTTTCATAATACTTAAAAATAACACATTTTAGAACTATCTAAGCCATTCTTCATCTTCATCGTTATCATCCTTATCTCCAACTTCCATAACTTATCAAGTCAATATTATCCTCATCATCCTCATCATCAAGGTGTTAAAAACCAAAACAAGAAAAAAAAAAAGATAAGAGGAGAAAAAATTACAATAATGCAATGCACTATTCAACTAGCCTAGCTATGGCGAATATGCACATGCATAAAAACAACAACCTACTACTTGAGTTTATATGGAGATCAATAAATTACTCTTAGCAAAAGACAACAAAACTAGCAAAGATGGCATAGATTGATAAATTAAGATGTCAGCTTCAATTAGAAATCTTTCTAGATGATCATTTGTCAAGTATTTTGGGAGAAGGCATTCACTCTCCCAGTTTGGGAGCCCCACGGCATTGATATTAACAATACACTTTATGGTACAATTATACCATTACTTCTCTTAGCAATTCCTCTCAGTCTCAAATTACAGGTATTTATATCAAGAATAGTTTTTGGGCTGAAGAAACTTTATATGGCCCAATAATCTCCCAAAATTTTGCTCTTGTAACATGTAAATGTAATTGGGAAGAAGATACTTTGTTCCCTAGTTTGGGAGATTTACCAGTATTTATAATAGATGTACAAAATTATTAGTCCAAGATAATTTAACAACCATATTTGCCAAGTTTTTCCTTATCTTGTGATTTTAAATCTTCCTCAATTCTTGTCACACCAACACTTATTGATCAACGTAAATATCTAAAAAGTGAAAACCAGTTAGGTTCACAAGTTTTATGCTTACCCCTAATAACAATCACATGCCTAAACATTTTGTATACATCTCCCAAATGCAAAGTGTCTACAAGAAGCTATTAAACGAGATTTATCTATAGCATGACTTTGATTATACTTTTTTTAATTGATTGTCCAAGTGAAAAATTTGATGCCATATACCAATGAAAACTTAAATTTATGCTTACAAGTTTCTTTAATTTTTCTACTCATGTGTACAAGTTTATTTTTCTACAAATTTTAATCTTATGACCTTGAACAATGGAAACAATTTGGTCATTGAAACAGAACCGCAAGGTGATTCCAAAAGTAGGACATGATATGTTTAAAAAAAATTAAAGACAACAAAATTACCAATTGGGAGCTTGAAGTCCGGAGTTGGCGGTGGTAAAGAAGGCTATTGGGGAGGCAGTTGTGGTGGAGGACAGGAAGAGCTATGGTTGAGGGCCTAAAAAAGAAAGAGGAAAGAAGCCGTTTCTGGAAGTTTCAAGTTGATTGAAATCTAAATTACACCATAGAAGTAGCGGTCTTGGAGAGTTGAAGTTAGGGAGCTACGGTGGCATCGGTGGTGGAGGCTGTTGATTGCTAGGAGCAGCGGTCGTAGGTGGAGGAGTTAGGGTTAGATGTTAAGAAATAGAAAAAATAGAGGAGATCAAGAGTTGTTTGTTTGGTGATCTTTCCAAATTTTTTGATTTTTTTCATATATTATTGGTTGTTGATTGTTCAATTGGTCAATAAAGTTAAAAAAATAAAAGAAAATTTGAGCCAAAAAATGGAAGGAGAAAAAACCGGGTTTTACTCGATTCTCCGATTCTTATGGTCAAACTTGAGTTTTAACTGGATTTGACTAATCTTATTACTTCCAAGTTTTTGTACTGACTCGAACCGGTTACTTGGAGGTTCCGGTTTGATCAGTTCGACCAGTTGGTCCGGTTCGAGTCTGAAAACATTGCTTAAAGGCCATTGAGTGGGCTGTAGTAATTAGTATCGATGTTCAAATTTCAGAAAAAATAAAAATAGTTTGATTCTATCTAGATCAGTATTAGATAGTGGTGAAATGGATAACAGAAAAATCAATTCATGTCAAATCTTTAAAGTTTAGTAAATAATTTGGAAACGAATATTAAAGAATTGATTACCTAGTTCTTGATTACCTGCTAAATTATCAGATTTTAAAAATTAATAGTTTATATATATATTACATATTAATTTATTACATTATATACTAATATATTAATTAATGGTATTGTAAGTTATAACTATGCTTCTACTAGATGAAGTTGACTACAAAGTTCATGCATAATAGCGTTTGAAATTTTCTGTTTTGATATGTCGTTCATGTATCAAAACAAAAATAAAAAATCAATATCGTATTCCTCTTGACCTTAAAGACTTGTTTTACTGAAGATTCTCAGAAGGCTAGATTAGATATATTCTGATCTTTGCTAGTGAACGAGAAAGAATTGAGAGAAATGAAAAAGAAAAAATCGCTTAACCAACAACGTGGGACGGTAATGAAAAGAAGAAGAAATCTGAATTAATGCCGAAATAGCCAACAGGTAAACAAGAAAGAAATGCCTTGCCGAAGCAGCGAATCAAAGGGCATTGAAAGTTGAGACATCAAAGGGATTAAACCACTAGCATAATTCTTTGGCTCAAATAATAAGGATTGAACATATTGCCTAACAGAAAATTTAGATGTAAATTTGATTGTCTACAGTTGTTCAAGGGTAGCCGATTTAACTAGTGGCCGCTTCTAACCTTATAACGAAGTAATCCTTTCTCCTTCTAAAATTTTTTGGAAGGAAGGAAAAAAAACCGATATAGCACTAGGAAAAGTTCAACCCCCACCATCCAATTTCTTAATAAAAAGACAGCATTATCTGGTTTGTTCCCATGCTGGAATAATTTTACTTCTGTTGCCTAAGAAAAGATAAAGTGATATAAAAGGAGTAGAAAGAGACATCAAAAGACTTGCAAAGTATTGCAATTCTGTCAATGCCCTTCTTGACTTCATACTTCTCAATGGAAACCGCGGGTGAGGCTGCCCTACCCAGCCAAATCGACCCATTAATATGACTGGTATTCAATTCGTATCTGAGTGGAGTTTGGGCTCCTTCATTGTCAACAAGGAATCATACCAAGATATACCACTCTCATATTCTTGGGAAGGAAAAAAAAAATACACACACACACACTAAATATACTTAGCATAACTAATCATATTTTTTTTTCCTACTAAAGCTATTTAATTTTAACATCATTTATATGCTTGTTTAATTCATAAATTCAATTAATACAAGTAGAAAAATATAAATTGGAAAATTGTTTAACCGTACCTAACTCTTGGCCATTACTACTCTCAATATGTAACCATCTATAATCACATAGAGGGAGAAATAGAGTTGGAGAGAGGTAGAGAAAAGTTCAGGGGCGAAAAATAAAAAGGAAATGAAAGGAAGAGAGAAAAGAAAATAAAATGCAATATATGAACAGAAGAGGGACCAATCAGGACTTGGCAAAATTACGTTAATTTTTGAATTAGACATATTCAAGTAGTTAAAATCCGACAAGGTATTATTTATGTTAAATGTATGTTAAATTTACCTAACAAATTCCAATACCTAGCTAGGTCGGTCACATGGAATGATCAACTGTTAGCACAACAAAATCAAGAATCTCCTTGATCTTGGGTGGTAAGCTATAATCCGTTGTCCAATTGTGGAAGGCCAGAAATGCAATAGAGATATTCAATGTCTAATTTGGTTAAATATGGATCTTGGGTACAGCAGTAGTAGTTGATTTTCCATATTTGAATTTGAAAAATATATATTACAGACTTGATAGAAAGAAAAGAAAATTCTGTTACAAAGGTTTGTTGGCATATTAAATCAAGACTCAAAAATAGAAGTTTCTATATTATTGTTTAGCAGTGTTTTAGTCAAGTTAGATTTTGGTAATTCTAATGGAGTCAAGTTATGGTAGTTTTATTGTTTAGGAATTAGTATTTGATTAGGAAATTTCTTGTGATTGTAAGACTTATTTACCAAGTCATCTAGTCTATAAATAGGGAGTATTATTATTGTTATCAATTGAGAAGAGTGAAATTTGAGAGCCTTTTTATTATTTGTGATTATTGATATATATTATTGATTTATTCCTCTTCTCTCGCACATATATGTATGTGTGTAAGTTGTCTCTCCCTCCCCATATATATCTCCATCATAACAAATTTATCTCCCATATTGATTCTCTTGAATTTATTTTCTTGTACAGTTTTTGATGAATTTTTTGGATTATACATCTGGTATTAGAGCCCTAGATTCAAGAAAATTGATTCTGGGGTGCCTGTGAATATTAAAGAATTGGTTTGACTATGAAATTAGTTATGAATGTTTTCCGCCGTCAGAGTTAGAGTATAAGGTTTGCTAGGAAAAAAAATTAATTGATTGAGTTAGATCACGAGATTGGTCTGGAAGTGTATAGTTGATGAAAATTGGAGACCATAAGATTGGTCCAAAAGAATCGTTAGATTGATTCGAGATTTTGATAGAAATCGGAAAAAATCTTATCAGTTGAGTTGTGATTATCAAAATCACAAAGTGATCAATTGTCAACAAATTGACGTCAAATTGTGCCATGAGAACAGTCTATCTAGTTGCGTGTCTATCTAGATGCGTGGATTATTGTAACAAGAGAAATGTTTGAACATAAAGAACCAGTATAAGGTGATATTGGCGAAATTTGCAAGGGAGATTAACTCAAGAGAGATTGATTTAAGGGACTCAATGTTGGCACATTAAATCAAGATTCAAAAATAGAAGTTTTTATATTATTATTTAGCAGTGTTTTAGTCAAGTTAGATTTTTGGTAATTCTAATAGAGTTATGTTATTGTAGTTTTATTGTTTAGGAATTAGTATTTGATTAGTAAATTTCTTGTGATTATAAGACTTCTTTACAAAGTCATCCAGTTTATAAATAGGAGGTCTTATTATTATTATCAGTTGAGAAGAGTGAAATTTGAGAGTATTGTTATTATATATGATTATTGATATATATTATTGATTTATTCCTTCTCCCATATATACTTGTATGTGTGTAAATTGCCTCCCCATATGCCTTGGTGTTATCAAATTTATCTCACATATTGGTTCTCTTAAATTTATTTTCTTGTACGGTTATTTTATGAATTTTTTGGGTTCTACAAGGTTCGTGATAGGAGATTTTTTTTGCTCATCAAAGCGGAATTTTTGAAGCCACCGCTTGCTGCAAAAGTGCTTGGGAAAATTCAGTTGTTTACATGTACCTGTATAGCTTTGAGTAACAAAAAATAATCATATACGTATACTTTTAAACTCTCTGTAATTTATTAACTCAATCGAAACAAACAAGAGGTAATCGTGCTAAAGCAGAACGATGGGTTAAACAAGGTGATTTAGTGGACCAAAATTAGTTGATCGAACACAAAGTATATTGTTGCTTCTTGATTGAAAGGAAGAACAATGAGTAGGGAACTCAAGAATAATGGAGAGAGGAGAAGGATGCCACCAGAGCACCATGTAGGAAAGTATGTGAAATGCCAAGGATAGCTATAAATAAATTCACAAAGGCTCCTAGAAGGCTGAAGTGCCAAAGTTATACATCCATAATCAAAACTGCACAGAAAAAAGAAAAGGAAATATGATGCTTTCTTCTCCCCTGTTGCATCAAACATAATTTGAAAAAATGAAACCGATCTGGTCAATGATTGAAAGGATGAGGTTCTGGATTCAATTAAATAGAATATCACGTGGTCTTAATCCTAATTAGATAGAAATCGCAATAAAAGTAATGAAAATGGAAAGCAATGGATTAAGACCACGTGGAATTCCATTTTTATTGCACGTGGTTCTGAATTCAATTGAATAGAATTCTACCTGGTCTGAATCAATTGCTTTCCATTTTCATTACTCTTATTGCCATTTCTATCTATTAGGATTAAGACCACGTGAAATTTTACTTTTGTTGCCATTTTTAGAAGCGCTTCTGAATCATCAGTTGTGGTTCTGAATTCAATTAAGTATAATTCCACGTGGTCTTAGTTCTAATTAGATAGAAATGATGCTAAGTAGAATTCCATGTGATCTTAATCCTAATTCAATAGAAATGGCAATAAAAGTAATGAAAACAGAAAGTGATAGAGACCCAGATGTTGGTGATGTTGATTGAATTAGTGCTCCGGATCCTTTTGTTTGCCAGATTTGATGATTAAGACTCGTTAGATGGCAATAAATTCCCGATTATTGGATTAAAAGCCCAACATCAGGAACTTGGTTAGTTGATAAGTATTGTGAATCTTAGCACTCTTACAGACACACACTCTCTATCTAAGCAAGGGACACCCTTGATGGAAAGAATGTCGACGAGAACATCCACCCTTGGTCAAAATTTTCCCAAGTTTCTTCAGAAAAAGCGTCACCCTCAACTTTCCAAAACCTTTCTCGACATATAAAGAAACAGAAATAACCAAAAGAAAAATGGTAAAAGAGAAACTTTTCAAAATTGTTACCACTAATCCTACAACGTTGGTTAATTTTCCTGATAGATTTCTGAGAAGACAGTGCGTAACTATATAAACACTTTCGATGCTGCACAATTTTTGTATTCTCCAGCTGTTTATTTCAAGCAAGCAAAAATACACATGCTCGTCAGGTATTATAACTCTTTCATCTTCTACGGAAAAATTTTTTTTTTAAAATGTTTCTTCAATTTCTTTTGTGATGTCAGAATAGACTATGATAGCCGCAAAAAAGTATTACGAATTAAAAAATTCGAGAATGGCAACATTTAGTTTTCGTCGGCGGCCTCGAAAGAGCAGTCATCCACTTCCATCCTATACAAATTCGATTCAAGATGAGTTTCGGTTTTGGCCCTTGATTCAAGAAACCATGAAAAAAACTCTGAAGAAATCTCGTCAATCTAATCCAAGAAAAATTGAGGAGTCGTTAAGAATTACTACCAGTTTGCCTAATCTTGATAATCATCAGCAGAAAAAGAATCAAGAGATTTGCATGAAGGAAAAATTCTCCTTCAAGAAATCTTCTGGAAAGCGACATTCTGAAGTGATAACAAATGCAAAAAGAGCAATCAAGAGGAAAGTAGTGAATTCTGATGATCAAACTGTGCTGACGAATAATGGAGAAGGCAATGTTCATGAAAATCTTGTGCGGGGGAATCGCACTAATGTTGTTCCTCCATCATTTCAAGAACTTCCTAAGGAGTTGATGAATTTTATAAGGGACAATAGGGATACAAAGGACCCTGTGCTGGTGATTAAGAAGAAACTAAATGCATCAGATGTGGATGCTGGACTTTAGAGATTCTCAATACCATGTAAACAAGTGGTGAATGAGTTCTTGACGGAAAAGGAGAGGAAAAGATTCAACAAAGAGAACAAGCAAGAAGAAATTGATACGGTTTTGATTGGATCATCGTCTGTCCAACATAATATCAAGTTGAGAAAATGGTACATGTCTACTTCTTCCTCGTACGTTTTGGTGAGCGGTTGGAATGAGTTTGTGGAGAAGAATGGATTGGAAGCAGGGTTGATGTGCAGCTTTGGTCATTCAAGAAGGGGTCGAAATTGTGTTTCATTCTGATTAAGATTTAATCAGTCCCACGGTTACTAGTGCTTAATTAGTTTGTTAATTAAATTCTTGGACAGTACATTTGTATCAATTGAACGAGAGTGCAATTATGTTGAATCTAAGAGAACTATCAGACAACAAACTATTCCTTAGGATTGTCTTAGACTCCGACTCTAGGCATATATGGAGGGCAGATTTGAAGAAAGCACAGAAAGAAACATCAAAATCAAATATAGATCATTTCACCAATTTATGCTATAGATCATTTCTTTAGATTTTAGTCACATTCATCTGACATCCCAAACCTCCCAAGGATGTTATTTTTAACTAAATATATTTGGCAATCCTTTGAGGATCTCCTGAATGACAATATCCTGCAAGTTGAAGTATTTAGATGTTCAGTAACAGGAGAAACGGTCATCTTCTTTAAAGACTTTCCATAGTGCAGAAGATACTCAAGTAACTTGAATACATATTCCTCCTGCCAGAAATGTGTGATTTTTAATTCCTTGAGATTTTTAATGAAGTCTATGGGAAAAATTTCTCAGAAGAGACACTCCTTCTCTTCAGCAATGTTGTCCCATATCATCTATCCATTTAGAGGAGATTAAAATTGGAAAACCTAATTTCTGTAATTCATTGATAAAATAGTTTATGATCACGTACTTGATCAAACACAAGCACTTCAAGATTAGCGGCATTTTCAAGTAAGCTTGGTAGTGTTTTCCAGGAAAAGACATGGTCAATATCACAAGAATCATGGAACGCTTTAATCTCCAGAGTGATCAAATTTTGGAAAGCATGCAAGAAATCTTGTGAATAATGCAGAGCCTTCATGTAATTGAGAAAGGACCAAGAATTATTAGTGACAATTTAAAAGTTGCAACTTATGAAGCCAAGAAAAGCCAAAATTTAAGGATAAAAAGGGTACCTCGAGTATGCGTATATGTAAACAAAGTGATTCCACTGTTTGTACCCTGTTAAGATGCTCAGCAACATGCTGAGTTCTTAGTTTATCTGCTTGTTGAAAATGTAATTTGGCTCGAACAAGAAAATTCAAGCTTTGAATGAAGTTTACTCTATCTGAAGATGCCGCATAGGCCAAATATTTTAGGTTTGGAGTGTTTATGATAATAGTACTTGATGAAGGGGCTAAAAGCTGTCCAAAAGAATTCATCATTCAAGAGGTCCAAATGAAGAATGGGACGTCCAAGAGGTCTTCAAGAGTTTGGAAATGATGATCATAAGGTTTACATGCTCATCCAGGCGATTGAAGCAAAGGAAGAAGCGTTAGAGGAATGAAAACCCTAGTTTAGCTCTAAAGTCAATTTCGGTTTCTAGGGTTTCTTTGGTAATTTGGTCCGAATGTTGTTTCTTATGTTTCTAGCTTAGTTAGTTCAATTAACGTAGGCTTTCAATTAGTTGAAATAAGCTAGGTTGACCAAACAGTCAAAACCTAGGCCGATTAGGATTAGGTCTTGTCTAGTCGTTTAATTCATTTTCCTAGCAGTATTAGCATTGTCTTGTAAGGCTATAAATAAGCCCATAAGGCTGGCCGAACACACACTTCAGTTTTATCAATAAAAATTTCTACTTTTCTTATGAGAATTGCACGTCTCTTTTCCAAGAGATTTCTTCTTAAATACTTGAAAGTTTCGAGTGTTCATTAGACTTATCAATCAAAAACCGCACTTGATTGTGACATCATCTACCAATAGCCTTGGTTCGCTTCTCCATTAAGTTACGGGTTGAGATTAAATTCAATATTCGTAATTTCGCGGATTAGAAGGGTCAAGAGTCTTCCGCAACTCTAACTTGATCATCGTCTAGATCCTACATCAATTCATATCATCTTGGTAATCAGAGCTAGTTGACGGTATCAAGTATATCCCTTTGTTCTTGTTTATTTTTGTTTTATTGGTGTCAAAATTCTGTCCAGGGGAAAAAAAATACTGTTCATAGCTACTGTTCATTATTACTGTAGTATTACTGTTCATCCCGAATTCACTGTTCATCCGGATTTTAATCTCTAGTTTCTTGATTGTTTGTCTTGTGTTCTTGTGTCTTGAGTCTTGAATAATAATAATAAAAAAAATTCTGTCCACAAAGTTGTTGAGCTATCGTAGGGTTGTTTCTTGTGTTTCTTGCTTTCGAATCTTTGGTCATCTTGCATTCTTGTTGTGTCATTTGAAGCGTTAAAATTCTGGTCATCTTGAATTTTTTGGTGGTGTCGTGTAGTCTTGGATTTCTGGTCATATATTGAGTTGTTCTTGTGCTAGTCAATCTACCCGTGCCTTGTCTTGGTTCTTGTTTGTGCTGTCCGTTTTGTTCCTTGTGTTTTGCAAGTGTTGTCGCTTGGAAATTCTGAAATCTTGAACAATGGCTAGAAATCCATGGCTGAACCTTGCTCAAACTTTTTAATCTTGAAACATAATTGTGGCCATATTGGGTTCTTGAAACAAAACCTAGAGTTCTTGAACAAATCTTCAACCAAAATCTTGAACCTAGGGGCTGTTTTTTAGAAATCTTGAAACTGATTGCAAACACATTTATCATTCTTGAATTCTGGAAAATTCAAAGATGGATTCTTGAATTCTAAAAGCAATCAAGTCAGCTGAAGTGAAAAAAGCAAAAAGGAAAAAAAAAAGGAAACGAAAGAAAGAAAGAAAGAGAGCCGACCTGTTCTTCTTGAATCTTGCTGGAATTGAATCTGCCTTGCATGTTGATCCACAACTTTGTGTTGCAATTGTTGCTCAAAACTTGAAACACGTCTTGTTGATTGCTAGAACATAGTTGCATGTGTTGGGAAGGTTAAAATCTGAAATTGGAAGCTGAAACATAAACCAGAAATCAGCTTCGAAAACTCCCAGATTTACTTTCCAAACTTTGATAAGGTTTCTTGTTGCAAAAAAAAAAAAAAAAAAAATCCGAATAAGAAACCTTTCCAAATCTTGCAAATAGCTTTCCTAATCCTTAAATAGCAGCAAAACCACATCCAAAGGGGGATAACATCCAGGAAATACCAATCCAAAACAGCTTTGGAAGCCTTCCACCGTTGCAAACCTAAACCGGTTTGGATTGGGAAATTGTGAAACCTTCTTTGAACCCGAACTTTGCTTGACATTGGAAGCCATCATTTCACCTGATTTGTTCTGTTTTCCAGCATTGGTTGAGTCCTTTAACTTGTTTTATTGTCGAGCAATTCAGCTTTCTTTAGTCTTTCCAATTCAATTAGGAGTCTATTAGTTTCCTAAATTGAGTCTTATTTCCCAATCTGTTTTTGTCTTAGTTTCCTAATATTTTTCCAGCATTATTTGTGTCCATTTTCTAGTCCTAAATTACATGTTTGACCCTCATTAAATGTTCTGGAAATTTGAAGGATAATTGACCAAATTACCCTTAGATTCTTCAAGTTCATTTTTAGGGTTTCTTAGTTGTTGTCATTTGAAATTTTTTCAGCTTTGAGTTGAGTTGTAGCCTTCTTAATTCTCAATTTCTTGCATTGTTTCTTAATCTCCAAGTGAATCGGCTGTGATACATCATATTCTCATGAAGGTGATTGGTGATATGCCCTTGAACTTGCTTGAAATTTCTGATTCTTCAAGGGGGAAAATCAAGGAATTTGGGAGTGCTTGGTGAGATCATTAGAGTGGAATAAAACACTTGAGTGATACACAAGTGCGAGAGAAACACGTAAGGGAGTGAGTAAGGTGTTTTTCTATCACGAGTTTGTTCATTTGCAGGTTTTTAATAATGGCTAATGGAGATGAGATGACCATAGCCCAATTTGCACTAAAGATGCATGCTATGAGGGCAAAATTTGATAGGGAGATGGAGACTAAACTTAAATCTCTTAAAAGATGACTTGATAAATTAGAAGATAAATCTTTCAATAGGAGGGGTTCCAATCATTCTAGTTCCCATATTCCACTGACCTTTTCAAGGTTGCCCAATCACACCATGAGTTTCCCCGTGAACGTGCATTAAGAGTTCGTGAGAAATATAAGCATATTGGTGATAAGCATAAGGAGAAGCAAAGATGTGAGCAAAGAGCCTCTAGATGGACTTCATCCTCAATCAAAAGAGCCTCACTTGAGGTGCCTAAAACATCTCAAAGCAAATCATTGCTATGTGAACAAAAAAATGAAAGGTGAAATTGGGAAGATGAGTCGAATGTGACGGTTGATGGAATTATGCAACCATTGAATGCCTATCTCAAGCCATACATTAAGCACCATAATCAAACATCTACAATGGTGGCTAGTGAAGAACATTCCATCATCACATGTGAGCAAGAAGAGCTTCACATCCTATCTACACTAGCTTCAAATCAAGTGCTAGTTGAGGAGAAATTGTGTGAAGTGCAAAATGACAGTGTGAACAATGATGTACCATTTGAGCATGAGAGTAAAGAGGAGCCTACGTTGAGCTTGAGTGGTAACATGAGTGAAGAAGAAGAAAAGAGTGCACGTGAGTTGATTGTGAGTGGAAAAATAAATGAGCGTGAAAGAGTTTATTATTTTCCTAACGATCTTAACTTTACTTTATTTAGTGTTAATGGTCTTTTGAAGTAAGGATGGTTTTGATGTGCACCATTGCAAAATCTTTCAATAGAATGATGTTCTTTCGAGTTATTGCAAATTTCTATATTCACTCCAAAGAGTTGAGGACTGTTTTCACCAACCAACATTTGAGTTTGAAAGGGAGTTTTCAATCTTATCCTATGGTCAATCCTTGTGCATTTAACAGCCGTGCTATTTGTTTGAATTGTGTCGATTGTTTTGGTAGTCCTTTGAGTCATTTTGAGAGGTGTGGTTGCCTTACTTGTAAGAGCCTAATGTCGAGTCCTTATGAGTTATTTGTTTTCTTTAAGTCATGCGATTATTGTGTTACAAGTACTGATACATGTTTGCCTAGTGATTTTAGTGTGTTTTAGGTTGTGCTAGAGGTATTGTAATAATACATGGAATTCACGTATTTCCATCATGTTATCAATTAGGGGAATGTGGTGATTACATTTATTTTGCTAATATTCATTCACCATCCTTTGTGTTTGATCCAGGAATACACGTGATGGGTTATTGGCAAGAAATGTGTGAGCTGAAGTGTGCCTGTTGGTTCGTGTTCAAGTTGGGCAGACGGCATGCTTCTTGGCTCGCATTCATCCAAACGTTTCCTGAAGTTCTTCATCACAAACAATCATTCGATTTAGGACAAATCACCTTCAAGAGGAGGGGAATGATGGAGGAGCTAAAAGCTGTCCAAAAGACTTCATTATTCAAGAGGTCCAAATGAAGAATGAGACGTCCAAGAGGTCTTCAAGAGTTTGGAAATGATGATCATAAGGTTTACATGCTCATCCAAATGATTGAAGCAAAGGAAGAAGCGTTGGAGGAATGAAAACCCTAGTTTAGCTTTAAAGTCAATTTCGGTTTCTAAAGTTTCTTTGGTAATTTGGTCCAAATGTTGTTTCTTATGTTTCTAGCTTAGTTAGTTCAATTAACTTAGCTTTTCAATTAGTTGAAATAAGTTAGGTTGACCAAACAGTCAAAACCTAGGCCGATTAGGGTTAGGTCTTGTCTAGCCATTTAATTCATTTTCCTAATATTATTAGGATTGTCTTGTAAGGCTATAAATAAGCCCATAAGGCTGGCCGAACACACACATCAGTTTTATCAATAAAAATTTCAGCTTTTCTTGTGAGTATCTCTTTTCCAAGAGATTTCTTCTTAAATACTTGAGAGTTTCGAGTGCTCATTAAACTTATCAATCAAGAACCGCACTTGATTGTGGCGTCATCGACCAACAGCCTTGGTTCGCTTCTCCATTAAGTTACGCGTTGAGATTAAATTCAAGATTCCTAACTTCACGGATTAGAAGGGTCAAGAGTCTTCCGCAACTCCAACTTGATCATCATCTAGATCCTACATCAATTCGTATCAGTACTGTTCTTGCTCTCGTCATATGTATGGAACTCATCATAGGCCAAACTTTCAAGATTCTTGGCTCCACCAGAATAGTACTGTACTCACCTACACTACGATACTGAACAATTGCCATTTTTTTCATTGAACAACTGGAAAAATTAACAACTGTAGCTTTAGAGTCTCCATTCTCTCCTAGGAACAACGGAATGCTATACATAATTTTTCAAGGAAAGGACATCTCTAAAGGGTGCATTTGATAAAACTGAAATCTGAAAACTGAAGTCTGAAATCTAAAAACTGAAATCTGAAATCTGAAATCTGAATTTATTAAGTGATTGAATTATTAAGTATTAGATCTAATACATTTAAATGTATATCACATTCAGTGATAAGTGAAAAGTTTATCACTTATTTTTGGGAGCAAGTTTTGCCCAAAAGATTCAGTGCCACTTAATTAATTCAGATGTTCTATTTTTGGTTATCAAACGCATCTAAATGGTTAAGATCTGAATCCATTAAGTTTAAATGCTAAATTGGGTTATCAAATTGGGCCTAAGCCTCCTAATAAAATCTTCATCAGCCAATTTGAATCTCAAATGCATTACCTTAAGATTTGGTAAAAATACTGTACTGGGAACGTCCAAACTTGTAGTTAGTTCCAGCGTGAACGAACTTTTGCATGTAAATATTCCCAGAGAAGATAAACGGGGGCCATATCTTGCATCTGTAGATAGTACAGCAGATATCAGTGATTCAATTGCCACCCAAAACTTTTCCTCACTCCACCAAAGATAGAATTCAAACTTTCTGGCGGTAGCCCCGTTTCGCAGACGAGCTATTCTGTTGCCTAGATTTATAATATCTCCAAATTTTTCAATTGATGCACTTGAAATTCAAGAACAATATCAAGAACTGAAGCGAAAAGTTTTTTCCATCGGGTGGATAAAACAGGAGTGGCAGCACATTCAGTGGTGGGGAGAAAGGATATAATGCACGAAAGAAGCTCATCAGGAGGGTTACTGATCCTATCAATTCCAACTTGGGTGTCAGCAACCTTTTCCATTCTAGTTACTCAATAAAGTTCAAAACTCAAAGATTTCAAATGGGTTTTTTATCCAATTGTTCTAATATAAAAATAGGTTTTCGATGAAACTTCAGATACAGCTAAGTTTTTTATGTTACTATATATTCTCAACTAATCACAAAAGAAGAGAGAACAGAAACTAAAATATCAAAAAAGAAAACAGAAAAAGCTTGAATTGGAGTTGAAGGTTTAAGGGGCTTTGGTTGTTTAAGAAATCAATAGCAGGGTAAATTAATTCGTAGAGAAGTGAAGAATTTATAAGATTTTGTAACTCTGAAAACAGAAGCGGCAGCACCCGCTTTGACTGTTCTCTCGGGTCTGTGCTTCAAAATATTTGCTTATTTTGGAAATTGAACCTTGGGTATCCTACGGTAGAAACTAGGGTTTGGAAGGTCGAGAATATGGTTAAACCAAATTTTTGGTTTTTAATCTTACATATATTAAAGCATTCATTTACTATAAGAACGTACTAAAAATTCATAGATATATACACATTTAAAGTTAAAAAAATTATATATCAATTAGGTTTTAAAAACTTAGACTTAAAGTTAGACAATTTATATATATTGAATATTGTTATTGTAACCTACGCATATAAAGCTGAGAAATTTATAATACGGATCTAGTTATTGCAAAACGCCAAGAATAGCTATAAATAAAATCACAAACAAAGGCTCCTAGAAGGCTAAATTGCCAAAGTTATACATCCATAATCAAAACTGCACAGAAAAAAGTAAAGGAAATCCGATGCTTTCTTCTCACCTGTTGCATCAAACACAATTTGCAAAAATGAAACCGAGCTGGCCAATGATTGAAAGGATTAAGCTCTGAATTCAATTAAATAGAATACCATGTGGGCTTAATCCTAATTAGATAGAAATGTCAATAAAACTAATGAACATGCAAAGCAATGGATTCAGACCAGGTGGAATTCTATTTAATTGAATTCAGAACCACGTGTAATAAAAATGGAATTCCACCTAGTCTGAATCCATTGCTTTCCATTTTCATTACTTGTATTGCCATTTCTATCTAATTAGGATTAAGACCACCGGAAATTCTACTTTGTTGTCATTTTTTAGATGCGTTCAATCACCGATGTTGTCAATTAAATATAATTCCACATGGTCTCAGTTCTAATTCGATAGAAATGATACTAAGTAGAATTCCATGTGGTCTTCATCCTAATTCCTTCGTTACTTTTATTGTCATTATCTAATTAGGATTAAGCCCACATGGTATTCTATTTAATTGAATTCAGAACCACGTGTAATAAAAATGGAATTCCACCTGGTCTGAATCCATTGCTTTCCATTTTCATTACTTGTATTGCCATTTCTATCTAATTAGGATTAAGACCACGTGAAATTCTACTTTTGTTGTCATTTTTAGATGCAGTTCTGAATCACCAGATGTTGTCAATTAAATATAATTCCACATGGTCTCAGTTCTAATTCGATAGAAATGATGCTAAGTAGAATTCCATGTGGTCTTCATCCTAATTCCTTCATTACTTTTATTGTAATTTCTATCTAATTAGGATTAAGCCCACATGGTATTCTATTTAATTGAATTCAGAACCACGTGCAATAAAAATGGAATTCCACCTGGTCTGAATCCATTGCTTTCCATTTTCATTACTTGTATTGCCATTTCTATCTAATTAGGATTAAGACCACGTGAAATTCCACTTTTGTTGTGGGCTTTAGATGCGCTCGAATCACCAGATGTTGTCAATTAAATATAATTCCACATGGTCTCAGTTCTAATTCGATAGAAATGATGCTAAGTAGAATTCCATGTGGTCTTCATCCTAATTCCTTCATTACTTTTATTGTCATTTCTATCTAATTAGGATTAAGCTCACATGGTATTCTATTTAATTGAATTCAGAACCACGTGTAATAAAAATGGAATTCCACCTGGTCTGAATCCATTGCTTTCCATTTTCATTACTTGTATTGCCATTTCTATCTAATTAGGATTAAGACCATGTGAAATTCTACTTTTGTTGTCATTTTAGATGCGCTCAATCACCGGATGTTGTCATTAAATATAATTCCACATGGTCTCAGTTCTAATTCGATAGAAATGATGCTAAGTAGAATTCCATGTGGTCTTCATCCTAATTCCTTCATTACTTTTATTGTCATTTCTATCTAATTAGGATTAAAGCCCACATGGTATTCTATTTAATTGAATTCAGAACCACATGTAATAAAATGGAATTCCACCTGGTCTGAATCCATTGCTTTCCATTTTCATTACTTGTATTTCCATTTCTATCTAATTAGGATTAAGACCACATGAAATTCTACTTTTGTTGTCATTTTTAGATGCAGTTCTGAATCACCAGATGTTGTCAATTAAATATAATTCCACATGGTCTCAGTTCTAATTGGATAGAAATGAGTAGAATTCCATATGGTCTTCATCCTAATTCCTTCATTACTTTTATTGTCATTTCTATCTAATTAGGATTAAGCCCACATGGTATTCTATTTAATTGAATTCAGAACCACGTGTAATAAAAATGGAATTCCACCTGGTCTAAATCCATTGCTTTCCATTTTCATTACTTGTATTGCCATTTCTATCTAATTAGGATTAAGACCACGTGAAATTCCACTTTTGTTGTCAGTTTTAGATGCAGTTCTGAATCACCAGATGTTGTCAATTAAATATAATTCCACATGGTCTCAGTTCTAATTCGATAGAAATGATACTACGTAGAATTCCATGTGGCCTTCATCCTAATTCAATAGAAATGATAATCAAAGTAATGAAAACAGAAAGTGGTAGAGACCCAAATGTTGATTGAATTAGTGCCCTTCCGGATCCTTTTGTTTGCCAGATTTGATGATTAAGACTCGTTAGATGGCAACAAAAGAAGGAACTTGGTTAGCATGGGATGTGTTTTTTAAGCATCTAACAAGTTCTTAATCCTAATTAAATAAAATGGCAATAGAAGTAGAATTCACACAGTTTTAATTAAGTAAAAAAATGCAATCAATTTAGATATCCATTTTCATTACTTTTATAGCCATTTCTATCTAACTAATAATATTTCACGTGCTTTGCACATGATTTTATTAACCCAAATATAACATCTTATATATATATATATATATATATATATATATATATATATATTTGGGAAATTTGATTATTTACTTGATAATAGAAAATTTTATATTTTTAATTTATTTAACCAATTATTGTTACAAAAAAATCTAAATATGAACTTTTTGATCTATTGATTTTTTAGTTTATTTTGAGTTTACTTTTTTAAATTTATTTGAGCTTTTTTGTAAATCATGTATTCAATTTTGATAGACAATTCTTAATGCGGCTATGTTTCACTAAAATTGTTGTATAATTACAAAATTTTACCATCAAATGTGAGCCTAATAAATAGAATTCATAATAAATGGAAATAAAGACATAAACCATAAAATCAATTTCTCGAGAGGTATTGGAGGAAATAAATTGGCTTATTAGATTTTGTCATTCTAATTATTTTCACTAGACTAGACTCACCTCATCCTTCATCCCTTAGAAGGCTCAATTACTTTTTTCCACTTAAAAGTAAAGTCCTTAGTTAAGATTCCAATGAAATCAATAAATTTTGAAGAAATAAAAGAAATTTGAATCAACATTTTGAATGTTATTTGTCATAACATTTCGAATTTTTTTTCTCTCTTAAGACAAACAAAATGCAATTGCACAACTAGAATGAATTAATTATTTAAGAATAAAATATATGAACTATGCTCAAATCCTACTTTGCATGTATATTTTATTCTATTTTGTATCTTTCCACTTGAACTTTCAATTTTTTCTTTTGTGAATTTGAATTTAATAATTTGAGTGCATTTTTGAATTTGAATCGTTTATATTTTTTCTAAGTGTTACGAAGGTTACTACAGAACATAAATGATTTATATTGCTTAATTTTTATATTGCTTAATTATCTTACATTAGCTATTTAGTTGTCAATTGCTATGCAATTGATAGAAATATTTGGATCTTTTATTTTTGCTTTTCTTTTAATATCTCTTTTAGTAGATAATTATACATTTGTCTTGCGATATTGATATCAAAATTTTTCAAATGAATATGGAGTCTTTTCTTCTTACGTATTTCTCTTTTGTTCTAAGAGCATCTATTTTTTTATACTAAAATTTTTTTTATAATCTTAAAATTATGGCTAATGTAATTGGTCACACTATTTTGAATAAGAAATTTTGACACACATAAAAATTGAAAATAGAGTGTAAGAGTCACTAAATAGTTTTAATAGAGAGTTTTTCCATTTTAATTACCATTATTATTGAGATTTAAGCATTTGAAATGCTTCATAATTTTAATTACAATTAAAATGTAATAATTCTAATTAAAGGATAAGAGGTAATGTGGGCACAATAAAACCTAAGATCAAAAGATGGTTATGATTTACATGCCAAGACTCATCATACTTTCAAGAGTAAATTACTCATAACCCTCCTGTGGTTTTGACTATTGCCATGTGATCCCCTAATGTTTCAAAATGTCCACTTTACCCCCTATGATTTTATGTAAAGTAGAAAATGAATGGAATATATAATCAGTTTCGGTGTTTGTACCAAACGCGCTCTAAAAGCGCGTATGATAAAATTTTAATATCCATACAATCCCTTATGATTCATATAAATATCCGCTTTATCTCCTGTGATTTTTTCAATCGTCCAAGTAATTCCCCTATGCTTTTATATAAATTAGTTAATCCATGTATTGATTTAACATTTAAATATGGGCACTATTGTCATTTTCATTAATGACATTATATATGGTATTTTCTGTTAACTTTTCACTTTACATAAAAACATTAGGGCGTGAGGTGGATATTTTGAAACATTGAGGGGTCATGTGGTAACAGTCAAAATCACAAGGGAGTTATATGTAATTTACCCTACTTTCAATAGTAATAATAGATAAATGAGGATTAAGAGCACATAGAATTCTATTAATTGAATCCAAAGCCACAAAGAATCTGGCATAAAGCAAAACTAATGGTTGTAATTACCTGGGCTTCCTCCACTGTAAGCACATAGGTGATGTGCGTATTATCTTAAAAGACTACAAGTTGAAAGCGAATATTTATGCTGTACAATAACACAAAGAATCCGGCATACAGCAAAACTATTGGTTCTTGTCATCTGGGCTTCCCCCATTGCAAGCACATAGGTGAAGTACCTATTATAGAATATAACCAGGGGTGAGGCCCGCGCAATAGTACCTGTGGAGTAAAACTTTTGAGAGAGTGAGTAACAAATAAACATTGCTAGAGTGAGTGGGTGACAAAGTTATTCAAAAATGGTGTATAACAAACAAAAAACATAAGAATGAAAAGCACTTGAGATAAAGCTGTAAGGATAAGAGTTTGATGCCAAGTATCTAAACTACAAGTGTAACAATTAATGATGCGTTGTTGAAAGAGTGAGTAACAAATATACATTATTGAGTGAATGAGTGACAAATTCAGTCAAAATTGGTGTATAACATACAGAAAGCATAAGGATTAAAAGTACTGGAAATAAAGCTGTAAGGATAAAAGTTTGATGAAAAGCATCCAAATTCTAAGTGCAACGATTAGTGATGCTCAAAGTAATGGAAGAAATGGCAAAGTGAAATTATTAAATTTTCCAAAACATGAAGTCAATGGCAAGAGTTATAAAATCTTTGGTGTAAGCATGTGTCCCACTCCATGAATTCATGGAGGTAAGCTGCCATGGACACGAGTAGAAAAGTTTTAACTTGTTTTCCTGTAATTACATTGACAAGAATCATTAAAAGATAAAAATATCTTTGTCCCTATAATTTTTTCTCAGCACTAAATTTGAACCACTTCTTTGCCTTGCACAACTTCATCGACAATTACCATGTACTCCCACAAACAGTCAACAAATACATAGTAATTGTGGCTATATCCATTAGATCAACACCAAAATTCCTGATAGAATTAGGCACATAACCACCGGAGTCCGCAGCCTTAGCGGAACCCTGTAAGGCCATTTCATGGTAGGAAATATTCTCCTCAACCAAAGCATAGAAATTCCAAAAGCATCCCTAAATTGTACAAGAAATTTGTTGATATCATGCCTGCGTCTTAATTTATTTATGAAAGACCAAGTGAAAATGCAGTTGATAACAATACCAATAGCCGAGCATGAATCCAATCCCAGCCATTCCTTCAACCTGCTCAACAGGGCTTCAGCCAATTGTTGATAAAACAGCTCCAACTTCAATCCAAATTTTCAACCATTTACCTGAAATCATTTGTGCTGCAAAACTCATAAGCCATGTATCCAATTTCTCAACAAATATTGCCCCAGTGACAAGTAGAAGAGGTATAATGTAGCCTGAACAAGTCAAAATAACAGCACTCAAAAGTGCTAAAGGAAAAGTCTTCTGTGGCTTATCAACTTCACCTGCCATGACACTAACATTGTCCCAAAAATTCAGGTTCCAAAAAGAGTGTATTGAAGAACAAATTCCAATCTTTTTTAATAACCTTTTGGCCGAACTGAAGCACCTATGAGGATGAATCTGCGGGATTGCTATCAATGACATTAGTATAAACGGTGCTAAGAGATTAGGCCTAAATATAGCTTTAGAGTGTACCTTGATCATCAAACTGCAGTCGAACAACAACCTCTACTGACACTTCAGTTGGCTGCCCACACAAATTTCAAAATTAAGAATAAACAGAAAAAATTTAAAAAAATGTTCAAAACAACGATACAGTAGCTGATGACTGAATAATACGAATACAAAAACTGATTGGAAGTACGTATTCTCAAAGCTAAAGACGAAATACTGAAGAAAGAAACAAAGCAAATAAACATACCTCTCCAAAGACCATTGTGATGGTATGAAATACAAGCAACTAAACACCAGTGTTTTGTATTATGAGCCTCCATTATTGCAGCTAATTCTAAAGACTTATCAACAAATGCAGAAGAAGGGGAAAAGTTCTGCGGTTACACTTATAACATGCTGTTCAAATGATGCTTCACCTGTAACGTATTGATGTTGTCTTAAATATGCCTCAATTACGGATTTTAATCAGCCCCATTGCTTGGAGGAGTTCAATTGTTTATCTCAGGGTCTTCAGTAGTTAGCCCTAAACAAATGCAGGAAACGGCAAAAGGTTTGCAGTTACACTTGAAACATGCTCCTTAAATGATACTATGATACTTCAACTGTCACGCATTGATGTTGTCTTAAATATTCCTTAATTACCAATTTTAATGAGTCCCGTTCATTGCAGAAATTCAATTGCTTTTCTCAAGGTTCCAGTAGTTTGCAATTTGATGAATTATTTTTGTGTTTTTTTATTCCAGAGTTAACGGATAGTTTAGAAGGTAAAATGGTCACTTTTGTTTTTTAACGGATAGTTTAGAAGGTAAGGTGTTCACTTTTCATACATAAGCATCGTATAAGAAACTGATTATTACGTGTAATACAAACTGATTACATGATAGAGGATATCACAGTCAAGCCATCCTCGCACGTGCATCAAAGTGTTGTACACTTAGCTCACCCACTTGTATTTCACTTCTTTTCTTCCAAAATTAGCCCTAAACGTGACAAAGAAAATATCCCTAACAGTTAGATAACAACTCCTTTTTATATAGATATAGGAGCACGGGAGAAGCCTGTGCACAATGCGAAAGAGTGGGTGCCTGTATTATAATTCGTTAAAAGAAGTAAAAAAAATACCATCAATATCCGTAAGAAGAAAAAGAAAGTATAGTAATTTTCAGATGCACAAATAGAATCAAATACACTAATTTGTTTAAGTGGAGAAATGTAAAAGTAACCAAATGGCCATTTAATCACGTAATCATAAGTCAGTAGGAATTTTCACAAATTTACTGAGGAAGCATTGACGAAAAATGAACCAGTTTCGTCCTTGCAATTGTAATGATTAGAAGGAAAATCAAATCAAATTTTGCAATACTTTCCTTTGTTAGCAAAGGATTATGAAGTTTTACTACAATAATAAATTCAACATATACAACAAACAGATTGATTTTCCTCAAACAATTCAAAATAACTTCCATTTACTATGATGAAATTCCAGCCAAATATGAGAGAATTTGGTCCTGTGAATATTATTCTTCTATAGTAGTATTTTCTTACGAACCTATCAATAAAAGTAAAAAGACATAACCGATCCACTTATGTTAAAATAAGAGAAATTGAAGCACTATAAGATATTAAAGAAGTAGCTAAAGATGTAAAAGTAAAATATGGTCTATCAAATAAATATCTCTAATAAATATACAGGTCCGGTAGAACATGGTAGTTTTATCTTAGACCATTGCCAACTGCCATTACTAAACAATAATAATAATAATGAAATTGCAAGAAAAAAGTGAACGTCAAATGTTTATTGTCAGAACCAATAGTAAACTATTAAACATTGCCTACTAAATTACTGCAGTAGGAAAACATCCTCGGTTAAAAGAATATGAAACTTGAGCCTTTAACTTATACAGTATATAGAAGCAATCCAAAGGCTTTGGATTTCTAACAAATAGTAAATCGCATATCTTAATGATTGATTCTTTTAGTACAACTGCCAGCAAGCGGGATCTTAAAGTTGTTGGCAGAAAACTCTTACCGTCAACATTATAAGAAAAATAAACGTCGACATTTTATTCTAAACCAAAGCATATAGTAAACAAACTTAACAAAAAAGATAAGAATTACAACTCTACAAATTGCTACTTACAATACTAAATCACTAAAATGAAAATTACTAATCAAGAACATGAAGTATACAAAAGAAAAAGATAAGAACAAAAAATTGCAAACCTTTGATCGAAAGAAACATATAGTAAGAATAGGAAATGCTACGCAAAATAAAAGAATATATATATATATATATATATATATAAAGTGATGAAGTAAGATAAAGGAGGAGCAAATGGCTTGTTACAACTATAACAGCTATTTGACAACTTAGGAGACAGTTGCACATTAAGTTATAGTTATCACAATTTAACCCACTCTTGAAGTAAGTAACATGGAGGTTTCAATTGAAGGTTGCATGGAGGCCAGAAAAAGTAAATGCACAACCAAGCATGCACCAACTTTGTACCAACTAAAAGAAAAGTATGCTGCAACCATTGCAAACCATTAAACTACAGTTGGAAGAGGCAAATGAAATTTGAGAAAGAATACCCATGAAAATGCTTTTTATATGTACAAGTGTAGGAACACATGCATTGCACGTTTTGGTAATTTTTTATGAACTTATTTCTTATTAAGAAATTTAAGAGTCACAAATTCCAATAAGTTTAAAAAAATATAGTACCTCTGTGGATTTAGACCGAATGTGTTTGATGTAATTTATTATTATATTTTTAGCCTTTCTACATAATTTACAAAGTATAAACTCTTAGAAATTGGTGCACTTCTAATTTTTTATCCTGAAAGTGTTTTTGGAAATGATCAGAAATGTACATGAAAAATATTAGTCACTTTAAAAAAGATGAAAGTTGTCTACCAATGTTTCAGTTTTTTAACTTTTATATCATCCGATTCTGTTTCCTCTGGATGTTTTGAGTGACCATTGCTTTCGGCAAGGTCATGATCAACAATCCTGTAGGGGATTACATCCGGAACTGGACAAAGGAAAAATGGACGCCCGACAAATTATCGAGCGTCGTCGTCAAGATGGTGGGCAGTTGAATAACAGGCATGAAGTAAATGCTTTGCAGGGCTCTGATACGGGGGCTGGCTGGGATGTCGAATCAGAGCTCAGGTCATCACAACAAGCTACTGGAACAGCAATGGCAGATGGCACCAGACAGGTGGTGCGGAACGAAACATCCCAGCAGCAGCAGAGTCCTGTGAGTCAGGAGGTGCCGTTGCTGCAGAATGAGGTGTAGGCTGGGAGGGAAGAATCTGGGCTAAAGGTTCAAGAGGAGAACTTGGGAAGGGCAGCTGCAGTAAGTTGTGCAGCGGAGAAGCATGAGTCTGTTGCGGCTGATGTGCAGCAGGTTCTGGGTTCTCATCAGGAGAGCTGTTTGGTTGTTGCGCTGCCCCCAATCCAGGAGGAGTTGCAGCAGGACGTCACCAGCTCGAGGCTGGAATTTGCAGCAGAACAGGTTCGAAGTGAAGCTGAGCATGAGCTGGGTACAGCTGCGGGGGCCCTGTTGCCTCGGAGTGAGATTTCTGGTAATGTTCCTTAGACCTCAGCTACTGTGATTGATATTTTTAATCTGGACCCGGTCATTCAGCAAGTTCAAGAGAAAATGGAGGGGGGGGAAAATCAAAGGAAATAGGGGTGGGCTGGCTTCAGATCGTTTTTTGCGATCAAGGTCCAAAAAGAGTAATAATTCTTTGCCTAATATATCCAATGATTAATGTTAAGTCTTTAATTGTGCATATTATTTGTAGATATTTCCCCTTAAATTTGGCCTAAATATGGTATTAATTGCTTGATTCTATTCATATTTGATTCTTGGCATTTATTTTGGTCATTGGACTAATTTGGAGGTTAAAAGTGCAAATTTGGTGAAAATTCTAGAAGACTATCAAGGATAAGATGCCGGCACGCTGCATTGGGCTGTGAAGAAGGACTTCGTGAAGAAAAATCCTACGCCTGATGTTTGTCATCTTTGGGATTGAAGATTTTATTTTACTTTTGGGAATTGGTTAAAGACCCTTTTAGTTAGGAAAGTTTGTAATTGGTTTCCTTCTTACTTTGCTATTGCTTTTTAGCAAGTTAGACTCCAATTAGAACTGAGAGTCCTAGTTAAGTAGGAAAGCTTAGGTTTTCTTTGGTTTTTAATGAGCCAAGCCGTAGCTTGGAGAAGGGGGAAGGACGTCTGCCGTTCTTAAGCTTTCGTCCCATTTTGCTTTCTTTTCCCTTCGTAGGTTCTTTTCCTTTTAGTATAGGTAGTTCCTTTTGCAAAGTTAAAAGAGAAGACAACAAAAATATTCCGTCTTTGCTTTTGTTTAATTTTCCTATTTTCCATTAACATTCATTTGTTCTTCACTTCGACGTTTTGGTCGTCTTCTCATCTAAAATTCCAAGCATATTAACATTCAATTCCAACGTGGTTATGGGCATGCAAATTAAATCAACCGAATCATGTGGGATGGCCATGATGAGGAGCAGCTAAATCTCTTGTCTACTCAAAGGGCAACTCGAAGGCGCGATCCATGACATTTGTGAGATCTAATCGAGTCTTTATTATTTCTTTTAAATTGTTACTATTCGTACGTTTTCTGGATTAATTGTTTAAAGGTTATTTTGTTAATTGAATGTCAATGGCCGGATATTTAATTTAACCTAATAGCCTACTGTCAAATTAACTGAATTGAATCCGTAATTGCTCGTTTAGTTAATAATTAGTGGCGACCACCATAATTGGTTTTATGTTGGGGAAACGTAAGATCTAGCTTAAATGAACTCTCTTAGCGTGTTCATTGGTTAGGGTTGGGTTTTTCTAGCTTTTAATGCAATTCGATAATTAAATTCCTATGGTCGTACCTAGGTTTGTTATCTGGTTAGGGAAGCAGTCAATGGTCGTACCTTAGCTGTCGAAAAAGTAAGGAAAAGTTGGCTGTCAGAGTTTGTTGGTAGCTATAACTAATCTAGTAACAAATGAATGGAATATCTTTGCATCAATGATCATTTAATTGGATTGTGCCTGAGAAGTTGTTCTTTTGGGTAGAATTTTATTACTTGCTATTTCTATTGAATTATTCTTTGGTTGTTCTCTGGTGATTTATTTAATTGGTATTTTCATTTTTTTATTTTCATATTTTATTTTATTTCTAGTTCTATCCCATCCAAACCCTCCCCATTTTCTTGTGACTTAGAAAGAAACAATTTCCTACCGTTCCCTGAGGAGACGACCCTACTTGCCACGTATACAAATTAATTAAATTCTCTAGTTAATTTCTGATATATCGGATTAAGTAAACTCCTTGGAATCAGGGTGAAACTAGTAACCCATTGCACATCCGGAATCCCTACTCCAATACCAGATTTAACTCGGGAGTATTCCTGTGGACAGTTAGGTTTAAATATTTATTATTGCACAGATTCGGCACCTGTCAATTAATTGTCTCTTTTGGAATGTAAGGGGAATGAATCGTTCCCCTAAGTTTAGGCATTTGAAAAAGTTGATTCGTATGCATTCTCTTGAGATTGTTGCTATATGCGAACCAAAAATAGCATTAGCTGATGTCAAAACAGCCGGAGCGAAGTTACGTATGGACTGCTCCATTGCAAATGTGCATGGCTCTATATTGGTTTTTTACAATAATACATTTCATGTTGAGTTGATGGCGGAATCGGACCAACACCTTTCTGTTCAAGTTAATTCCCAGTTAGTTGATCGGCCATTTCTTTTATCTTTTGTCCATGCGAAATGCATGAGCCAGGAGCGCTTGGGCTTGTGGGAGGCGCTACTGGCAGACAAGCCAGCGGATTCCCCGTGGGCTATAATTGGTGATTTTAATGTAATAGCAGATGCAGGTGAGAAGAGAGGTGGGCGACCTTTTAGATTGATGGAAGGTGTGGAATTAGGATCTTTTATGTCTTTGGCAGGGGTGTCAAATGCTGGTTTCTCGGGTAATAAATATACCTCGTGTAACAATCGGCAGGGAACTGCACGCATTTGGAAACGCTTGGATAGGCTGCTATGCAATCAGGTTGCCTTAGAAATGGAGGTGCGGTTTCAAGTTCGCCATCTGGCAAGAGACCCATCTGATCATGCTCCTCTGCTATTGTCGGCATGCACCAGATTGGATAATAAACAGAGGCCATTTCGTTTTTTGAATTTCTGGACGCACAGAGAGGATTATCTGGATGTAGTTAGACGAGGTTGGGTGGCAGATTTTTCTAGAGATCCGTTGTGTATGTTGGCTGCTAAGTTGCGTAATGTCAAGCTGGGATTGCAGGCATGGTCCCGAACAGTGTTTGGGGATATTTTTCAGGCCGTGAAAGAGACAGAAGCAGAAGTAGAAAGAGCGGAGTCGCTGTTCGATGATGATCCAACTGAACAAAATAGAATAACATTGCACAAGAATCGGGCCTTGTTGAGGAATAAGCTGGTGGTGGAGGAGAGGTTTTGGCACCAGAAGGCCTGGGTCAAATGGTTGAAGGAAGGGGATAGAAACTCCAGATATTTTCATGCTGTGGTGGCTGAGCACTGAGGACGTGCTGCAATTCATAGAATTAAAGCTGTGGACGAAGTTTGGTTGGACACGGAAGACCAGGTTACGCGTGAGGCAGTTTGTTTCTTTCAAAACCTTTTTATGGAGGATGTAGGTGCTTCATCGTTTGAGGCACTAGGTGTGATTCCAAAGCTGTTGTCGCAAGGCCAGAGGGATGAGTTGGAGAAAGTTCCCACAATGGAGGAAGTAAGAGGGGTGGTGTTTTCAATGGATGAGGAGAGTGCGGCTGGGCCTGATGGCTTCACAGGGATGTTCTTTACGAGTGCTTGGGAGGTAATAGCAGATGATGTTTATGCAGCAGTGGTAAGTTTCTTCTGTGAGGCTGAATTGTCTAGGAGTATAACGTCAACTTCGATAGCACTGCTTCCTAAAGTTCAGTTCCCTCAGGATTTTACTCAGTATCGGCCAATTAGTCTGTGTAATTTTGCTAATAAGGTGATTTCTCGAGTACTTGCGGATAGGCTAGCCAAGGTTTTGCCGGATATCATATCTCCCCAGCAAAGTGGATTTGTGAGGGACAGGTAAATAGCGGATAATTATTTATTAGCTTAGGAGCTGATTGTTGGCGCTTGGAGGTCAAAGCAGGATAGAAGCTTGGTGATTAAGTTGGATATGGCCAAGGCATATGATAGAGTGTCCTGGCCTTTTTTACTACAAGTCTTTAGGCGTTTTGGGTTTGGGGAACAGTGGATTGACATGATTTGGAGATTGGTCTCAAATGTGTGGTTTTCTGTTATAGTGAATGGAGCGCCTCAGGGGTATTTCAAGTCGACCAGAGGTTTGCGCCAAGGAGACCCGATATCGCCAGCATTATTTGTAATTGGAGCAGAGGTATTATCCCGCATGCTGAGCTCTTTGATATTTAGGCCTGGTTTTGTTCCGTTTACGGTTCCGTCTGGGTGCCCTATCATCACTCATCTCGCCTACACCGATGATGTCATTATTTTTTCGAGTGCTCTGAAACGCTCGCCTCAGATGGTGATGATGATTCTCGAGGATTACTGTGCGGTGTCGGGGCAGCAAGTCAATCAGAATAAGAGTTGCTACATGTCCCATCATAGGTTGCCGATTGGGCGAAGGAGGAGTGCTGGCCAGTTGACGGGGTTTCCATGGCGGTCATTTCCGGTGAAGTATTTAGGTTTTCCTTTGTTTTATGGAAGGTGTCGTCAGAGCTACTTTGCTGATGTGTGCAGCAAGGTGGCGGCGAGAGTGTTATCCTGGAAGAGAGGCTGTTGTCGGCGGGGGTAGATTGGTTCTCTTGAGGAGTGTCCTATCCTCCATGGCAACACACTTGTTGGCTGCTGCTAATCCTCCCAAGAGTGTTTTCAGATCCTTAGAGAGGATTTTTGCTGATTTTCTATGGGGGGAGTCGGAGATCGGAAAGCGGTTTCATTGGATACGATGGGCACAGGTTTGTACTCCGTTTGAGGAAGGGGGTATGGGCGTGCGCTCACTGGATGACGTTTTTAAGGCTTTTCCCATTAAACTTTGGTGGAATTTGAGGCAACGGCGGTCGTTGTGGGAGAATTTCATGCATGATAAATACATTCCACGGAGGCACGTGTGTCATGCAGAATTAGTTCTGAGTTGTTCTCTTACGTGGCGGAGACTGGTGGGAATTCAGCCTATAGCTGAAGAGCACATTATATAGGTGGTACGCAGTGGCAAGGTGGACTTTTGGCATGATAATTGGATTGGGGAGGGTCCATTATGCATGCAGGTGGAGATTTTTGGGGAGCATGTTGTTCAGGACTTTGTTCTCAATAGTGTCTGGAATGTTCAGCTCTTGCGGGATTGGCTTCCACCTCATTGTCTAAGGAAGGTTTTAGCTGTTTCACCACCAGGTTCTGATTTGGAGGATATCATGGTCTGGGCTCTGACCTCTACTGGTTTGTTTTCGGCCTCGTCAGCCTACCAAGTGGCTAGACGACACGGGTATCCATCGTTCTTGTCCTTTAATATCTGGGACTCAGTTTTGCCGGCAAAGATTTCTTTTTTTATGATGCGTGTGTTATCCTCCAAATTGCCTGTCATGGAGGTTTTGCACCGTTTTGGGGTCCACGGTCCATCTAGGTGTTTATGCTGTGCTTCTCCGCAAGTGGAGACGGTGGATCACATTTTATGCTCTGGTGATATTGCACAGCGGGTTTGGAATTCTTTTGCCGAGGGTTTGGGCGATGTGCAGGGAGTTTCTACGGTGAGACATATGGTGATGCGGTGGTGGCTGAGACATGCTACGAATCGTTATTTCGGCTTCTTATTTAAGTTGCTTCCATCGATTATATGCTGGTGGCTGTGGAATTTTCGCAACAGGGCTTTGTATGAGGGAAAGAAATTCAGCTTACAGTTCGTTCAGCAGAGCGTGCTAAATGCCGTTCTTGAAGCCTTCGCGGTCAAGTTTCTAGAGGTGCAGGTTGCTCTGCAGACATGGCAGAGTGTCTTGGCTTCTCTAAGAAGATGTTGGCAGCCTGCTAGGATCAGTTTGATCAAGTGGTGTAGGGCGGCTGAACATTACAAGTTGAATACGAATGGATGCTCGAAAGGGAATCCGGGTAGGAGTGGTGGAGAAGGTGTGTTAAGAGACAGGAATGGAGGCTTTATCTTAGCTTTTTCTGCTCATTTTGGTGTAATTGATAGTCTGCATGCTGAGTTAAAATCGTTGATCTTTGGGGTTCGTCTTGTCGTGGGCCGTGGTTTTACGCAATTACATTTGGAATCTGATTCTCAATTGCTTGTTAGGATGTTAACTGGAGTATGTGATTGCCCGTGGAAGCTAGTTCGGGACCTAGATGAACTGCAACAATTTAGGGGATTATTCTGTTCCATTTCTCACTGCTATCGTGAAGGAAATATGGTTGCTGACGTCTTGTCAAAGGCTGGGGTGGATGACGGGGTGGATTGGGTGTATGAGGGGGTAGATGCGCTCCCAAGCATGGCGAGAGGCTAGTTGCGGTTGGATAGGTTGGGATTCCCTAATGTCCGTAGGATGAAGAGATAAATGCTGTTCAAGCTAACTCCTAGGAGATGTATATTGGCTATGACTGGAGGACGTTGAAGACAAAATTGCCTTTTGCTCACATAGTGCTAGTACGGGTTTTGGACGAGTTGCAGCAGTTTCATGCTGCAAGTCATTTCAAATGTTAGGGGAGGTGACAAACAAATGTTGCAGAGTTTTAGTTCCTGCTTTGAATTCCTGTATAGGGTAGTCTGCGGTTTCTTGGACGCAGTTCTTCGTTGTGAATTCTGTATTTGGCCATTTTCTGAGATCAATAAAGGCATCTTTTTCTAAAACCAAAAAAAAATAGATTCTAAATTTTCTTCTCCAAATTTCATGTATCCATCCATTGCTTTCGATTTTTTTTATTTGATCTAAATTAATGCATTGATTGAGTTAGTTTCTTTATTCAGCATTCGACAATGGTTTATTTTTGTTTGCAGTTTGATTTAAGAAAAGAGCAATTAGTTTTTCACTTATTTAATTTCCTTTTTTTAAATAAATTAACATTCACACAATTTCACTCCAAATCTAATATTTCATAATGAAATTTCATAATTTCATTCCAAATCCAATACTGCATAAGCAAATTAAATGCTGATTGTTTGCTATTAATTCAAATCCATATGACAAATCAATATATTGTTTCTACTGAAAAACATAAGCCAATATAATTAATTAATATCTATAATAATAAACATTAAGCTCATACACCAATATGTGAAATTTATATTGCTAATACTAAAAATGAAGCTTTTAGAGAAACAAAAGGGAATTGAGGGAGAGCCAAAATATGGAATTTGTAACTAGGCGATCCATTGACAAAGTTATTACTAACTTTAATTGATACATTTTACAAGTTATTATTGATATGAGCAAAAAGAGTTTCATTGCTCTTCCTAAATTTTAAAATCTTTCTATAGAATAATAATAAGATGTGTGTAAGATCGTAGGAGAATAATACAAGTATCATCTTTGTGAAATTTTGTTTGTATATTATTTTCTTGTCAGATAATTTGAATAATTTGAACCATAATCCTATCTAAGAACATAAAAAAGTTGTCTTTATAAGCAAATTATTGAAGATTAATAGAGCAGGAAAAATGATTGAATTTTAACATATGTTTTTTAGTTTGGTCTTCCTAATTTTGAATAATGCTTTTACATTTGTCTTGGATAAAAGAAAAAAAGAAAAATCTAAATCTAAAACCTGTAGTTCTTCATTTTCAGGGATAGACAAACATTGTTAATGCTTGCCATTAATTTAGGGTGAGAATAATTTTCATCTTCAACATTGAGGGGATAATATAAATATAGAAATCATGCTTGCCACTTGAGATTGTCACATTTTATTCAAAATATTTCACGAATAATTCTACTGGTTACCTATCCTTATTTTGTTAGGTTATGTCAAGATTTTGGTAATTGATATAGTTAATTGCAAAACCATTATTGACCCTAAAAAATGTACCAATGACATGTTACAGATTGGATAATCTTCTCCTCTTTCTAAACTTTTCTCTTTACAGCAAAAAGGAAAAACAAAAATTAGAGAATCTATGATAATGAAATACAAGATTGAAATAAATTAGTCATTAAATCCTATGAAATAATGGAAAATGAAGAGCAAGTTTGATTTAGGTATATAGTGTTTTTAATTTGCTTTCAACAATGTCCTTATCATAAAAGCTAGCTCTTTCTTTGTTGCCAGACAGTGATAAGATAAACCAATATTTTGTCAAAAAAATCCCATAAAAAAAGAAGTAAATATTTATACATTATGGTTTCTCTCAAAATGCTTATAAAAAAATTTTAATTTACTTGCTAAAAACCATTAATAAATTAAGAATTTTCCAAATTATCTAGCAGATGTTAATTAAAACAATTGAGAAAGATAATGGGCTCAACATGTGAATGGCAAATGTCCTCCAATACTTTACTAAGTCGTCTTTATGCAAACGTCTTACTATTTTCTCTAGCCATTTAGAATTTATAATATCTAGCACTAATGCTCATGGTTGCCCCTTCCATTTTACTACTAGTAAATTATTTTACTATTGGATAAAAAAACATTAAATTCACCAAGAGTCATCTGTGTTAATTTCATTCCAAATCAAATTGGGAAATTCACTTCAATAGAATTCCATTCTTGAAATATAATGTCAAAATTAGTATTACATAAATAACTTCAAGATATTGAACATGCACCGTAAGAAAACATGCTAATAATTTCTCCAACCATTTAGCATTTATATTATCTAACGCTAATTTTTGTAGTTGTACCTTTCATTTTACTACCAATAAATTATTTTACTATTGAGTAAACAAAATGTTAAATTTTTTAAAAGTCATCTGTGTGCAATTCCATTTCAAGTTAAATTGAAAAATTCACTCTAATAGAATTTCCTTCTTAAAATACAATGACAAAGTTGAAATTACACGAAGAAAACCTCAAAATATATTGAAAAGGCATCCATAAGAAAGTTATAGTGAAATCAATAAAATATGCAATAAAATATTATTGAAAAGCAAAAGCTAAATCACTAAATTACACCCACATTAAAGTCAAGATAGATGCATGAATATAGATGCAGCTTTCTAGTGATAGCTTCATTAGTTAATTACCCAAATTAATAACTCTAACGATTGTAACACACAAAACATATACAATAATAACTTATGATGATTTGGAAGAAATAAAAAACAATGGCCGAAAATATAATATTGAAATTACCTATCCCAAAATTTTCTATACCAACCATAGACCAATCTTCAATATTCTCAATAATGACAAAACATCCAATTTTTAAATTTTGTTTGGACCCGTTTTTCTTTTAGAATACTAACAAATCCATCGATGGATAGGTACTTGTTGTAACTTCTTATATGTTTCTCAAGAGATGACACTAATTTTTTCCTTTTGGAATATGGTTTCTATATATTTTTTAAACATTTTTCTTGGTTTCTATAGCCATCTCCCTTTGCTTTATTGTGTGACATTTTCTTCTATGATAAACTTGAACCATTGGTTAGGAACTAAATTTTGTGACAGTATTCCAAACCCAAATCCTGTAACATCAAAAGCTTGCAACTTATTCAATAATTAATAAAGTAGAAATGCTTCTTCAATTTGCTTTTACAATATTTTGGGTTTAATTTTATTTTACAATACGGTTTTCTCTTCTTTTTTTTTTTAACTTTGTTTAGAATTCCTTTCCTTTTAGAATACTAATTTCTATTTGCTAGTGCTAGCTTCATCAATTAATTATCCAAAATGATTCTAATGAATCTCATATATATAACACATACAACAATAACTGATGAGTTGGAAAAAAATAAAAAAATAAACACCAAAAATATAATATTGAAATTACCTATCCCAAAATTTTATACACAAATCACACATCAATCTTCAATGGAGACAAAATCAATGTTCAATTATGATAGCACATCAAAACTTTGAATTTTGTTTGGAACTCTTTTCCTATTAGAATACTCCAAACCCATCGATGGATAGATACCTGTTGGTAACTTTTTATATGTTTCTTGAGAGATGAAACTATTTTTTTGCCCCTTTGGAATGTGGCTTCTGTATTTTTGTTTTTAAGCACTTTTTTTGGGGGGTTTCCGTAATTATACATTTCTCGAGGATGAAATAGATTTTTTCCCTTCTAGAATATGGTTTCTGTATTTTTGTGGTTTTAAACTTTTTTTTAGGTATCTCTCTCTACTTTATTGTGTGCCTTTTTTTTTATGACATATTTGAACTACTAGTTAGGCACTAAATTTTGTGGCAACTTATTCAATAATTAATAAAGAGAAATACTTTTTCAATTTATTTTTACAATATGGTTTCCTTTTTCTGGGTTTAACTTTTTTTTACAATTTTTTTTGTTTAATTTTTTTTTTTGGAATTCCTTTCCAGATACTAATTTCTAGAAGACTGTAATTACATCGACACTAATTTCCATAAATATCCCTCACGCGATTCGTATTTAGAGTTTAAGGAACATTTAGTTGTTTGATTACACAAGGGTATTACTAGACAATGAAAACTAAATCAGTAAAACACCGAATCACATTGGTGTATAATATATGATATGATATGACGTAGAAACCGAATGTTGACTATAGTAAATCATTTCAATACACAAAAGCAGTCAAGAAATTGTAACAAGTGAAAAGAACTTCTCTCAAAAGAGATTATATACCTTTCTTCAAGTTTCATCAGAGATCCTTAGTAAATTTGGCAATCCTTAGTAAATTTCTTCAGTAACAATAGCCTTATACAAACTGGAGGGGAGATAGGTCCGTGAGCAATCATCTTCTTTAAAGCTTTTCCATTCCCCAAAAGATACTCAACTCGAAGACGAATTACAATAGAGGAGAAGATGAATTGCTATAGAAAGAAAGCAGAAACTGCATGTTTTCTTTGTGGCACTCCTCCTGAGTAAGTACCTAATTAATACTTGGAGACCAAGATGGTTTCGACCAGAGATCTTGGTTCAGTCCTTTCGTAATTTGCCGTATAGTTGATCTCTATATTTGGAGTATACTTAAAGGTTGACATGTATATATTCCTATCAATAATATAATAACATTTCTTTTTTGCTTTTATAAGATTTTAAGTTTATAATCAAAACTCATAATTGTTAGATAAAGGGATAAATTTCAATTTGGATCATTAAACCCATAATGTTTAGATTCATGCTCGTGCACGGTATGAAAAAGATTACCCATTCTCTATAAGTTGGTTGTGTAATCTTGTTATAATTTAGATTCATGCTACTATGTGGCAAGAAAACATTACTCATTCTCTATGAGTTAGTTGCGTAATCAAGTCACAATTTAGATTCGTGTTACTCCATGTTAAGAAAATATTACTCGTGTTACTCTATGCTAAGAAATTATTACCCACTCTGAGTTGTTTATATAATCATGTCACAGCTTAGATTCTTGCTATTGCATGTTAAGAAAACATTACCCACCTTGCTCCTATATTTTAGGTTCTTCAAAATGTCACACAAATTGCTCAATGTCAAAAACTGTCATTAATTGAAGGTTTTTTTATTTTGTGTGTAAACTTGATTAATTGACAATAATGGGTAAAATGAACTTATCTGAACACGATCTGCTTAAAAAGGAACATGGTCTAATACCAAAAAGGAATGGAAAAAAAACAGAGAGAGAGAGGATAGAATTCTTGTCCAAATTACAGAAGACAAACATAAAGAAACCAATGCCCGAATAACTAGTCACAACTTTAAATTTGCTTAACGGTTTTAAATAGTATTGAGACTTCGTCAAAGGAGTCAAAACATGATGCAGAATGAATCTCATAAGTTAAGATATGAAAAAACAAGTTAATATGAAAAATAACTGTGTGAAGTCATATTATTTTGACATAAAATCTCATAAAATTCAGAACTCTGAAATTAAAATACAAAATTGAAAACAATGAAATAGTCAGTCAAACTGTTGACTGAAAAGAATTACTTATTATTGAAAGAAATTATCAGAATCCAACTTTGGGTTTCCTATTTGACAACTTTTTTCATGACGCTGCTTCTATATGCAAGAAAGACAAGAAAAGCCAAAGAAAAGGATGACGAGCGGTGATGTAAAGGGAAAATCGATTGGATTATTGAGATTGACATAATTGCACTTTATGTGATCCTGTTAATCAAGAGGCCGAGCAGTACACATGCTAGGACAACTACTCTCCATTTAAAAAAAAAAGGATTAATCAATTGTTGTGAAATGCATTAATTATCCAAGAATAATAGCATTTCTTTTTATCCAAGAAGTGATCAATGACTTCTTCTTCTTCTTCTAAAGCATGTATTTGGCAAAGAGAACGTAGCAAAGAGACATAATATATGGCAGGAACTAGGTTTCGGCGGTGTGTTTATTTAAGAAAGAAATGGAATATTTTGGGCACATAATGTATTAGCATTGTGTTCTTCCATGTTAAATAAACTAAAGCTGATTACTCAAAAACGTTAATCATGCCTCTTTACCCTTCATATCTGTCCCTGTTTGGGGAGAAAATTTCTTAAAACATTCTGACACTCCATGTTTCTCCACTTTTCTCTTCTCATGCTTCTCTTAAGTTCTTTTCTAAAGCATCCATAAAAATAAAAAAAAAATAAAAAAAAGACTAAAACCGAAGGATGCATTTCAAGCATAAAAGGTCTAGGCAATAAGGAAATATTCAGCAAATTTTGATATGGACGAGGGAAATCACCAGATTTCTTGAAGTTAATATACATGAAGAGAAGTTCATAAACTTGTGACAAAATATTAAGAGAGCAAACGAAGTTGACGTTTAATGTTGAATGAATCTGCAGGGTACCTACACCCGGTTCTCCTCAAGCGCCACATTTACAGATTTACTGTGGCTATCCCAGAAGTTACAAGTAGAGAATGGATGGCTAAAATAGAAGACCCGTTCCTCCCTCTCCCTCTCTCTCTCTCTCTTATTTTGGGTCTTAAACATGAGCAGATGTAAAATTTCCTATCCATAATCAAGTTATTATTATTATTTTTTTTAATAATCCTATCCGTAATCAAGTTAGAAGGCTGCTCTTTCTGTTATCCATCTCAAGGTCCATGTAACCAAAGAACTTGAAACTTGATGCTAAAAAGTACCGAGCTCGTTTCGATTTCCATTTAGGTCCATTGAGTTTGGGCCTGCCCGACCCAGCCATATCGACCCATTAACATGACTATTATTCAATTTGCATCTGAGTGGAGTTTGGGTTTTGTCCTGCCCACTCAAAATCGTTGTCCTTCACGGATAATAAACTGCGTACTAAAGGATATCATTCTCATATTCTTTGGAGCAAACAGAAATAGTAAAGCTAAATATACTTAGCACAACTAATCGTATTTTTTTTCCTACTAAAGCTATTTAACTTTAACATCTTTAATATGACTTAATTCATAAATTCAATTCACACAAGTAGAAAAATATATATAACTGATACTTTCTTCAACCTCATAAACAATTGCATTCAGCATTGCTGCCAAGAGAGTATTTGTTGAATCAGCAATTCTATCGAATGCATTGGCATGCTCGGAATCCCCTATGTGAACGACGAAACTTTGAGATGCTCTATTGATCAAAACTGCCAGTAGTTTTACCTCTTTTGGTACAATGCAATTGAATTATATCTCAGCTTCCAAAGTCGATTCGACAAAGAAAATTTTCGACTTGGAAGCTCCCAATAAAGCAATAATTGCCCATTCTAATTGCATGCTAAGATGTACATCTAAAATCTGCATAACATTGTGTTAGAAGAAGGAAAGATTTCACTGCCGCGAGGCCACAATCCTGTGACTATAGGGTAGAGTCGAAGGTGGGAGATGCGGTGTTTTGAAATTATATGGAGCAGACTAAATGTAGAACCCAAATTTTAATGTTCTAAAATAATTTATTATGATTTTCTATCTTGTTATATTAGTGTCTATTTTTATTTGTTAATATCTATATCACTTACACTATATACTATACCTTGATACTAGTAAAACATGGCCTATGCAACACGCACAAATTGGAAAAATGTTCAAATGGGCCATGTCAATACTCAATCTATCAAACTATAATAGGTTTTTTTCCCATAAATGCTTGAAGAAATTTTGGCAACGGAGGAGACCGACTACCAAGAAGTTTACGCAAAATTTACCTTGAATAATGACGACATACAGTAGACTTGGACTTGGCAAGTCAAGTCCAGAGGATGTGGCGGCTTAATTTAGGCCATTAAATCTTGAGAACTGAAATGCACCCACGTCTGTACATAAATCTGTATGCCAAATTTTATATATAAACTCACAAACCTAAAACTATAAGTTACATAAATTTGAAGCAGAAGGCAAAAACTTGATAAAACAAAATGCTTGGAAAAGCAGCCTTAAGCGTTGTTTTGACGGTGTTGTGGGTTATTATTCTCTTCCATTCGTCTCAGATGCCACTTGGAGGTCGACCCCTGGTAACAATTCAGCATAGGCAAGGGTGAGTATCATTATTCTCGTTTTACCTACTCTTCTCACGGCCTCCTTATTGCTTAAGTTAGCATTATGGATAACTTTCAGCTAACCTTAGAAAAAATGAAAAAAAAAAAAAAAAGAACTGGAGCAATTATAATACTGGAGCTATGAGGGCAGAAACAAAATTCTAGGAAATCGTATCTTGAGTGATAATACTGAATTAGGCGATCGAATTGCAACTGTGATCTATGTTATTAAGGTTGGTTTAGTAAGTAGGAGAGGAATCTTTCGAATCCTATATCTAATAGTTGGGGTGGAAAGCTGTGGAGGGAGGGGGGTTGAGAGGATTGGAAAAAAAAAAAAAAAATTGAAGGCTCTATACTAGTTGAATTTTGTGAGCCCCCACTTTGAATCCGCCGCTAATAACTTATTAGTTTTTTTCACAATTGTCTTGTTGCATTATTTTCTGAAACTACAGAGATGTACCGGTAAGCAAGTCTCCTCAAGGTCCACATGTGAGGTGAAAAAGGGGGCTGCTCTCCTCAAGGTCCATCTGTTTAGGATTATTTCTGCTCTGCGACACGGAGAAGACGAGTTACAATATAGAAGAAGATGAATTGCTATAGAAAGAAAGTAGAAACTGCATGTTTTCTTAGTGGCACTCTTCCTGAGTAAGTACCTAATTAATACCCGGAGACCAAGATGGTTTGGACTAGAGATCATGGTTCAGTCCTTTCGTAATTTTCCGTATAGTTGATCTCTACATTTGGAGTATACTTAAAGGTTGACATGTATATATTCCTATCAATAATACAATAATATTTCTTTTTTGCTTTTATAAGATTTTAAGTTTATAATTGAAACTCATAATTGTTAGGTGAAGGGATAAATTTCATTTTGGATCATTACACCCATAATGTTTAGATTCGTGCTACTGCGTGGTAAGAGAAAGATCACCCATTCTCTATAAATTGGTTGTTTAATCGTGTTATAATTTAGATTCATGCTACTATGTGGTAAGAAAACATTACTCATTCTCTAAGTTAGTTGTGTAATCAAGTTATGGTAAGAAAATATTACTCGTGTTACTCTATGCTAAGAAAATATTACCCACTATGAGTTGTTTGTATAATCATGTCATAGTTTAGATTCTTGCTATTGCATGTTAAGAAGACATTACTATTTTAGATTCTTCAAAATGTCACACAAATTGCTTAATGCCAAAAACTGTCATTAACTGAATGTTTTTTCCTTTTGTGTGTAAACTTGATTAATTGACGATAATGGGTGAAATGAACTTATCTGAACATGATCTGCTTAAAAAGGAACATGGTCTATTACCAAAAAGGAAAATGAGAGAGAGAGAGAGAGAGAGAGAGAGAGAGAGAGAGGGAGGGAGGGTAGAATTCTTGTCCAAATTACAGAAGACAAACATAAAGAAACCAATGCCCGAATGGCTAGTCACAACTATAAATTTGCTTAACGGCTTTAAATAATATTGAGACTCCGTCAAAAGAGTGAAAACATGATGCAGAATGAATCTCATAAGTTAAGGTATGAAAAAACAAGTTAATATCACAAATAACAGTGTGAAGTCATATTATTTTTACATAAAATCTCATAAATTCAGAACTCTGAAATTAAAATACAAAATTGCAACAATGGAATAGTCAGTCAAACTGTTGACTGAAAAGAATTATTTACTATTGAAAGAAATTATCAGAATCCAATTTTGAGTTTCCTATTTGACAACATTTTTCGCGACGCGTACTTCTATATGCAAGAAAGACAAGAAATGCCAAAGAAAAGGATGAAAAGCGGTGATGGAAAGGGAAAGTCGATTGGATTATTGAGATTGACATAATTGTACTTTATGTGATCCTGTTAATCAAGAGGCCGAGCAGTTCCCATGCTAGGACAAGACAACTACTCTATTTTTTTTTTTAAGTGTAAAGATAACTACACTTGAAAAGAAAAGGGATTAATCAATTGTTGTGAAATGCAATAATTATCCAAGAATAATAGCATTTCTTTTTATCTAGCATTAGAAAACAACAAAAAAATAATTCAATTCAACTTAATCATGTCCCCGGTTCCAAAAAGAAAAATTTCAAACCGAAGCCCCCAGAAATTCTGTGTTATATGCGACAAATTTGTTGGTGAATATGAAAAGAAGAACTACAAATTTTCACGTGGTTTGACATACACTTATGGACTTTCAGTCAAGGCCTAAAACTTGACAGCACAAGAGACCTGAAGTACTTTAGAAACTAAAATGGTTGGAAAAACAACCTTTGAACCCATCTTAAGTATCTTGGTGTGGATTGTCATTATGGTCCACGTTCAAGTGTCTGAGATAATTGTAGTCGACTTGGTAGCTAGGAGTAGGTGAGTTATCATGAATCAGGATTCTAAATCGAAGTGATCAATGAGTACTTTTGAAGACTTCCACCGATAAATATATAGTTGGTTTTAGCTGACGTTTGAATCATTCTAGCTGAATCAGGCGAAGTCTTTACTAACCAAAAATGATTCAGACAAGCTATATACGAGTTTCCTACAAATCACACATATAAATCAAAGACTCATGTATGCCCAAAATCTGTAGTCAGACCTCAGGAAAATGAAAAAGAAGAAAAGGGGACAAAATGTACGGTTTTGGTGAGTGTGTTAGGTGAAAATGGGAAAATCGTACATTGAATAATTTTCCTACCAACAAGAAAGCACATGTCATTTGCAGAAAATGAACAAATAAACAAATAAATGAATAGCCCAAAGAAAGTAGTATTACCACTGAGCACTTTTAAGGAAACCCGACCTTTGACTAAGGAGGGATAAGCATCTAACAGAAATGTTATATTCAATAAGCTGTGTAAGCATCAAAAATTGCTTGTAGAATTATAAAAGAGAAACTGTAACAAAATAATTCACACATTGTATATCCAACATCGGAATAGATTTTTAGTGTCAGAACGTGAACTTGATAACGTTATACACGTTACGGCGTGGCATGTCAACAGTTAATCTTATTAGTCTGTTGGAAAATATTCATAAATAATGCCGTGTCATCCCCTAATTTCAACAATTGGATGTGTACACGCTACCGCTGAAGAAATCTCTGCACAAGCCAGGACAGAATACTTCACACAATCTGACTTAGAATGTCCAGGAGATAAATTTAGACTTGGCAATTCCAGTCGACTTGGGGCAACATGCCTATAAAACTGCAAGCTGAATTTGCAAATTGAAAACTAACAGACCTAAAAGTGTAAGCTGCATAATTTTGAAGTAACCCGTAATACTTGAGAAAACAAAATGCTTGGAAGAGCGGCCTTAGGTGTAATCTTCACCCTGTTGTGGATTATCATCCTATTCCATTCATTTGAGACGCCTGCGGCCATTCGATTCAAATATCTTTCATCAACATGTGCGGGGTGAGTATACTTTTTGCTACTTTATTTTTATTACATGCACGTTGGCTGTGTCTATGACCCTGGCCTCTCCTCATTGCTCGAATTAGTTTATTGATAACTCCAAATTTCAATTACTTTAAGTAGACACCTATTAGACAAATTCTACATTATTTATGCCTAAAAGTTAAATGGGTGGGAAGAAACTATCTTGATGTTGTTGCTGCCTTGTAGAAGAGCGATCAGCTATTAATTGACTGGTCGAAGGTTCAAATCCTACTTGAGAAGATTTGATTTATTCTGAATCCTTTAATTCTTGCTCTCAACTAAATTTTTGTGCAGTGCACAATTTTCCTACTCAAAAGATTTAGATTTTGGGTACTTGCTTTTTAGATTTGTTTAAATGTGTTTTTTCTTCCCCCTAAAACTGCAGAAATGTAGAAAAACCTTGCTCGCCTCACGGTCAACATCCATAGGGTTGTTGCTGCACTGTGATGACAGGAAACAAATTCTACAATGGAAGAGGAAATAAGATCTGGAGGTTTTCTTCCTGGGGATCACTTGTTGGGAGCATGTCCATATAGCTTTTGCTGACTAGATTCTCTAAGATGATGATCATACACCTAGTGGTTTTTTCACATGCTTTTCCTATAGTCCATTGGTTTGACATTCATGTAATTGAGACTGATAATGTTTTGGCCTATCTAATTAATATCAAATTCATTCTCTAGTGTCTCCAAATTCAAAAGGCCGTCGTCTAATCGTGTGGCAGTTAAGATTCTTGCAACTATGTGGAATAAATTTTTTCCCCACTTGCTGCTAAAAACTCTTCAATCTGAAAAATATCGACTCATTAAACTACCTTTTTTGGTTAAATTTGTGAGGTTGATTAATCATAAAGCACATGTTCTATAGTTAAATGGGAAAAAGAAAAAAGAAAAAAGAAGAAGAGGAAGAAGAACGTGGTCCATAGTTAAAGAAGCAAAAAAATAGGTAAAAGGAACAACTACTACTCATTATTATAATGCAAAAGAATCACGGCCAGTTTCCGAAGAAGAACGTTAAGAAACCAACGCGCCAATCGCTTGTCACCATACGACATTTGCTTAAGGACCAAAATCTATGTAGACTTCGTCATAGGAGTGAAATGTTAATGCACAATGAATCTAATAATTTAAGGTTTGCAGAACAAGTTGATAACTTAACATAAAATTTCAAAAAAGGATTGTAGTCTTATCACAGATCTGTAATTTTAACTGTTTATAATTTTACTTGTATGGCTTCAAATTATACAAAATCACGAGACAGCCTAAAAAATTCAGAAGCAAATACTTGAAATGTGGAGATAAATGAGATAAGAAAATGATAAAGTTGAAAAAAAAAATTACTGGTTTGGAAATTTCAAAATTCCGTAACATTCCTATTTTCCTTCAAGTAAGAATTTCAAAATTCAAGAAAAACCAAAAAACAATGAAGGGGACAGTCAAAGCTTTGAACTTTAATCCATTGAAAAGTAATACAAAATATTGAAAAGAAATAGCACTGCAGTGCCTACTTCACGACTTTGCATTTGGCGCTTCTTGAGTGGAGGAGAAAGACGAGAAAAAACGGGGAAAGAAATAAGAGGGAATAACGGAATGCTGAAAAATTTTTTGATAAAAGGAATGACAAAAAATGATGATAGATTGGAGTAATTAGATTGACATATTTTTCCTGTAATGTGGCCTCTAATAGATTCCGCAGAATGCGCATGGTCCGACAAGACAAAAACATCTAATAAGAAGTACCATGGTTGTGGTTTATGACGTGAAATTGCAATTGAATTATGTCCCAGCTCCGAAAGTCAATTCGACAAAGAAAATTTGGAAATGAAGCCTTAAGAAAGCGACAACTGCCTACCCCAATTGCATGCTAAAGTGTACAGCTATAACAGAACTAACAGAACTGTCAGCAAGACCACAATTGCCATTCAAAAATTATTCGTCTACAATGTGTTAAGCACTTTCCTAACACAATTGTGTTAAAGTGAACTCAATCACCACAACTGCGACACATGGCGGATTGCGGAACTCAAAGCACGGGTGCACTGAAATTAACGTGATTGAAAGTTGAAATTGTGGTTGTGAATTCAGGTTACACAAGCCGGTGAGCAGTTGTACCAAGTACCATAGGACCCACACCACATGCTAGTAGTCTAGGTCGGATAGGTATATAAAAATGAGTTGGAAAAGACTTTCTGCTAGAAATGAGACAGCAAAAAGGATTTTACAAAGGAGTAAATGAAGGGGAACTGACGGAATAAATGAAAACAGATATGTAGTTATGTAATTAAATTAAGGACAATTAAACTCCAATAATCGCAGAGTTTAATTTAGTAATAGTCTAGTAAATGGATAAATTAAAAGAGTGACAACCAGATAGAACAAGAAAAGGCAAATTAAAGTTGAACAAAATGACGGAAGGAGAGAGTTTAACCCATATTAGAAATGGTGGGTTAATAAACAACCAATTGCATTGAAACTAGATTTATAAGTATTTTCATTCATATAAAAGTTAAAACTTAAACATTTGTTACTAAATGTATATACTTAATGACAAATAAATATTATTTTGGACAAATATTATACATACATTACTACAGAAGGCTAATTGAACATAAAAATGTTGTTGAATTTAGGTAATTTTATTTAAGAAAGACTCCAATACATGTTGAAGTTAACAATAGTTAGTTGTATAAATATAGTCTTAGTTTTCACTCCTACAATTGTGTTTCATACAAGTCTCGGTTTCTCAGATGAAATCGTGCTCTTCGTACATCAAAATTTTTCCATTTGCATCCATTTTAAGAATTAAACAATCGTGTTCTTTTTACATCAAAATTTTCCCATTTGCATCCATTTAAGAATTGAACAAGAATTCCAAGTTTACTATTTATATGTCACTTATCTGCAATTTTAATAGGGATGTGTAATGGTTTAATCTTAATAACTATCTATATCATGTTAGACATAAATATAGAGTTACTCATTGGTAAACAAGCAATTGTTGTTGATAATAAAACTTGGCCTAATTAGTAAGATACTTCACATATATGGATCTAAATAATGGAACATAGATCCAAGTCATCAAGGAAATAAGTGAGAACTACTCGTGATTTTGTTTTTTTTAAATAAATAAAAATTCAATTATTTTCATTTAAACTTGCCACTTAATGTATTTGTTATTACCACAAAAAATAATAATTTACATAATTTAATTAATATAGTGGGCTTTGCAAAAGAATGCAATGCATATTAAATCAAATAGTAATCAAATCTATAAATATAATTCGAGCCCGCATATGCGCTTGAGTATGTTGATTTCAAATGAAATCTTGTTCTCCTACGTGAAAATTTTTCCATCTGTATGAATGTAATACTGAAAATTTTCCAGTGCAAATAAATTTCTTTCTCCCTTCAAGCATGATAGTTATTCATCTTGTACGAATATGTTTTTTCTTTATTTAATGGCTAAAGGTTTTCCAAGTAGACAAGTTCTGTACTCATTTTTGTACATCACCCAATTGATTGGTTTCATGAGGTCAATCTATATTAAAATTTTTATTTATCAGTATTTTGTAAATGTTAAAATTTTAAATTAGTTTTCACCACTGAAAGACGGTTCTTTAATTTTTACGCTTTGTGGTTAAAGTTTCATCTCTTTTCCTGGAGGCGTCTACAATATCTTTTGGGTACTGAACCTTTATTTTATTATTCATTATATGATATTTAAATGCACTATTGACAGTTATATTTGATGAAGTAGCACAATATAAATGTATAGGCTAAAGCACATAATCTCGCCCCGTATTATTGCAAATCGATTCCATTCAAGTTTCTTTTAGAGTTTGAACTTGGATAAACTTTTCATACCATCACCTCCCTGATTTCAAACTCGTTCATACCACCACATCCAATGATTATTTTTTACACTATTTTTTTTTGCCACCACCACCACCTCCCTGATTATTTTTTTGCCTTTTGGTTTAGATGCTATAATCAACTAAAATTTCTTCATTTCAAAACAAAAATTTTAGAAATTTCTCAATCATAGTGTCTAGTTTCCTCTTTGCTTCTGAACATACTATTTGGTGTACATTTTACCACTTATATATTGTCATAGCTTTATATTTAATAACTAATTTATGATCATTAATCTAACCCATAATGATAAATCTTTGAAGTTTTATTACTACAATTTAACCATTTTCTTTATCATTAAAAATAAATAACGATTAACTTGGTACTAGTATACTCATAATATTTGTCTTTTATACTTATTTCATGATCATTAATACAACTACTATGTCTTTCATAATACTGTTTATTGTCTATTATGATTTGACTTATTATGACATAGTTAATAATATGATAATTTTGTAATTTAATTTTGAATGTTAATTTTTTTTATTCATACAAAATAAAGTTGTTAGTACCTTTTTGTAAATGAGATGATACTGTATGGATATCTTATAGTATTTTCCTTTATATTCACTGATATTATGGTGTTAAAAAGTATAATAAGAACAGTTAATAATTTATTTTGTTCATTTGATATCTTATAAGATATACTAAGCTCAATTTCTACTAAAAGACGCGGCAATAATATATTGGATTTTCATTCAGAGAATAATTCTTTTCAAAACAATAAGGAGACAGTAGAATTTCCTTTTCTTTTGTGGTTACACTTTTAAATTCTTCCATTTGAGACTCACATGACTTGTGCAACCGTTTATTAACAATTTCCCGGTTGTCCATCTTTTTTGTTAAAATTTTGGGCCAATGCATGTAGGTCTCACAGGTATGTTATCATGTACTGCATCCTACGTGTACGTCTCTCAATTTATTGAAGCCCGTGTAGAGATTCTAACACATTTGTGTTAAGATTCCCTTAACACACCATAGATGAAGCCTATTGTATACTCCGTGGTCAAAATAAAAACTAAAGAGGGAATAGTTAAACCCTACTCCAAACAATGAAGTACAATCTAATTAGTAAAACGTTTCATATGTAACTAATAGACCAGGGGTCAGAGTCATTAAAAGAAGTAAGTATTGATCCTCTCTTATGAAAAAAAAGGAAAAAAAAAAAGAAAGCTCTAATAAAATAAATTCTGATTGGAGCCTTAACAATAACTTGCAATTACGAGGACAATTGTGCATGTATACGATACAATTTCCCCTGTATATTTCAATTTTCGAAAATTTGACCCAAATAGCAAATATAGAAAGCGAGATAGAAAATCCATTCATGGCTGCGTTTCAGATGAATCACACCATTAGGTAAATTAAAGAGTCGGAAGTTCATCATGTCGTCCACCATTTTCAACACAATCATTAAGGAGAGGAACCATACAAAGGGATCAAGATCCTGACAAATCAATGGCCAGATAAATGTTGTATGTATGCCTACAAATTGTATGTTAAACGTGAAAAGCAAGTAACGCTGAAATTGGTCACATTAGATGATCTGTTGAGTCCAACAATTGCAATGCTTACAACACTGAAATGGACTTTGGGCGAGACATGTCTATAAAAGGAGAAATTAAGGCATAAAGCTTGAAACCATAAAAATTTGAAGTAGCTTAGATAGAAATCAAAATGGTTGGAAAAGCAGCAGCCCTTAGAGCCATCTCCAGTGCCTTGTTGTGGATTGTTATTCTGTTCCATCTGTTTGAGACATCAATGACGCTTGAATGTCGAGATAATTGTTGTCCGCTTGGTAGGAGTGGCCAGAGTGGCCCGAGTGGGTGGGTATTATTAACATCTCTTTTTCGAGGTTGTTTTTCGTCGACAGTAATTTGCAGTACTTTTCATTTTTTTCTCATTTTGTCTAATTCTTTTTCTTTTGGGAAACTACAGAGTACACACAAGCTGCTCGCCTCGGGGTCCTCATCCATAATCTTATGTCTGCGCTACGATGAAGAGAAAAGGAAAGCTAGTAAAGAATGAAGATTCAGAATGTAATAGTTGAACGGACGGTTTCACTAATGAGTGGACACTCGTTAAAAAGGGTTTCAGGTATTATTTTAATAAAAAAAAAACATGTAGTTACCATAGAAAGTGTTTAAATTAATGGGTACAATAATTGTGATCATGCATTCGCATGATATTAGTGCAATTTAAGTATGTGAACCAGTACCCCATGAATTTTCATTTGAAGAATCTATAATTTAATGGTACAAGTTAGAATCTTTTCATCACTTCATTTGATCTATGTTATGGGTTTAATCCCAAAATAATTGCAGCTGCTCTCTTGCTTTTAGGGTTTGTTTGTTTGGACTGAAAATCTTTTCCAGAAAATATTTTCTTCAATTTCTTCTGTTTGGCCGCAAAAGAGGGTTGGAAAATTTTTTCTGGTAGAAAATCTTTTACATAACTTGGTGTAAAATGACTTCTGAAATTAAGACACGGAAGTTAATTTCCGATGACTATCGCGACTTATTAATCTCCCTAGCGCATGGCTATTATACAAAACCGTCAAGTACTAAACCACAGAGATCAAATCAAGATCAACGTCTCTGCACTTGGTGCTGAAAGTCCCACAACTTTCCATCTCTCCGAACTCTCTATCCTTCTTATGTCTCCTCCATACTGTTCCTTTCCTCTTGCGCCACACACACACATTTATGGGTTATACAATTCTAGATCTAGATTGTTGGGCTTTGCATTCAGAAGTCTTGGAGAAGAGAACTTGGAAAAAAAAGGTGAAGCCAATGGAGTCAAGAGGAACATATTGGTTTGGGAGATTATAAGTTTCTGGTTCTGGTCTTTGATTTATATTTTGGGAATAAAAAGTCTTTGGATTGGAGATTGCTTGTGGTGGCTGATGAGTCGGGTAGGAGGAAGTGATAACTGTTAGCAGCGATTAGAGAATGAGAAATATGGGGGCGGTATCATCATTGGAGGATTTTCATTTTTTTGGATCATTTTCATAAAATTGCACCAAACACCAGTAAATACAAGGAAAATTAGATATTTTCCGGGAACAGATTTTCATTGAAAATGTTCTCTTAGGGAAAATATTCTACATTGAAACAAACACACCCTTAGTGTTTTGTTCCATTAATATATGCTGTTCCAGTATAGCTCCCAGTCCGACTCACCAAGGGATAATTAGAGTCCACTATTTATTCTCTTTTGAAGGGGAAAAAGAGAGAATATGTTGTTCCAGTCCACATTAGTTACTCAGGCCAGGTTCCTCTCCCATTTTAAACATTCTCAAACTTCATTTTTGTACTATGGAGGGCATAGAAGCCCAAAGAAAGTAAGCACCGGAGGAAAAATCCTCCATTAACTGCATAATTAATATTGGATTATCTCGCAAAGATTGTAGATGAGGCTTTGATATAGCCTACAAGTCTACGTGGGAAACATCTTACCTGAACTAAGTTTGGGCTGAGAACGCCCAGTATCATATACATGAGCTGAACTATGGGGTGGCGGAGTGAGGTTCTCACTCCTTAAATTTTGGAAAATTCATTTTTTCTCTCTTAAAAAGTTAAAATTTTTAAAAAAATTTTCTGTGTGAATCTAAACTTTTGTTCCTGTAGGAAAAAATATTTTAAATTATATACTCAAGTTTTAATTAAATTAGAATTTGCCCTTCAAATAAAGTTTTCTGGTTCCACCTATGATCATATAATAATAGGTCAATTGCCAAGCGAACTCCTAATTCAGTAGATGCATTTGCCAAATACCCGCTGTCCAGGTTTCGTTTTCGGCAATCCCAAATCTTGCAAGGTGCTCTGCGCAAGTTCCCCCGTACGACCATGTTTCGAACCATGTTGCTAGGGATCGTCAGAGAAAACGAATGTCTGACATGTTAATTGGAGCTGAAAAATTCAACAGACTGAATAAAGCAGAAATCTAAAGGCATCTGGATTGCCATTTTCTATAGAAAATTTTTTTACCTCACATGCATCAAATCGCTACAATAATTTTTTTTTATAAAAACTTCTAAAAATAACAATCAAAACAAGGCCTAAGGAAAGCAATCTATGTAGTTTACTATATAGTACGTTGACGAAGACTTGATCTGGCTTCCTAGTCAGAGGACGACGCATGACTATTGTACAAAATCTCGTGCTTCATTGTGGACCAGATGGTGTTTTTCTCGTGCTCATCCTTCTCGAGCGAAGCCTTGGAGAAAATCTTCCCACCATGTTTAGCACGCAGATATGAGAACTTCATTGTCCTGACAGAGTTTGTTAAGTCCTTAATTGTGCACATAATTTATGGAGATTTCCCTTTTATTGTGCCAAGATATTGTGTTAATTGCTTGATTCTACTCATATTTGATTCTTGGCATTTATTTAGGTCATTGGATTATTTGGAGCTTAAAAAGTGCAAATTTGGTGGAAATTTCAGAACTCCCAAGGAAAAGGCGTGGACAAGCTGTATTTGGATGTGAAGAAGGATTTCTGGAAAAAATCCTGCGCCTAAGAGTGATTGAAGACTTTATTTTATTTTATTTTTAGGAATTGGTAAAAGACAATTTTATTTTAGGAAAGTTGTAATTGATTTCCCTATTTTACTTTATTATTGCTTTTTAGTAAGTTAGACTCCAATTAGGACTGAAATTCCTAGTTAAATAGGAAATCTTAGGTTTTCTTATATATTATGAGCCAAGCTGCCGCTTGGAGAAGAGGAGGAACTCCACGCAATATCTAGAAAACAAACCCTTGTAGGTTGCTTCCTCTTGTTTCTTTCTTTGGTTAATCGTGGTTGAAAGTTTCTCAAACAATTCTTGGATGCGATTCTCCATGAGAAGCGGCTAAATCTCTTATCTACTCAAAGGGTGACTCGAAGGCGCGGTCCAATACATTTGTGAGATCTAATCGAATCTCTAACCTTTCTTTTAATTTGTTATTATTCGTACGCTTTCTGGATTAATTGATTGAGGGTTATTTTGTTAATTGAATATCAACGGCGGGTATTTAAATTAACCTAATAGCTCATCTTGTCAAATTAACTAATTGAATACGTGTCGCTCATTTAGTTAATAATTAGTGGCGACCACCATAATTGGTTTATGTTGGGGAAAGCATATGATCTAGCTTAAATGAACCCTCTAGCGGTTCGTTGGTTAGGGTTGGTTTTTCTAGCTTTTAATGCAACCGGTAATTAAATTCATATGGTCGCACCTAGGGTTGTTATCCGGTTAGAGAAGCGGTCAACGGTCGTACCTTATCAAAAAAAAGTAAGGAAAAGCGGTTGTCGAGCTTGTTGGCAACTATAACTAACCTAGTGACAAATTAATGAAATATTTATGCATCAATGATCAATTGGTTGGTGTGCCTTTGAAGTTGTTCTTTGGGTAGAATTTCATTACTTGCATTTTATTAAATTATTCTCTATTCGTTCTCTGGTGATTTATTTAGTTGGTATTTTCATTTCTCATTTACTTATTTTATTTATTTTATTTCCAGTTCTATCACATCCAAACCCCCCATTTTACTGTGACTGAAAGAAACAATTTCCTACCGTTCCCTGAGGAGACGAACGCCTACCGCTACTACAAGTTAATATTTTCTTAGAAATAATTCTGTATATCGGTTTAGCATACTTGGAATCGAGGTGAACAAGTAACCCATTGCACATCCGAGTCCCCGCCCAGCACTCGTAATTGCTCTAAAATTAATTGAGGTGGTAATTAGGATTTTAAACATTTATTATTGCACAGGTTCGGCACCTGTCAGAGTTTTATGTTCATATATTGTAGCCAATTAAGGTTATGATTTGACTAAAAGCTGCATCGTTTTTCACAATCAATTTGTGGATTCAGTGATAAAGAATTCATAAGCAATGATGGAGCCAGGATTTTAGCTCGGGAGAATATAGCACATGAGTTAGAGTAACTTTAAAATCAGAATTACAAATACTATAGCTAACGTTTGAATGCATTGCATTGAACAATGAATGACAATGTCACAACTTGAATAATCTATATTTATTGTTAAAAGACAATAGTACAAATTTAAAGAATAAAAAGAAAAGTAATAAAAATTTGTTCTAAAAAACAAATGTGTTTGGATAGCCAATTATTTGGTTTATTTATTTACTTACATCATCAATACGTTTTTCAATCATCTTTTTATCTCACATACATTACATCAAAAAAGTGCACATATATTACATCAAAAAAGTGCTTAGTATTTGGATAACTAAATTATCCCAAAATACAGAGGGCTTGTTTTCAATTAGATTATTTTACAAGTTGATTTTCTAGTATTGACTTTTTAAAATCAGACTTTCTTAGTTAACAACGATTCATTCAGTTGCATTGGTATTCTCGACCAAAATTGCAAAAGCTGATGTTGATTAACTAGTGACCATATTGTCCACAGTCAAAAGTAAAGCTTCAAAAGTCGATTGAAGTAATTATCTTATAACTTGGAAATTATTGTTGTATGCACCAAAACAATAGCTCACCACTGAACCCAAAAGTAACAAAAGACGTGTTTCCGATTTTCAGCCGTTTTCGCTCCAATCCAAAAAGTAACATAAGTTGGTGTTGAATTTTTGTGTCTGTTATACTGGCTAAGTGGCTATGCTCCTAATCTTTTAATCCGGGTCAATGTGAAACAAATAGAATTTTACAGGACCATGCAAGCCAAAAAGTCGGGATTGGAAAAGAATAGAGCGAGCTAAACCATACGTATCCTTGGCAATAGTTTAGTGCACAAAAATGGAAATCTAAGTGCCCTCAAACTTATTGTTGTTACTTCATTTCTTCGGAAAAATTAAGTTTTTATATGCAATATTTTCTTTTTTATGCATGACATTTTTGCAAAGCTCTTTCTTCCTTTTTTTTGCTTTTTAATATTGTTTCTTTCCCCAAGAAAAAAGAAATCCTCTATACTAAAAGTCGAAATGTAGCCCTGTGTACTAATTACTATATGAGGTGAAAATTCTATTCTTGCAGTATTTCATTACAAAGATGTCACAATTGAATAATGTGAAGATAATCAAAACATAAGATTTATTTTACCACAGGTCCTTGCCTTTTTTTTCATAGAAATTAAATTCTATGGAAATTCCCACCATTTGGTATCACTCTGAAGATTAGGATACACGCCAACAAGTTGATGCTCTTCGATCGGGGAAGTCATCATATAAAGCGTCTGTTACACACCAGTAGCACATGCGATGCCTTGGCAAAATTTTTGAGCTATTTTCCGATTGAAAACATCAGACATGTCTTCTTCTCTACGAAAAGTGAACCCGCTATAAAATTTTTGAGATCCACCCATTCTCTCTATCTTCTCTTTACTCTCAATTTTCTCTCCACAGTTCTTTCTCCATAATAGGGAGATCTTGTTCTCAAACCAAAGGTTTCCGTCCTCTTCTTCTCTTTTTATCTTCTATTTAATAAAATCTCTCCTAAAAAATGTTAATGAGAGTTTTCTCTCTCCTACTGTTTATTAATGAGAGTTTTTGTCTCTCTTAGTTCATTCTAGTGAAGTTTTATTTAATTTTAGTTATTATTTTTTTAAATCTAAGACATTGTTCAGATCTATATGTTAGATGTGAACTTTCTTGGATCTTCTCATCAAATCTAAACATCACTTTTGAATTTGAACCAATTGGATAAGAGATCTGAAGGTATGGACATGTACAAATATTTATGGAGCAAATCATGCAATTGGTCAAATATGGTGATTTGTGATTCACAAAGTAATTATCTGTATTTTGTAATTCTATTAAATCTAATAATTTTTCAAATCAAATATGTCTGTGGCTTGTTCTACATATTTTCTGCATTTAGTGCAGTTTTTCATTGTCTAACAAATCGTATTAGACGATTTTCAGTTAGTTTATTAATAATATTGCTTTTGTTTAATCCAAGAAAAAATGTAAATTAGCAATAAAATTAAAGTAGTTCGAAAAGGGTTAGCCCTGAAATTCCAAATAAACTCTTGTCCATGTTTTAGAAATTGGCATCCAAGATCAATGTCACTGCGTCAGCAGTGCGCCGCTATTGGCTGCCGCCTGCCTAGTGAAAGGACTGCGCTTATTACTATTGTGTATTCATCGGAGAGCATACACTTGGATTGTCTAAACAAAGTAGAAAATCAATAATGAACCAAGGAGCATAATTAGTTATGGCAATTGGTGGGTGTCAAACCGCCAAAAATAAAATACCTACTCTAAGAATATAAATTCAAGTATAATGGAGAGTAGGGTCGTATCCACAGAGACTGGGTGATTTATTTCCTACAGAAAATTAGAGGGTTTTGGAGAAGGATACAAATAATTAAAGATGCAAAAATATTGAAATTCTAATTAGACAAGAATGCAATAAATTGACACAGTCTAGTCAAGGAATGAATCTTGGCACCGGTGCACACAACTGATCATAGATACACACAAATATTCACATGTTCATGAATAAATTGGTTATAGTGGTCAAACGACGCACCCAACCACCAATCTTTCCTTAATTTTATAGTAGCCCAGAGACGCTCATAGACTACCCTCTTGTGAACTAGACAACTCTAGAGACGCTCATAGGATTTAATGTAGTCACAGCATTAGGAATTAGAAAGACCCAATTCTAGATGGCAAACACACATGCGGGTTTACTTAGGCTAGATTAATTATTCCCATGATACAAATTAGACCACTTGCGAGACGGTGAAACTGTTTCGTTTGTCACTAATTAGGTTGCTTAAAGGCGACGCGCCAATACCCTAATTGACTATATATTATTTAGACAATTGAATAACAGGCCTAATTATCCAATAAACCCAAATAATAATTAATTGAAAACAGAGAATAAGTAAATACCCATGAACATATAAATTAAAATTAATAAACAAAATGATCTCACAGTTATGGTGCCCCGAGTCTTGATTATTCCTCAACTAGAAAAGGAATTAGCCATGCCTCATGTTGACGACGTGAACTGAAGCTTCCATGTAATTTGAATCCACGAAAAGAAGAAAACAATTGTAATTGAGAAGTAAGGAAAAAAACACTAATCCAAGCTATGAGTCCAGCGAATGCACAAACAAAAGTAATCACTATGCTAAGCTACGCTGCTCGAGGAAAAGACAAAATATGGAAACGGAAAATGGAAGACCGAAAAACTACTACGAACAAAGGCTAAGCTACTGGTCTATTGTTTATGCTACTGGCGGCGGAAAGCGGAAGAGAACTACTACTAATCAAAAGCAAAAGCTAGGCTAAAGATGATGAAGTTCCCCCCACGACAAAAGAACTCTTCCTACATATATATATATATGCATTGGTCTTTGAAATTGCCGGGCCCGCAAGGAATACCAAAACTCTTCTTCCCATATGCGTTTAGACTTCGGAAATCCCTCACAACAAGGAAACAATTTCCTATTAGAACTCAAGTCCACCGCCACGCTGCTGTGCTGTCCACGTGGCCCAAGAAAACTTCCAATTACTTCAGCAAATATAGCAGCCCGCATTCCGAATTCCAACTTCCCTATTTCTGTCTTTTTCTATTCCATTCTCTGTTCTCTGGCACAGGCACGTATTGGAAGTACAAGTCTTCTGGAATTTGCCAATAAACACCAACTTTCACACTAAAGGCCTGCAAAAGCCACAAAATTCAAATATAAGCAGTAACCTAATTCTTTGCACAATAAAAGAGAGAATTTTAGTCCAAATTTTCTCAATTAACACACACAAATATCTCCCTATCAAATTCCCCCACACCTAGACAATGCTTGTCCTCAAGCATTCACTATCACAACAAAGATGACAAGTATTTCATAACACAATAAACTAACACGAGTATCAGACCTTCTCAACAATTTCATCAAAATCAGGATGCAAAAGATTCAACTCTCACATGGATATTAGTGTATCTCTCACCACTCAAAAGTGTTTAAATGGACATATATGCTCAAATCAACAACATGGAAAGATATTACCATAGGCTTGCTAATATATCATATCTCCACCACTCAAAATGAAGTCAATACAAAAATGAAAGGGTCTTTAACAAGGGATGTAATGAGGCTTAGGTAAAGGGTTGGATAAAAAGAAAAATTTAGGCTGAACACATCAAAGGAAATACCAACAATCTATTGCATGAGAATTTTTTAATCCAAGTAATCTTTCCAAGGCATACTCAAAATTTTCCAAATTGGCAAGTGCCCATACACTGGCGTGCCCCACCATTATGACACTGCACCACATGATTCTCCTTATTGGAGTTGAGTGCTCTTATTTTATTTTATTTTATTTTTTTCCTTCCTCTTCTCTTTTTTTTTTTTTTTGTTTTTGTTTTTGAAACAAGGCGTGGGCACGCCAGAGAAGCTCTAGTCTTCTGTTCAATACATCACTTTAGCTCCTTGAAATTTCAAGTACACTTGCCTACTCAAATCATAGCTTTATAGTACCATTCAGAAGTATCATGCAACAAACCAAGGCATCCCTTTGACATAGGGTTCAAAATAAAGATGGTTTAACAAAGAATGATTAGGGTAACACATTGGGCTATTAAAGAAAGAAAAAGGTCTAGGCTCAAACATGGTCAACTAGGGGAAAATATAATTGGGACAGGTCTTTTAGAAAGTCAAAAGGGGTTAAACCTAAGTGCCCTTATCATTTTCATGCATCAAATTCAACAATGTGATCTCGACATGCATAACCAAGCAAGTTCTAGAATAATCTAACCATGTGTAATATAACTCAATGAAAGAAATTAGAGCCATTTATGAATGAAATGCTCATTAGGCTCAAAAGCTCACCAATTGCTAAAAATACGTCAAATCTTATACATCCATCAATTGAATCAATTGCAAGAAAATATAATACTCATGCTAGCAAAAATTTCACTAATCATACTTGCATCTTTCTTACCTTTCACAACAAAACAAAATCCTAAGAAATTGTAAAAAGTTGTGAAAAACTTAAAAATCTTTGAAAAATATATATATATCTGAGAAAATATCCCCTCCCCCACACTTAAAGCAGACATTGTCCTCAATGGATGAAAATAAAAAGTAAAAGGAAAATAAGAGGACTCCCCTGATTAGAGAATGAAGCACCGGAGGAGGTTGAAGGATGAAAATGGTTGAGTTGATGTCCAATCATCAATGACATTTGGAGCACAAGAGACTCGAGAGTCACAGTATACAATGAATACGGATACTAGATGCTATAAGGAATATGGTAAAAAGAATTAGAATAAAAGAGGAAAAATTTATTTATTTTTTTGTATACACCCTATCCGTTGTAAGGCGTGGGCACGCTATAGAAACATGAGTCTTCTGATCATTGTCCAAGCTTGAGTGTCGACATCCGCATAAGCGTAAGTCTTCCGATCATCACCTTTTGCTTTGCCTTGCGAGACAGACTCTCACGGTGTGGCACCGAGAAGTTGAAGTCTTCACCATTACTGCCAAATTAAACAAACTCAAAGATAACTGAAGAGAAAAAAACTATTAATAAAGGAAAACCTAAAAAGGAGAAGAAGCGAAAAATTAAATTCTTGGGTTGCCTTCAGCAGCCTTTCTTTAATGTCTTTTAGACATTTCCATGCTTGGTCATGGAGGATAAAATCGTATAGGTCTTTTCATTACATCGTTCTCATACTCATGATGTTTATCATAAATAGAGAAATCTTTAAACACGTGAGCTATTTTCTTCTTTTGATTAGCAGATGGCTTCAAACATGCAAGTAATGATTTGAATTCTTTATTGACTCCTTCATCATAATTAATTAATAACCTAATAGTCTTTACAACTCCTCACTTATCTCTATCATAAAATTCAAAAATTTCTGGTATAACAAAATCAATCTCACCAACAGAAACTATAGAATGAGAAATAAGAGTTAGGGATGAAGGAGATGTCACCACAGTTGGGATTTCTTCATTGGACTTTTTGGCTAGAGAGACTAGAGGTTGGGATCCTATTGTTTCCTCCTCAGATCTCTCTTCAACCACAGACTTAGATTCTTCCCTTTGAATCTCTTGCCATTCGTCACCACTTCTCAAGGTAATTGCACTCATATCTGGTTCGGAATTGACAAGGGTCTCTGAGTGCAAGATTTCAAAATTCTGAGACGTCATTTGGCTCAAAGTAGCTGCCAGTAGGCATATTTGATTCTCCAAATTATGAATGCTTGTCTTTGTCTCTAGTTGAAACTGAGCAGTGCTTTGTTGGAATTGAGCAGTGGTTTGTTGGAACTGAGCAGTGGTTTGTTGGAGTTGAGCAGTGTTTGTGGCCAAACTCTTAACAAGATCTTCCAAAGAACTCCCTCCACTAAAGGATGAGGATTGAGATGTTGGACTCACTGCATAGTTATAGTTGGGGTAATCCCACCATCCTTGACCATACACATTTGAATAAGTATCAAACATTGGTGTTTCATAAGTATCAAAATTTGGTGGAGATAGATTTTGGAATACTCCAACATCACCAATTGGATCACCCACGTCAACTTGAAGTAGCGGGCACCTGTTAGTCAGATGATCCAACTGACAAATTCTACAAGTGTTGACTTGTGGTTTCTGTTCATCACTCAATTGTTGCATAGGAAAAGCCAGATTATCTGAATAAGGATCACTAAGACAATAGCTCTCATTAACCCAATTAGGAATGAAATCCAATATATCACCAAAACATTGAAAATTAGTAGTCATCAACTAGTAAGAAAAATAGAAGAGAAATAAAGGAGAAAATTTTTTTTTTGAGAAAATAATTCAAGCACCAGTCCCCAGCAATTACGCCAAAATTTGATGGGTGTCAAACAGCCAAAAATAAAATACCTACTCTAAGAATATAAATTCTAGTATAATGGAGAGTAGGGTCGTATCCACGTGAGATTGGGTGATTTATTTCCTAGAAAATTAGGGGTTTTGAGAAGGATACAAATAATTAAAGATGCAAAAATCTGAAATTCTAATTAGACAAGAATGCAATAAATTGACACAATCTAGTCAAGGAATGAATCTTGGCACCTGCGGTTACAACCTGATTATAGATACACACAAATATTCACATGTTCATGAATAAATTGGTTCTAGTGGTCAAGCGACGCGCCCAACCACCAATCTTTTCTTAATTTTATAGTAGCCCAGAGATGCTCATAGACTACCCTCTTGTGAACTAGACAACCTAGAGACGCTCATAGGATTTATCTGATCACAAAGCATTAGGAATTAGAAAGACCCAATTCTAGATGGCAAACACACATGCGGGTTTTTAGGCTAGATTAATTATTCCCATGATACAAATTAGACCACTTGCGAGGAGGTGAAACTGTCTCGTTTGTCACTAATTAGGTTGCTTAAAGGCGGCCAACACCCTAATTGACTATATATTATTTAGACAATTGAACAACAAAGGCCTAATTATCCAATAAACCCAAATAATAATTAGTGAAAACAGAGAATAAGTAAATACCCATGAACATATAAATTAAAATTAATAAACAAAAGCGATCTCACGTTATGTGAGCCTTGATTATTCCTCAACTAGAAAGGAATTAGCGCCTCATGTTGGCGGCGTGGCTGAAGCTTCCATGTAATTTGAATCCACAAAGAAAGAAAACAATTGTAATTGAGAGTAAGGAAAAACACTAATCCAAGCTATGAGTCCAATGAATGCACGAACAAAGTAATCACTATGCTAAGCTACGCTGGGGAAAAGACAAAATATGGAAGGAAGAGGGAAGAAGAGGAAAACTACTCTGAACAAAGGCTAAGCTCTTGGTCTATTGTTTTATGCTACTAGCGTGAGGAAGCTGAAAGAACTACTACTAATCAAAAGCAAAGCTAGGCTAAAGATGATGAAGTTCCCCCGACAAAAGAACTCTTCCACATATATATATATATATATATATATATATATATACATTGGTCTTTGAAATTTAAGGAATACCAAACTCTTCTTCCCATGTGCGGACTGAAATCCCTCACAACAAGGAAACAATTTCCTATTGAACTCAAGTCCACCGCTTGTGCTGTCCACGCGGCCCAAGAAAACTTCAATTACTTCAGCAAATATAGCAGCCCCAGCATTCCAGCTTCCCTATTTCTGTCTTTTTCTATTCCATTCTCTGCGCATTGGAAGTCTTACAATAAACACCAACTTTCACACTAAAGGCTAAAAGCCACAAAATTCAAATATAAGCAGTAACCCAATTCTTTGCACAATAAAAGAGAGAATTTTAGTCCAAATTTCCTCAATTAACACACACAAATATCTCCCTATCAGCAATATAACTCATCTTGCTTATTAAATTTAGTAGTTAACTCTTTAATTCCTTCGGAGTTACAATTGAGCCTGTTACGTATTAAGTCCTTGATATGTACTTATCTTTTGATGTTGGTAGGAAAAACACAAGTTTTCACTAGTTGAGTCGCAAATACTCCAGTGGGAAATGGACTGGGACAATGGATACGAAGTAGGATTTTCCTAGTCAAAATGATCATACATTTGTTTTATACCTAATGGTGGTACAAGTAAGGATAAATGACTATCTATGAAAATGAAACTTTAGACCACAAGGATTTGGGACATACTTAACTATATATTATCACAGATTGAATGAGGATTACATCTTTTATGTTGTCAATTATGATGAGATCGCTGACAAGGGGTTATAGCATTGAATAATGTCCTATGCTCCTATTTAAGAGGGTCTTTTAATCAGTTCAGGGGTAGTGTAATACATACAATGGAGTTGACAATTAGTTCAATGTCAAGGAACTCGAAAATAAATAAAAGGATGAAAAGGATAGTTGAAAAGGGAAGATGAATTGGAATAGTGAAATTGTCTTTTTTGTTGTCTATAAGCTAAATTATGGGGTTATATATGTATACACCTTTCGTTTAACAGCTCCTGAGTTCAACTACATTTAATAAAAGAAACTATGGTTGCGAAATAAAATGTTCTTTAGTATCCCCTACTGAAACATGTAACAAAGTCAACACGAGCTTTTTCAATTTCATATAATTTAAACTATTGTTTGCACTTCACAATTACCTCAATGTCTCAATCTCTGGTTGGAAAAAAATGAAATTAATTTTACTTACGTCATTAGCATTAACTATTTATAATTCATTTTTATGCATGTCACGTATGATTACATTTGTGTACACTATCAGTGTAATAAAAATTAATCCATATAGTTAATCAATCAATGTCATAGAGTACAGAACTCCATCTAAGGAGTCAACTTCTTGTGCAGATTGGTGTGTACGTGAATATTTAAAGCGTTGAAAGATAGTTTAAATTTCCTATCCTAAGCATTTGAAGTTAGATTAGAACCACCCAAAAATATTTGACTTGAAAAGGTCGCATTTCTGGTAAAGACTTCATCAGCATTACTGGGTCATGCTGCCATCCGTATATAAGCACAAAATGGGAGAGGAATTAAGGCCCAGAATTATTAAGCATTGATTTTGAACAGCTTTTATACAAGGGAGAAGAACAACGGATGGGAAGGAACGCAGCGTTAGCTATGGCATTCAATCTGCTGTGGATTGCCATTATTTTCTATTTATCTCAGATTTCAACTGCTAGAAAATTGTTGTCAAAACCTCCTGGCCAGTGAGTATTTGTTTTTTTCCTTCTTTTTGAATCTCGGATGTTCTCCTTTTCTTTTGATCACAAGTGAAAACAAGATGAATTTTGTAACTTGTATTGTCAGTTACGATTATGAAGCAAAGTTTAAGAACAAATTTGAAATCTTTTTTTTTTTAGCCCCAAAAAAAGTCTTTTCATTGATTAAAAACAGGTAGTCTGTGACTCTGTAGAAATTAGACAATAATCTTCAGAATCACAAAAGGAATCCACCATCATCTAACTACTCAAAGTCGGTACTCATTAAAATTACAAATTCAAGTATCTAAAGCTATCAACTTACTAATACAGTATTATGCTTTTTTTAACAAACAGTTCTTTTTTTTTTTTTTCATTTTCAAACTACAGTACCAGTAGACGACTCCTCTCGAGGGCCTCATCGTTAGGTCCATGTGCTTATTCTGCATTCCGAATTTCCGATGAAGGCAAAAGGATCCGCGGAAGGAGAATGTAGAACAATCAGAATGGGCTATGTCATAGCAAGTTAGGATTGTGAAATAAATTTTTGTAATCCATTGTACAAGAGTTGTAAGTTCATTAATTAGCTTATTCCTTTTCTAATTGCTAAGTTAGAATTTTCTTGGGTTCTTGATCTTTTCTTGTGAAAAACACAATCTTAATCTTCTTAGAATTGACTCATTATTTTCTCGTTTGATTAGAGGGACTTGGAACGAGAGTGCAATTCGGTTTCGACAATTTGATGCGGTAGCGAAAGCATGTAAAAAGAATTTGTTTCATGAATGAAATCCATATAAAAAGAATAAGGGTCCATTCATGATCAAATTCCAAGAAGAGTCCAAAATTCAATAAACATCTTGTCTAGATTCAACAACAATTCAATAGAAAGGTATAAGAACCCAACCAATATTTGATTAATAGGAGCAAAGACTTGTTACAAAAGATCCTAAAGCTGCCTATTTATAGGCTACAAATACTAGTCTATTAAGTTACTTAAAAGAATAAGAAACTCCGTCAAGGTGTAGCAGCACATGAGAGCAGAACTGCATTGTTTATCAACTAATTTCTTGTTAAAAACATCATACACCATTTCTTCTCCACAATCACGAAACCTGCAAAAATATACAGAATTTCGAAGAATATTTTCCCTGTACTTCCATCTGAACTGTTGATCAGGTTCCAGAGTTTTCCATACAAAATCAGCATATTTAGTGCACTGCCAAGGGCTACTTTTTCATATAGTTGTATATAACTACTGAATATTATTCATCAAGCCAAGCATAAACCTGTATTATCTAAACCAAGTTAAAAATCAGAATTATGACCCGAGGATCACTTCTCTTTACGGAGCTATAACTCATCTTTGATTCTTATGGTTAGAATATCCCACATTAATACTTTAAGAATTTTCAACCATCTATATAAGATTCTAGACCACTCCACTCATTGCCAATTGGTTTTAAAATAGAATTTTAAGTTCTCTATCATGCAATCAGAGTTGGGTTTTGGGTTTATCATCCCGTTTGGGTTTACTATTCTGAAAATTGTTTTGAGATAGAAGTTCAAGTTCTTTATCATGCTATCAGAGTTGGATTTTGGGTTTATCATCTCATTTGGGTTTTTTTTTTTTTTCCGAAACGTTAGAGGGATTTATTTGGGTTTACTATCTTGGAGTTGGGTTTTGGGTTTACTATCTTAGAGTTGGGTTTTGGGTTTATCATCATGTTTGGATTTACTATCCCATTTGATTTCACCCATGACTTGGTTCTTTGTTTAAACCCGTCTCCCAAGTCACGTTTGAAAGGGAGTATTAGAATATTCCACTTGATATTTCAAGGATTTCCAACCAATTGGTTTTGAGATAGAAATCCAAGTTCTTTATTAGTTATTGTGGAGCTGTGTGCTTGCTATCCTGAAGTTGGGCTTTGGGTTTACTACTCCATTTGATTTCACTTGTGACTTGATTTTTTTGTTTAAACCCATCTTCAAAGTAATGTTTGAGAGGGAGTATTAGAATATCCCATCTTGATATTTCAAGGATTTACAACCAATTGACTTTGAGATAGAAGTCCAAGTTCTTTATTACTTACTGTGGAACTGTGTGCTTCATTAGGGCTGTGTATATATACACATCACCCACAGTTGTGGATTCATAATTTTTTTTAGTTTTTTTTTAGTGTAAGTAGGGAATTTTGAATCCGAAATTTCTCACTTACACTCCTTCCTCCCATGCCACCCAACCCATCCCTCTTTCCAATCAATATTAATTGAGCCTATCTTAGCAATATTAATTGTTTTTGGTTTGCTAATAGATAACCATGGATAGATTGGCTGATTTTCAATTTTCAGCTGTTTCAATACACTAAAGCAATAAACTTTTAGTAAACTTGATTCCTTCCAAGTTATCAATAATCCTGACAAAAAATTTCCGTTATGTGTCAGGTTCTTTAAATGTACTTCTCTTTTGATGCACTTATACCAACAGTAGTTATTTCACTATTTGACTCACGAATAGTCAATGGAAAAATGGACCGGATCAATGGATATGAAATTATATTCAACTAGTCAAGATGATCATACATTTATTTTAGAAAGTCTAAATATATTGGGATAGTTGGTCAATCAGCGCACAGATGAACCTAAGTGTTGATATAAATTAAGGATAAATGACTAACTGTGAGAATGATGAAGCTAGCTTCAGACGAACAAATCTGGGGACATAATTAACTACTATGACCGATTGAATTAAGTAGTTTCTTACGATTAGATGGCTGACAAAGTCTTTCAGCATTGAATAATTTCCCAGTTAAAGAGGGGTTTTTTAATCAGTTGAGGAGGTGTCTAATAGAGACCAAAGAGTTGACAATTACTTCGACTTAGTTCAAAGACAAGAAACACGAACAAGAAATAAGAGAATGAAAAGGAGACTTAGAAAGAGAAAATGAATTGCAATACTAAAATTGACATTTTTGTCTTGTGTAATCTAAATTGTGTGTTAAACACTTGTATACTCCTCTATGTTAAGAGTTTCTGAGTTCGAGCAATGCACGCTCTGGCAACACATTTAATGAAAAAGAGTATGGTTATGGTATAAAATGTTCTCAAGTACCCCACTATTGGAACATGTAACAAAGGCAATATGAGCTTTTTCAATTTCAAAGATCTAAATCATTGGTTGCACCTTGCAATTATTTCACTGTCTCAATCGTTAGATAGAAAAAGGAAGTCAAATTAATTTTTCTTACACTATACGCATGAATTTTTACAGTTATTTCATACGTACACATGACGTGTCTACAATGTTAATCTAAAAAGAATTAACCTGCATAGTTAATCAGTGGATGTCAAAGAGCTCAGAAGTCTATCCAAGGGTGAACTTCTTGTGCAGATTGAATGTAGATATTCGGATGATTGAAAGATGACTTAATTTACCTAGAGTTTGAAGTTAGATCAGCACTGTCAAAAATAATTGACCTAAAAAAGTAGCATTTCTAGTTTAAACTTCGTCAGAATTACTCAGTCACGCCGCCCCAGTTTAACTGTTTGACGAACAGGCAAGGGAGAGAAATGCAAGGCTCAAAAATAAGAAAGTACATTTAAACAGCTTAACAGCCCCTGGGGAAGGAGGGGAAACAAGGACGGGAAGAAAGCTGCATTAGCTATGGCCAATCTGCATTATCATTGTCATTTCTTTTGTATTTTAGATTTCCAACTGCTCGAGAATTGTTATCAAAACCCAGAGCAGAGACAATCTGCCTAACACTCCCCGCAATCACAAAAAAAAAACGGGAAAACCTGAAAAAAATCTCCAATGTCTTTGATATAAAAGAAGAAGGAACTCACCACTTCTTTTTTTGCTAGTTAATTATAAAGCAAGTCTTCAAGCAACGAATTCTCAAAAATTACTTTTAAGTGGCAAAAAATCTCGACAAATATACTGTATTTTTTTAAAGGTTTCTTTATATAATGTAAGTGGGAGGCTGAATTGAAAGCGTCTTCACTACTTTACACTATTATATCTACTTTGTTTCTTTTTTTTTCAGTCCCTCATATATGTAAGTTATATATATATTATTTTTTACCTGCCTTCCATCCCATATCATTCATCCTCAATTGCCGCACAGATTTGCTGCTTTAATGCCTATAAGTAGATATTTATTTATCCAACTTTTAGCATTTTGAAGCTATAGAGTACAGACAGACGAATCTGCAGTGTGAGTGCAATTCTGAGGATTTAAACACCGAAAAGAGAAAAATAGAACAATGAGAAAGGACTAGTACAGTATAGCAATTTAGGATTGCGTGAGGAGTTAGGGATTGTGATATAGATTTTAGAATGTCTTGTAATCCATGATAACAAGTGAGAGTTTGCAAGTTCATTACTGTATCTGTTATTATCTTACTAGTTAGAACTACTTGGGTTCATGATCCTTTCTAGTGCAGACCCCAATCCTTTCTCAGCAAGCTGTGCCTCATCCCCTAGCAGCCACCCATGGTTCTGGAGAAGCTCCCAAGCTTACCCTATGGTGCAACCATATATATATTCTGAAGTGAAGAAATAAAAAAATGATGCGGATACTTGGCTTTGGTTTGGATAATTGGCATCATAGAGTCCCTCTATCCTGTCACACTCAATGGAACTAATCTTGTTTGATTGTAGTTGGGAGTGGGCTGCAGGCTTAGCAGGTGTCATCCATACCTTGTGAATGGTGCATGGCAACTGCCTACTGGGAGAAGGTGTTGCCTGCAGTGGGGACTTGCTCAGCTCCTTCCATCTATAGTACTTTGATCCCTTCCAAGGACTCCATTATATGGTTGCTTTTGAACTCTAGGATTTTTTCCTGCCAAAATCTGCTGTGTTTCTTGTTCCTTGGTATCATCTGGTTTGGTATAAAAGTTGCATCCCAGATTACTCTTATTATTTTATGGATGCTCTGTAGAAACATATATTGAATACACAATTCCTTCTGGTTGATATTGTCCTTAGGAGAAGAGTAAATAAAGATTGCATGAAGTACAATTTGCGCTCAAGTTCTTATCCAATTTTCCCCCGTAAACTATTGTCACTTTATTTCTCTTGGTAAAAGGTTTTATAGGTATCTCTTCTTCCCATGCATCTTGTAAAAAAGCTTTTTCTCTTTTTTTTTTCTTTTGCCTACTACTATATGGCACAAAATGTCTATATTGAAGTCAAAATGCAGCCCAGCGAACTAAATGAGGTGAAAGTTTTATTAATCTTGTATAACTAGAACTCATGCAAAAGATGCCAGCCGTAATTATTGAAGTACTTTTGGGATACTGAAAACATAATTGTTTTATTTTTTTGTCATCGCCTTCTGCATTTTAATGTGTTGTCGATGCGTCCAGACCAAGGCACCTTTATGTCTTCTCTTCGGGAAGGTGCAGATATGTCTGACCGTCATGGGCTGAGGGAGATTCCAGGACTCGTGAAATCGTTCATAGAAGACGTAGCCGCATATCTGATCTGAGCATAAATAAGCTTTTCCTTGTTAAAAACATCAAACACCATATCTACTCCACAAACACGAAATCTGCAAAAAATATAGAGTAGTTCGAAAAAATTTTCCCTGAACTTCCATCTGGAAATGCCCTTGTCCAGGTTTTATGGTTTTCCATCCAAAATCAGTATCTTTAGATTTGCAGTGCACTGCCAAGCGGCTCCTTCTCTCATGACGACTGTATATAATAAGAGTATATTGATCGCCAGCATAAACCTGCCTCGTCACCCTGAACCAAGTAAAAATCAAAATAATGACCCAAGGAGCGGTTCTATTAGTCATCTTTGATTCCTTTAAGGAATTGTGTTTGTTAGTGCTAAAAGTGTACACACACACACACATACATATCAGCCACATATGGATCAAACAGTAATTGAGTACATCTAGCAAATATTAATTGTTTTCGGTTATGGCTAATAAATAACCATAGATAGATTGATCCGAGTTTTCTTTCGAGAGGTTTCCATACATTCAATAAGTAACGTAAGGAACTTGAATTCCTTCTAAGATGCGAATAGTGTCTTCTAATAATTTTCCGTTATGTATTAGGTGCATGAAATGTACTTATCCTCTAATCGTACCCTTGATAGTTGGATGTACCAACAGTACTAAGTTTCACACAATTTGACAGCCCCTCCCCCCCCTCCCCCCTCCCCCCCCCAAGACCAAAAAAAAAAAAAATCAATGGAAAATGGACTGATCAATGGATACGGGATCAAATTCAACTGCTCAAAAATCATCATAAATTTATTTTAAGAAATCTAAAAACATTAAGAGAGTTCCTTAGTCTATGCATAGATGACGCTAAATGGTGATATAAATCACAAAAGTAAGTATAAATGACTAACGATGACAATGAAGCTCCAGACAAACAAATCTCGGGGACATATATGACAAATTGAATTGAGTAGTAACTACATCTTCTTTGCCACACATGATCAGACTACTGATAAGGGCTTTCAGCATTGAATAACAATATCCCACTTAATTAAGAGTTTTTAATCAGTACTGGTCTTAATAGAGACTAAAGAGTTAACAATTAGTTCAAAGCCAGAAACACCAGAAAGAAATAAGAGAATGAAAAGGTGAATTGAAAGAGGGAAATTGAGTTGGAATAGTGATTGACATTTTTTCCTACAAGTTAATTTATTAGTGGGGTTATATCAGCCTCTAATTTAAGACTCTAATTTTATGCAATGCACACTCAGCAACAATGTATCGTTGTGATATAAAATGTTCCCACGTATCCCAGTATTTGAGCATATTGTAATAAAGTGAATATGAGTTTTTTCAACTTTCATATGATTTAAACCATCGATTGCACTAGTAAAATAATTTCAATGTCTCAATCCCTAGTTGAAGAAAAAGAAATTTTAAAAGTAATTTTTTTAAGCTGTTAGTGTAAATTTTTATAATCCTCTTATACATGTGACGTGCTACTATACTTATCCACACTAACATGTGTTAGATCTAATCCCAGGAAATTGACAGACGAGAGCAATAGGGCTCTTGGCAACCCAACAAAGGCAATAACATAACAAATAAATCGAGAGACACCAAATTTACGTGGTTCGGTCAAATGACCTACATCCACGGGTGAAGGGGTAGCGGATTTACTATAACAAAAAAAAGTACAAAAGAGAGGATACAAAATATTAGGAAATAATTTCTTAAACCCAAAACACCTGAAAACATAAAAGAGCCAAAATAGCACAAATTAAGGAAGCTTGGTAACGCCCAAAGTCCATAAACTTGCTCTCTTTGGTTTGAGGCTCCTAACACTAAAATCTCTCAATATTGGGTCATGAGCCCCACTAAAACTGCTTGATTGGGTAGGCACATGGGTGATACTCTTGGCATACCTTAAATTCATTTAAATCCACTTTATTTATAATCACCATAAAAGAGACTTCTTTGTAAAATATTCGATGTGGGATATAAAGCCACACTTAACAAATCTCCACCTTGGCGTGTATCCAATATTGACAAATAACAAATATGCTCCACCTTCTCCATGAAAGTCCAAATAGATTTCAACGAGCTACCAAATTCCCAATGGACCCCCATGAGCCACCAATGAATTGAGATGCAAAAAACTCAATGGGTCCTAACGGGTCAAAACCCATAAAAGACTCAACAGATCCAACAGGTTAAAATTGCGAATGCAGTAATCTTGTTCCACCTTCTCCACGAAACCCCCTCTGAACTCCAATGAGACTAATAGCTCTTCGTCACAAAACCCAACCGAGTTCCAATAGGGCCTTTTTTTTTTTTTCCCTTTGTAGTGCCATCGTTGTCACAGAATTCAGAACCTGAAACCTGATGCTTGGATACCAGTTTGTTACGTTTGGTCCCAAGAAATTGCCAGATGAGACCAATAGGGCCCTTGGCAACCCAACAAAAGCAATAACATAACAAATAAATCAAACAAAGAGACATCAAATTTACTTGGTTCGGTCAAAGGGATCTACGTCCACGGGTGAAGGGGTAGCAGATTTTCTATAACAAAAAAGAGTACAAAAGAAAGGATACAAAATGTTAGGAAATAATTCCTAAACCCAAAAGCACCCAAACTGAAAACACAAAAGAGCCAAAATAGCACAAAAAGTTTAACGGCCCAATGGCCCATAAACTTGCTTTTTTGGTTTAATGCTTGATGAAAAATCTCTCGTAATATTGGACCATGAGTCCCACTAAAACTCTCTTGACTGGTGCCTAAGTCACGTGGGCCGGTACCCTTAGCACACCTTAAATTCATTTAAACTCACTTTATTTATAATTACTTAGAGGAGAGACTTCTTTGTAAAATATTCGATGTGGGATATAAAGCCACACTCAACAACATGTAATAAAAATTAACCTGTATAACTAATTAATGAATGTAAAAGAGTACAGAACTCCATCAAAGTCATAGTAAATATGGTACCCTATGTAAATATGGTGTAAAGAAGAGGCACTAGGGACCATGTAGAGCAGGAGGTTTCTATTCAACGAAAGTCCTTTGTTGATGCAGTGAAAGAAAATGCTACTTTTCCTTCGGAGGAATTGCCATTGGCTTCTGAAGGTGCGGTGTTGGAACATGTTGTACAAGAAGCAATCCATTCGTTGCTGGAAAAAATTATTGAAGAATTGGCTGATCGTGGATGGTGAAGGATGCGCCTGATGATAAGGAGATGGATGATGGTTTGAAAAATATAGATAGAGGCACACCCCTTGTGGGTACATTTGTAGCAGTAAAATCATGTACACCTTTACGAAAACCACAGTTTAAAGGTGTGTTCGAAGAGACTAAATGGGAGAAAAAGCATGGTATGATCACTTGCGTACAAATAAAATGAAGCAAATTACTTCTTCAACATAATTGCTCAAATGCTTCACTAAAAAGTAACGATGTCATCAATAGAGAAGAAGATCATTCACAAAGTGACAAAAGACCAGGACCTAGATGACGACCAATTCATCCAAGTGATGTCGAAGAAAGTCAGGAAATGAAAACAATATCCAAGGAGGTAAAACAATGCAAACACAACAAAATGTCAATTCAAAATCTCAAGCACATTCAGTCTCAAGTCGAACATATTGAGATCATTTAAACATTTGTAATTAAGAGGTACATCCTTTTTATCATGTATTCTCTGAATAATTTTAATAAAAGTGTTGGAATCAATGCCCAACGCACCACCTTTTCTAGGTGGCTTTATTTAAAAAAAAAAATGAAAAACTCCCCCCCGCTCATGCATAAAAACGTTCGCAGAGTGCTTAGTTCGAAATGACTTCCATGCCTGAGAATGCTGGTAAGATATGCTTAGAGCATAGGTTAATTTGGGTGAATTAAATATGACACATGCTACAGTAATGTAGTGTGGGGAATACTTTATCTGAAATGACTTTTGCCTAACGCAACCATTAACATATCCAGATTTTTGACAATTGCAACTAGAAAATCATGTTTAGAACTCGTAGATAAAGAAAAGTGCAGATCACATGCAACCACTTGCCCCATAACTTACGTTCTCAACATTAACTTTCAATACTTTAGGTCATGCTAATTAATTGCTAAAGTAAAAAGGTTCTGTAGACACAAATCAAATACGGTCCATGAGTTGACGGTCGACATGAATTTCCCCAACATTTATATTAATTAACAAGAATGTGCGGAGTGCTTTATCCGAAATGACTTGTATGCCTAACAATACTCTGATAAGATATTAAAATTCTTGATCCTCGCAATTGTAATTGTACAATTAATAAATCTTGGGTTTAAAACAATAAGTTTGTTTGGATTGATCTTATTTGGTCAAAAATTTCTACTTGCATCATCAATACAATTTTTAACTACCTTTTTTTATCTCAAATACATCACATCAAAAAGTGTTACAGTATTTTTTTCACAAATTATCCCAAATAATCTACTATCCAAATAATTCTTCGGTTAATATTGTCCAAGACAAAAGTAAATAAAGATTGCATGAAGCAATTTGCCTCAAGTTTTTTTTTTTCCTTCCCCTTAACGCTAGCTGTTGTCACTTTATTTCTCTGGTAAAGGTTTTATACGTATCTCTTTCCCGTATGCATGAAACCTTAATTTGCAAAAGTACTTTTTTTTTTTTGGCCTACTATATATGGTGGAAAAACAAAATGTCTATATTAAAAGTCAAAATGCAACCCAGCGAACTAAATGAGGTGAAAGTTTTATTAATCTTGCATAAAAGATTTTTCATACAAAGATGCCAGCCATAATTATTGAAGTAATTTGGCAATAGTGAAAACATAATTATTTTTATTTTTATTTTTATCAACGCCTTCTGCATTTTAATGTGTTGTCGATACGTCGAGCCCAAGGCGCACCTGGTCCTGCATCGACAAAACGTGAATCAATAGGAACAGGTGGGAAAATGGAATTCCAGAAGATGTAAGATTTTTCTCCGAAGACGTACATGCATGTGTGACTATTCTTAGCGCAATGGATAGCTATGTTCTTGTTAAAAATATCAAACACCAGGTCTTCTCCACAAGCACGAAACCTGCAAAAATGCAGAGTACTTCCCAAAAAGTTTTGCCGGAACTTCTATCTGAACTCTTGATGAGGTTTTAGAGTTTTCCATCCAAAACCAGTATATTTAGATTGGCAATGCACCTCCAAGGGTTGCTTCTGCATGAAATTGTATATGACCACTGTATATTCGGTAAACCAGGCGTAAACTTGTGTTGGCAGAACCAAGCAAAAACTTTTATTGAATAGAGCAATGAAATTTATACAATGCAGCAGACAGTTGCCTATACATTATATCATCACATGTACATATACACACACACACACCAGCCACAGTCATGGATCAAATATTAATTGAGCTAGCCCAGCTTAGCAAATATTAATTGTTTTTGGTTTGCTAATAAATGACCATAGATAGATTCGCTTAATTTTCAATTTTCGAGCGTTTCCGTGCACTGAAGCAATAAAAATTTTAAGACACTTGACTTCCTTGTAGGATGCGAATAATGCTTCTAATAAATTTCCGTTATGTACTAGGTCCTCGGAATGTATTTATCTTTTGACGTGCTTGATAGTTGATACCAACAGTACTAGTTTTTCACAATTTGACTAGCAAAAAATCAACGGAAAAATGGACTGGATCAATGGATATGGAGTCAAATTTTTTGGCACATTAAATCAAGGCTCAAACTTGGAAATTCCATACCATTATTTTAGTAGCGTTTTACTCAAGTTAAAAATTTAGTACTTCTATTGGAGTCAAGTTAGTGTTTTTGGTATTTAGAAGCTAATATTTGATTAGAAAATTTTTTCTGGTTTTAAAACTTATTTACCAAATCATCTAGTCTATAAATAGGGAGTCCTAATATTAATGTCATTTGATAAAAATGAAATTTGAGAGCGGCGTGATTAATATATTATTGTTGATATTATTTCTCTTCTCCCACACATACTTATATGTGCATAAATTGTGTCCATACCCCTATATACAATGATTCTAAGAAATTTATCTCCTATATTTTTTGGTGGAACTTTTGGGTTCTACAAAATTCAACTACTCAAATATCATCATAAATTTATTTTTAAAAAATCTAAAAATATAGGGGAGTTCGGTGCTCTATGCATAGATAATGCTAAATGACTGAAGATGAGAACGAAGCTTTAGGCAAACAAATCTCAGGGATATATTTAACTATTATGACAAATTGAATTGAGTAGTAACTACATCTTTCTTTTTGTTGCCAACATGATCAGACTACTGATATGGGCGTTCAGCATTAAGTAATATCCTACTTCATTAAGAGAGATTTTTAATCAGTTGAGGGGGGAGTCTAATAGAGACCAAAGAGTTAACAATTAGTTCAAAGGCAAGAGACACGGAAAAAGAAATAAGAGAATGATAAGGAGAGTTGAAAAGGAAAATTGAGTTGGAATAGTAGATTGACACTTTTGTCCTGTGTAAGCTAAGTAATTAATTATGGGGCTATATCCGCTTCTAGGTTAAGACTTTCTGAGTTTATGCAATGCACGCTCCGGCTCAATGTATCGCAGTGACATAAAACGTTCTTAGCTATCCCACTATTTGAGCACATTGTAAGAAAGGTAATATGAGCTTTTAATTTCATATAATTTAAACCATTGATTGCACTTTACAATAATTTTAATGTCTCAATCCCTAGTTAGAAAAAAAAAATCTTAGAGTGACTTTTCTTCAGCTGTTAGTGTAAATTTTTATAATTTTCTTATACATATGACTACACTTACCCACACTATCAGTGTAATAAAAACTAACCCGTATAATTATAATTAATTAATGATTGTCGAAGAGTATGGAACTCCGTCTAACGAGTGAACTTCTTATGCAGATTGACTGTGAAAATTAAAAGGTTTGAAAGATAGCTTAATTTCGTAAGAGTTTGAATTAAGTTAGATTATATGAGCACTACCAAAAAAAATATTTGACTTGGAAAAGTCACATTTCTGTTAAAGCCGTTGTCAGAATTACTGGGTCATGCTGCCCAGTATAGAAGCTTGCTTTACCGCATGGACAAAAGGGGAGAGGCATTAAGGTCCAAAAACATTGAGCATTGATTTTGGACAGCTTTTGTTTCAAAAGAAAAAGAGGATTTTGAACAGCTTTATAACAGGTGGGGAGCCCGCGGGGTAACTCGAGTGGTTTGGTGGCCTCTTTAGACAGGGCCGACCAAGGATCAAGTCTCGTTGTTGCCTTGCTCGGAGTTCAGGTTGGAATGTCTTCCCCGGGCCCTGAGGATTAGTCCTACAAGGGGAAAATATATATATATATATATATAACAGGTTGGAAGAACATTTTTGTGATTTTTTTTTTGTTTTTTTTGGGGAGGAAAGCAGCGTTGGCTATGGCATTCAATCTGCTGTGGGTGGTAATTATTTTCTATTTATTTGAGATTTCAACTGCTCGAAAATCGTTGTCGAATCGTCCCTGCCAGTGAGAATTTCTTTTTTTTTTTTTAAGTTATCTCCAATGCCTTCCTTTTTCTTTTGTTCAGAACTCGAAAAGATTGAAAGATTGAACACTTTTTTTTTTTTCATTTAGGATTATAAAGCAAGTTTAAGAACGAATTTTGAAGTTACTTTTGGTCTTGGCAAAATCTTAACAAATACACCGTATTACATATGCTTTGCTTATTATAAGGAGTTCTTTATTCATTTATTTATTTTTACATTTTTTGAAATTATAGAGCGCCGGCAGACGACTCCCCTCAAGGGCCTCGTCCTTAGGTCCATATGCTGTCTTCTGCATTGCGAATTTCCGACGAAGGCCGCCCAAAACACCGCCGAAAGGAGAAATTAGTACAATCAGAAACGACTATGTTATAGCAAGTTAGGATTGTTAAGAAAAAGAGGGGGGAAAAAGTCAAGATTTTGAAATAAATTTTAGATCGTCAGTTTTCCTAATCCATTTTACATGAGTTGTAAGTTCATTACTTTATTCCTTATTATTTTACTAGTTGGAATTACTTGCTTGGGCTCATGATCGTTTCTAGTGCAGACAAGCTCGAATTCTCACCCTTCTTAAACGTTCCACTCTTGGTTTCTCATTAGATTAGATTGAATTGGAACCAGAGGGCAATAGACCGTCGACACCGATTAATAATTGAAAAATTAAGCATCCAGCACATCAATATATACTTAACAAATAGTTTAATCTAGGTGGATTAAATATAATGCATGCTATTGCTTATGTGGTGGAGGCTATTGATTGAGCTAAATTCTTCAGGTTTAGCGATATCTTAATTGAGGGGGAGTCTCATTCAATCACTAACCTTTTGCTTCCAGAGGAGAAGACCTTTCGATCATGGTGCTAATAATAGATGATGTTCGATAGACAATGCTAAATTTTCACATCAGTGAGGCTAATTGGATTCCAAAGATTTGTAAAAGAGTAACTCATGCATTAGCTCACTATGCTAAAGCCGACACTTTAGATGATTCTATTTGGGATTCACTCCTGAGTTTTTGAAGCAATTGATACTGGACGATTTCCAGTAATCTTAATAATAAATTTACATGCTATCTTTTCATCAAAAAAATATTATACATGCTAAAGTAATAAGGAAGACTTCATCCGAAATGACTTGTGCCTAACGCACCATTAATCATGTACTGATTTTGACAATTACAATATAAATTCTAGGTTAAAACTGATGGACCCAAACCATAGATAACCGTAAACTCGCAGTAACAATCACAAGAAATCTATCCAAGAGGCAAAGTGAAATAATTTTCTTCTCCATCACTCAACAAAAAAGGCTGCGGTACAATTAACACCAGTATATATACACCTAATGAATAGGTTAACTTGGGTGAATTAAATATAAAGACGCATGCTAAAGTAATGGAGTGTTTGGAATACTTTATCCGAAATGACTTTTGCCTAACGCAGCCATTAACGTATCCAGATTTTTTGACAATTTCAGTTAGAAATTCACGGTTAGAACTCGTACAAAAAGAAAAAGTACTAGATGCAAATCACCTGCAACCACTTGCTCCATAATTTAATTTACGTTTGTATTAGTTGTTTTGGGGTGTTTTGAAAATACTACTTGTAACATTTAGGATATGAAATACAATACCATTTGGATTTTTTTTGGGTGTTTTCAAAACTTTATCAACATTTGAGATGTAAAATCGATTACTATAAATGTAGTAGTGTTTTTTAGTATTGCATATTGGAGTATTTTAGAATTTAAAATTTATTTGGGGTATCTTTTAAAATTAAACCAACCACCACCATCCCGCCAGCTATCCCTCCCATCCTCTCTCTCTCTCTCTCTCTCTCTCTCTCTCTCTCTCTCTCTCTCTCTCTCTCTCTCTCTCTCCCCTCCCTCCTCCTCTCTCCTCTTCTCTTCTTTTCTTCTCCACCCTCCTTCCTGACCCCTCCTTCATGGAGTCTAGTCTGAATGTGAGGAGGGATGGGGCAAGGATTCACCTGGAGATGAGGGGAGGAAGGGAGAAGAAGAAGAAGGAGAAGTTGGAAAGAGGGAGGATGGAGGAAAAGGGATGGAAAAGAGAGAGAGAGAGAGAGAGAGGGGATGAGGAGGAGGGGGAAGGTGAGAGGGGGTAGAGGTGGGCGGTGGTGGGAGGATAGGTAAAAGAAAAAAGATAGAATAATTTTTTTGGGTATATTTATAAATTATTTTTGAAATATTTGTTTGGATTTGGTATTTTTAAGGTTATTGTTGGTTGGTGTATTACTATAGCATTTTGTATTTGAAAAATAATTTTTTGAAAACAGGCCAAAAACTATAAATCCAAACGGAACCAATTGTGTGTGGAGTGCTTTATCCGAAATGATTTGTGTGCCTACCAATTGTTGATAAGATATTAGTAGAATTCTTGGTACTCGCAATTATAATTGTACAGTTAATAATTCTTGGGTTTAAAATAATAATTATAACAATAATTCTTTGGTTAATATTGTCTAACACGAGTAAATAAAGATTGCATGAAGCTCTTCCTTTTTTCCCCCCTTTAACGCTAACTGTTGTCACTTCATGATGCGCAGGACCGTAGAGGCCACTACCTTAATCAACTTCAGGAACTCCACGAAAGCGAAGAAGACAATTCGAAAAGCCAAGGAAGATGTATTATTGAGAGGAGAGAAATGATGATGATTTACAAGAATTCTCGACAAAAATGACTATCTTCACCTCAAAATAACAGATTTTTATTATGATGGAAAAATAAAATGTGTATATTAAAAGCCAAAATGCAACCCCAGCGAAATACATGAGGTGATCGAGAGTATTATTAATCTTTTATAACAGATTTTTCATTGAAGTGATTTGGCAGAATTAATGAAAACAATAATTATTTTTTTTATATATTTTATCAATCGCCTTTCGCATTTATTTTAGTAAGGAGTCGAAATGTCGAGACCGAGGCGTAAGTAACTCGTCCTCCTCTCGATCGACAGAGATGATGGGCATTAAGCCAAGCATAGACCTGGCTTGCCTGAGCCAAGTTAAAAAATATATATATCAAAATAACGACCCAAGGAGCAGTTCTATTAGTCATCGATCTTTGATTCTTTTTAGAGAATATTTGTGCTTCGTTAGTGCCACAGTCATGGATCAAATATTAAATTGAGCAAAATATTAATTGCTTTTTAGCAGGTTTGCTAATAAATGACCATAGATGGATCGGGTAAGTTTCAATTTTCGACCGTTTCCATACAACACTGACTCAAGCAATAAATTTTTTGAAGAAACTTGAATTCCTTCTAAGATGCGAATTAGTGCTTCTAATAATTTTCCGTTATGCATTAGGTCCTTGAAATGTACTTGTCTTTTGACGTAATTGATAGTTGATACCAAGAGTGCTAGTTTTCCACAATTTGACTGGAACCCCAAATATATATATAGATATATATCATCGGAAAAATGGACCGGATAAATGGATACGGGATCAAATTCAACTGCACAAAAATCGTCATAAATTTATTTTAAGAAAATCTAAAACTATTAGGAGAGTTCGTTAGTCTATGCATAGATGACGCTAAATGGTGATGTAAATTACAAAAGTATGTATAAATGACTAACTGTTAAGTCTTTAAATGCATGGTTTATTTGTGGACATTTTCCCTCAATCATGGCCTAGATATGATTTTAATTGCTTTATTCTACTCATATTTGGTTTTGGTATTGATTTTAGGTTCTTGGAATTAATTGAAGATTAAAAGCTCTATTTTTGGTGAAAATTCCAGAAGACCTTCAAGGATAGGGCGTAGGCGCGCTACATTGGGCTGTGAAGAAGAATTTCTGTGGGAAAAAAATCCTACGCCTGACAATTCCTACCATTGGTGGAAGATTTTATTTATTTTCAGTAATTGGTTGAAGACCCTTTTAATTAGGGATTTTTAGTAATTGGTTTCCTTATTTACTTTATTAATGCTTTTTAGGAAAATAGATTCCAACTAGGACTAGGTTTCCTAAGTGAATAGGGAAGCTTAGGTTTTTATTAATTTGTTACCATCCAAGTCGCTTGAAGAAAAAAAAGGGAGAGGACGCCACGCACAATTGAGAGAGGAAGACGTCTTCTCGTTGCTTTTGTTTTTGGAAGCCTTGTTCGAATTGTTTTGATTCGTGGGTTTTCTTTTGCTTCTTACACTTTGATGAGTCACAAGGCAAACCATCAAAGAAGAGAAGGAATCTTGGCGGCTACTTCCTCTTTTCGTTCTTTTGAAAGCTTAACGTCCCGTTCCATTATTTCATCTTCCTTCTTCGTTATTTTTATGGTTGAAAACTCCACAAACATTTGTTGGATGGAATTCCCCATGAGGAGCGGCTAAATCTCTTATCTACTCAAAGGGCAACTCAAAGGCGCGGTCCAATACATTTGTGAGATCTAATCGAATCTCTAACCTTTCTTTTAATTTGTTACTATTCATACGTTTTCTGGATTAATTGATTGAGGGTTATTTTGTTAATTGAGTATCAACGGCCGGGTATTTAAATTAATCTAATAGCCTACTGTCAAATTAACTAATTGAATACGTAATCGTTCATTTAGTTAATAATTAGTGGCGACCACCATAATTGGTTTTATGTTGGGGAAACGTATGATCTAGCTTAAATGAACCCTCTTAGCGTGTTCATTGGTTAGGGTTGGGTTTTTCTAACTTTTAATGCTGATAATTAAATTCCTATGGTCGCACCTAGGGTTGTTATCTGGTTGGAAGCGATTAACGGTCGCGTATCTTAGGTGAAAAAAGTAAGGAAAAGCTGGTTGTCGAGCTTGTTGGTAACTATAACTAGCCTAGTGACAAATGAATGAAATATCTTTGCATCAATGATCATTTGATTGGACCGAGATGTTGTTCTGGGTAGAATGTTATCGCTTGTTATTTCTAGTAAATTACCTCCGCTTGTTCTTTAGTGATTTATTTATTTAGTATTTTCAATTTCATTTCCTAAGTTTATTTATTTTATTTCCAGTTCTATCACATCAAATCCCCATTTTTTCCGTGACTTAGAAAGAAACAATTTTCTACCCGTTCACGAGGCGACCCTACTTGCCACGTATACAAATTAATTAAATTCTCTGGTTAATTTCTGGTATATCGGATTAAGTAAACTCCTTGGAATCAGGGTGAAGCTAGTAACCCATTGCACATCCGGAGTCCCTAATCCAGTACCAGATTTAACTCGGGAGTATTCCTGTGGACAGTTAGGTTTAAATATTTATTATTGCACAGTTCGCACCAATTTTTTACGCCTGTGGGAACGGTGCCTGAATTATTTGTTTCTTTTGAGTTCGCCTTTTGATTTATTTATTTTTCCTTCTTTCTCTCTTCTATTTTTCTTACTAGTTGATGGCTGCTAATTTTCAATATTTTGGTGATAGAATGGACTTTGTTCCTAATTGGTTTAATGAGAACTCTTCTATTAGTGATCCTCATTTAGATGATTTGGCCTCTCTTGTGCAAAAGTTGAGTTATGGACAAAAACAACAAGTCAACACTTGTGGAATATGTCAGTTGGATCATCTAACTGACATGTGTCCATTACTTCAAGATGATATGAATGCCCAATTTTGTGATGTTGGAGTATTCCAAAATCCACCTCCACCAATGTTTGATCCTTATTCAAATACATATAGTCAAGGATGGGGACTACCCCAACTATAGCTGCGAGAGGCCAACATCTCAACTCTCATCTTCGATGGAGGGAATTCTTTGGAAGATCTTGTCAAAACTTGGCCATAAGTATCTCAATTTCAGCAGTGCTTGCTCAATTTCGGAAGAGACAAGAGCTGGTATGCAATAACTGAGACTCAAATAAGTCAATTGATAACAGTCAACCGTTTGGACTCTCGGATGTATAGGAGCTGCCGTCTCCATGAAGCTAACCAGGGAATGTTAGTGCCATGGATGAAGTTGAAGAGGAAGTTGAAATGAAGATTCTCAACCTCAAATCTCTCCAAAGTGGAACAGTCCACCAAACAACTCCCAATTATGGTGATATCTTCTCCATCCCTCAACCAATGTGTTCTTGAATCTCATTCTATATCTCCCGTTGATGAAATTGACTTTATTATACCGAAGAATTTGAGTTTCATGACAGAATAATTTAGAGTCATGATGACTACTAAATTGTTAATTGGTCACATGATGGAGGAGTGAAGAGTTGAAGTTGTTATTTGATTGATTAGCCACCCATTAGTCAATGGAAGAAAAGAGCTCGTGTGCATAAAGATTACTCTACTTATGAAGGGTATGAAGATTATGTAGAGAAGAAAGCAAAGGAAACGAAGTTACAAGATTTTATCCTCCTTGAGTAAAGACATTTATGTCTAGCCAAAGACATTAAAGAAAGGCGCTACTTGGGAGGCAACCCAAGAATTTTGATTTTTCGTTATCTCTTGTTGTTAAATTTTGGTCCTTCCATATTTCGAGTTTTTAATTCTTGTGTTGTGTTATTTTCTTGTTTTAACAGAAATTTTGTATTTGTAGGGTGTGTGTGCCAAAACATTGCTCAAAGTAGTTTTAGTCTAATTGATCGAAGACTTTCCACAATAAAGTGCGTCACGCCTTAAGAAGGAAAGGCTTCTGACCTCATTTTCGTCTCCACAAATTTTTGGACAGAAGACTTCCAGGGTTAGAGCGTGCCTACGCCTTAAGGGTGAAAGTCTTTTGACCAAGGCTGAAAAAAAAAAAAAAAACCACGGATGGACAGAAGACTTCCTTGGTTAAGGCGTGCCTTGGCCTTACCAAGGAAAGGCTTCTGCCTGGACTCCAAAACTGGTGATCCCAAGACTAGGGTTCCATGCCTTACCAACATTTTGCCACCCCGAAGTCATAGTTGATTGATACCCTCCTCCGTGATTCAGGGAAGTTTCGTTGTCCCCTAATGCTTCTTTTTCTTATTCTTTATCTCTTACATTGGGGACAATGTAAGATTTAGGTGTGGGGGGAGGAATACTTTGGCTTGGTTGATACTTTTCCTAGTTTTTTTTTTTTTCAATTTTAGTTTTAGTTTTTGTTTTAATGCCTTTTCAACTCTAGTTGCTTGTTGGTGTTCTTTTTTTCCATGTTTTCTTTTTTATGTTTTGTGGGTCTTATATGGTTGAATTGCAATTAAGAGTAGTATGATGGCAATTGCATGAATAGTCCACTATTTACTTGCAATTGAGTTGAATGATGGATGTTCTTGGCATGACATAATATAGCCATTTGTGAGCTTTTGAGCCTAAATTAACCATTATTCAAATTTTGCCTTGAATTCGTTTGTGAGTGTAATTATCACACCTAGTTAGATCATTCTAGAACTTGCTATGATATACATGTCGAGACCACATTATTGAGTTTGATGCATGAAGATGATAAGGGCAATTAGGTTTAACCCTTTTGAGCTTTTTAAAGACCTGTCCCTATTATATTTTCTCCTAGTTGACCAAGTTGGACCTTAAACCTTTTCTTTGTTTAAAACACATTTTTATCACCCTTTAACCTTTTTGTTCTAAACCTTTTTGTTTGAACCATATGTCAAAGGAATAACTTAATGTTCTTTTGCATGATGATATCATAAGTCAAGGAAGGTGATTATATCTATAGCTGGCAAGTGCTTTTATGTGTTCGTATGTTATCAATGTCTTGTTGCAAAAAAAAAAAAAAAAAAAAAGAAAGAAAGAAAAAAATGATGGCAAAAAAAAAAAGAATGAGAAAAAAAAAACAACCGTGCGTTAAGCACTTGTGTTAATAAAGTGCCATGGCATTAATCCCTTGTTATGTTTGCACTTGATATGCTTGGAAGTTGTTGTGGTGATTAAGAGATGACTATGTGAATGAGTGTGATATTTTAATTCATGTAAGGGATAATGAGGTATTCTCTTTGATGTTTATAACCTAAATTACCTTTTTGTCCAACCTTTACCTTAAGCCCCGTTACAACCCTTGCAAAGACCCTTTGATTCTTGCATTTGAATTCATATTCAGTGGTGGAGATGTGATAGATTAGCAAGCCTATGGCAATGACTTTCTATGGTGTTGATTTGAGCGTACATGTCCCTATTAAACATCTTGAGTGCTGAGTGCATATACTATTATCTATGTGAGAATTGTCAAGTCTTGAACATCCTGATTTTGATAAGATTGTTGAGGAAATGTAGAGTATTTGTGCTATGATATGATGCTATTCTATGGTTGATTCTGATTTTTGAGTTTTTGAATGCTTGAGGGCAAGCATTGACTAGGTGTGGGGGGAATTGTTAAGTCTTTAAATGCATGGTTTATTTGTGGACATTTTCCCTCAATCATGGCCTAGATATGATTTTAATTGCTTTATTCTACTCATATTTGGTTTTGGTATTGATTTTAGGTTCTTGGAATTAATTGAAGATTAAAAGCTCTATTTTTGGTGAAAATTCCAGAAGACCTTCAAGGATAGAGTGGCTACATTGCTGTGAAGAAGAATTTATGGGAAAAAATCCTTGACAATTCCTACCATTGGTGGAAGATTTTATTTATTTTCAGTAATTAGTTGAAGACCCTTTTAATTAGGGATTTTTAGTAATTGGTTTCCTTATTTACTTTATTAATGCTTTTTAGGAAAATAGATTCCAACTAGGACTAGGTTTCCTAAGTGAATAGGGAAGCTTAGGTTTTATTAATTTGTTACCATCCAAGTCGGCTTGAAGAAAAAAAAAAGGGAGGGCATACTTGAGAGAGGAAGACATCTTCGTTGCTTTTGTTTTTGGAAGCCTTGCTCAATTGTTTTGATTTGGGTTTTCTTCTTACACTTTGATGAGTCACAAGGCAAACCATCAAGAGAGAAGGAATCTTGGCGGCTACTTCTCTTTTCGTTCTTTTGAAAGCTTAACGTCCCGTTCCATTATTTCATCTTCCTTCTTCGTTATTTTTATGGTTGAAAACTCCACAAACATTTGTTGGATGGAATTCCCCATGAGGAGCGGCTAAATCTCTTATCTACTCAAAGGGCAACTCAAAGGCGCGGTCCAATACATTTGTGAGATCTAATCGAATCTCTAACCTTTCTTTTAATTTGTTACTATTCATACGTTTTCTGGATTAATTGATTGAGGGTTATTTTGTTAATTGAGTATCAACGGCCGGGTATTTAAATTAATCTAATAGCCTACTGTCAAATTAACTAATTGAATACGTAATCGTTCATTTAGTTAATAAATAGTGGCGACCACCATAATTGGTTTTATGTTGGGGAAACGTATTCTCTAGCTTAAATGAACCCTCTTAGCGTGTTCAATAGTTAGGGTTGGGTTTTTCTAACTTTTAATGCAACTGGATAATTAAATTCCTATGGTCGTACCTAGGGTTGTTATCTGGTTAGGGAAACAGTTAACGGTCGTACCTTGGCTGTCGAAAAAGTAAGGAAAAGCTGGTTGTCAGAGCTTGTTGGTAACTATAACTAGCCTAGTGACAAATGAATGAAATATCTTTGCATCAATGATCATTTGATTGGACTGTGCCTGAGATGTTGTTCCTTTGGGTAGAATGTTATCGTTTGTTATTTCTAGTAAATTACTCTCCGTTTGTTCTTTAGTGATTTATTTATTTAGTATTTTCAATTTCATTTCCTAAGTTTATTTATTTTATTTCCAGTTCTATCACATCAAATCCCCCCATTTTTCTGTGACTTAGAAAGAAACAATTTTCTACCCGTTCCCTGAGGAGACGACCCTACTTGCCACGTATACAAATTAATTAAATTCTCTGGTTAATTTCTGGTATATCGGATTAAGTAAACTCCTTGGAATCAGGGTGAAGCTAGTAACCCATTGCACATCTGGAGTCCCTAATCCAGTACCAGATTTAACTCAGGAGTATTCCTGTGGACAGTTAGGTTTTAATATTTATTATTGCACACTAACGATGACAATGAAGCTCCAGACAAACAAATCTCGGGGACATATATGACAAAATTGAATTGAGTAGTAACTACATCTTCTTTGTTGCCAACATGATTATCAGACTACTGATAAGGGCTTTCGGCATTGAATGGTAATATCCTACCTGATTAAGAGGGATTTTTCATCAGTTCAGGGGGAGTCTAATAGAGACCAAATAGGAAACATGAGAAAGAAATAAGAGAATGAAAAGGGAAGTTGAGTTGGAATAGTGAGATTGACATTTTTGTCCTGTGTTAGTTAATTAATCATGGGGTTATGTCCGCCTCTAGGTTAAGACGAGTATTTATGATATAAGGAAGTTTTTGCTTTTTGTGATACAATATTGTACATTGACATATTTGCACCCCTAACCTTAGGGTATTGGTTCTGCCACTGAACAGAGACTAAAGAGTTGACAGTTACTTCAACTTTGTTCAAAGACAAGAAACACGAACAAGAAATAACAAAATGAAAAGGTGGCTTGAAAAGGGAAAATGAATTGGATTAGTGAGATTGACATTTTTGCCCTGTGTAGGCTAAATTATGGGGCTATGTACTTGTATACGCCTCTAGGCTAAGAGTTTCTTGAGTTCAAGCAAAGCATGCTCCGGCAACTACATTTAACGAAAAAGAGTATGGTTATGATATAAAATGTTCTCAAATATCCCATTATTGGAACATTTAACAAAGGCAATATAAGCTTTTTCAATTTCAAATGATCTAAACCATTGGTTGCACTTTGCAATTATTTCAATGTCCCAATTTTTAGTTAGAAAACGGAAGTCAAATTAATTTTTCTTACACTGTTAGCATAAATTTCTAGAATTATCTCATACGTACACATGATGTGTCTACACTATCAAACTAAAAAGAAAAAAAAACTGTATAGTTAATTAATGAATATCAAAGAGTACAAAACTCCATCTACGGAGTGAGCTTTTTCTACAGATCGAATGTAGATATTTGAAGGTTTGAAAGACGGCTTAATTTACCAAGAATTTGAAGATAGATCAGCACTTCCAAAAATAATTGACCTGAAAAAGTCGCATTTTTGGTTTAAACTTGGTCGACATTACTGGGTCACGCTTCCCCGTACATAAGCATGTTTGATGCATGTACAAAAGGGGAGAGAAATTAAGGCCCGAAAATATTAAGTATTAATTTTAAACAGCTTTTTTACAGAGGGAAGAACAAGGTTGGGAGGAAAGCAGCATTAGATATGGCATTCAATCTGCTGTGCATTATCATTATTATCTTTTATTCGAGATTTCAATTGCTCGAAAATTGTTATCAAACCTGCTGATAAGTGAGATTTCATTTTTAAATCTCCACTATCTCAACAAATACACTGTATTATATATGCTTTTTTTTAATCCTTATATAGTCAAGCAATTTTTTTTAATCTTTTCATCCATCTTATATCATTTTTTGACAAAATGCGAACCTGTACAATAATAAATATTTTAAACCTAACCACGGCGAATACTCGAAGTTAACAGTGCGGAGCAGGACTGATGTGCAATGGGTTACTAGTTTCACCCTGATTCCAAGGAGTTTACTTAATCCGATACACCAGAAATTAACCAGAGAATTTAATTAATTTGTAAAAGTGGCAAGTAGGGTCGTCTCCTCAGGGAACGGTAGGAAATTGTTTCTTTCCAAGTTACAAGAAAATGGGGGGGTTTGGATGGAATAGAACGAGAAATAAAGCAAATAAATTAAGTAAATGAAAAATGGAAATACCAACTAAATAAATCACCAGAGAACGAATAGAAGATAATTTAATAAAAATGCAAGTAATGAAATTTCTACCCAAAGGAACAACGTCTCAGGCACAGTCCAATCACTTGATCATTGATGCAAGAATAATTCAATCATTTGTCACTAGGCTAGTTATAGTTGCCAACAAGCTCTGACAACCAATTTTTCCTTACTTTTTCGACAGCCAAGGTACGACCGTTGACTGCTTCCCTAACCAGATAACAACCCCAGTAGGAATTTAATTATCAATTGCATTAAAGTTAGAAAAACCCAACCCCAACCAATGAACACGCTAAGAGGGTCCATTTAAACTAGATCATACGCTTCCCCAACATAAACCAATTATGGTGATGCGTCACTTGTAATTAACTAAATGAACGACACGATTCAATTAGTTAATTTGGACAAGTAGGCTAGTTAATTTAAATACCCGCCGCATACTCACTAACAAAGTAACCCTCAATCAATTAATCCAAAACGCACAAATAGTAACAAATTAAAAGAAAGGTTAGAGATTGATTAGATCTCACAAATGTATTGGACCGCCTTTGAGTTGCCCTTTGAGTAGATAAGAGATTTAGCCGCCTCATGGGGAATTCCATCCAACAAATGTTTGTGGAGTTTTCAACCATAAAAATAACTAAGAAGGAAGATGAAATAATGGAACGGACGTTAAGCTTTCAAAAGAACGAAAGAGGAAGTAGTCGCCAAGATTCCTTCTCTTCTTGATTGTTTGCCTTGTGACTCATCAAAGTGTAAGAAGCAAAGAAAACCCACCTAATCAAAACAATTGAACAAGGCTTCCAAAAACAAAAGCAACGAGAAGACGTCTTCCTCTCTCAATTGTGCGTGGCGTCCTCTCCCTTTTTTTTCTTCAAGCGACTTGGATGGTAACAAATTAATAAAAACCTAAGCTTCCCTATTCACTTAGGAAACCTAGTCCTAGTTGGAATCTATTTTCCTAAAAGCATTAATAAAGTAAATAAGGAAACCAATTACTAAAATCCCTAATTAAAAGGGTCTTCAACCAATTACTGAAAATAAATAAAATCTTCCACCAATGGTAGGAATTGTCGGATTTTTCCCACGTAAATTCTTCTTCACAACCCAATGTAGCCTTCCTATCCTTGAAGGTCTTCTGGAATTTTCACCAAAAATAGAGCTTTTAATCTTCAATTAATTCCAAGAACCTAAAATCAATACCAAAACCAAATATGAGTAGAATAAAGCAATTAAAATCATATCTAGGCCATGATTGAGGGAAAATGTCCACAAATAAACCATGCATTTAAAGACTTAACAATTCCCCCCACACCTAGTCAATGCTTGCCCTCAAGCATTCAAAAACTCAAAAATCAGAATCAACCATAGAATAGCATCATATCATAGCACAAATAATCCACATTTTCTTGACAATCTCATCAAAATCAGGATATTCAAGACTTGACAATCCTCACATAGGTAATAGTGTATGCACTCAGCACTCGAGATTTTAATGGGACACGCTCACTAAATCAACACCATAGAAAGTCATTACCATAAGCTTGCTAATCTATCACATCTCCACCACCGAATATGAATTCAAATGCAAGAATCAAAGGGTCTTTAACAAGGGTTGTAACGGGGCTTAGGGCAAAGGTTGGACAAAAAAAGTAATTTAGGTTCATAAATATCAAAGAAAATACCTCATTATCCCTTACATGAATTAAAATATCACACTCATTCACATAGTCATCTCTTAATCACCACAACAACTTCCAAGCATAGCAAGTGCAAACATAACAAGGGATTAATCCCATGGCACTTTATTAACACAAGTGCTTAACGCACGGTTTTTTTTTTTCTCATTCTTTTTCTCTTTTTTTTTTGGGATTTTTTTTTCATTTTTTTTCTTTCTTTTCTTTCTTTTTTTTTTTTTTTTGCAACAAGACATTGATAACATACGAACATAAAAGCACTTGCCAGCTATAGATATAATCACCTTCATCGACTTGTGATATCATCATGCAAAAGAACATTAAGTTATTCCTTTGACATATGGTTCAAACAAAAAGGTTTAGAACAAAAAGGTTAAAGGGTGATAAAAATGTGTTTTAAACAAAGAAAAGGTTTAAGGTCCAACTTGGTCAACTAGGGGAAAATATAATAGGGACAGGTCTTTAAAAAGCTCAAAAGGGTTAAACCTAATTGCCCTTATCATTTTCATGCATCAAATTCAATAATGTGGTCTTGACATGTATATCATAGCAAGTTCTAGAATGATCTAACTTGATTGGATAATCACACTCACAAACGATGAAGAACAAATTTTGAATAATGAGATATTTAAGCTCAAAAACCTCACAATTGGCTATATGTCATGTCAAGAACATCCATCATTCGACTCAATTGCAAGTAAATAGAATATTCATACCAATGCCATTACACTACTCCTATTTGCATCTCAATCACATAAGACTCACTAAACATAAAAAGGAAAAACACGAAAAAAAGAACACCAACAAGCAACTAGAGTTGAAAAGGCATTAAAACAAAAACTGAAACTAAATTTGAAAAAAACTAGGAAAAGTATCAACCAAGCCAAAGTATTCCTCCCCACATTAAATCTTACATTGTCCCCAATGTAAGAGATAAAGAATAAGAAAAGAAACATTGGGGACAACAGAAACTTCGAATCACGAGGAGGTATCGATCAATTATGACTTGGGTAGCAAGATCTCCTAGGTGATAGTTGGTGCGTGGGCACGCATAGAACCCTTAGTCTTCGATCACCCAGGAGTTTTCTTTTTTTTTTAGTTAGGCAGAAGACTTTCCCCTTACAGCCAAGGCACGCCATAACTTGAAGAGTCATCCATCCCTGCGTTTTCTTTTCTTTTTTTTTTTAACTCTTGGGAAGACTTCCGTCGTTACAACCAAAGAGGCACGCCATAACCGAAAACCTTCGTCAAAATTTTGTGTAGACAAAATGTGACCGAAGACTTTCCTTCTTACAGCCAGCACGCTCTAAGCTGTGAAAGTCTTCGTCAAGTCAAAAAAAACTCCATTGAGCAAAGTTTTGGCACACACCCCAAGACCTACAAATACAAAATTTGCATTAAAACAAGAAAATGACATAACAAAGAATTAAAACTCGAAACATGGAAGAATCAAAATTAAGCAACAAGAAATAACAAAAAAAAGTAAAATTCTTGGGTTGCCTCCCAAGTAGCGCCTTTCTTTAATGTCTTTGGCTAGACATAAATGTCTTTACTCAAGGAGGATAAAATCTTGTAGCTCGTTTCACTTCTTTCTTCTCTATATAATCTTCATACCCTTCATAAGTAGAGTAATCTTTATGCACACGAGTTCTTTTCTTCCATTGACTAGTGGGTGGCGCTAAGTAATCAAATAACAACTTCAACTCTTCTCTCACTCCTCCATCGCGACCAATTAACAATTTAGTAGTCATCATGACTCCTAAATTATTCCTGTCATGAAACTCAAATTCTTACGGTATAATAAAGTCAATTTCATCAACAGAGATATAGAATGAGATTCAAGAACACATTGGTTAGAGGATGGAGAAGATATCACCATAATTGGGAGTTGTTTGGTGGACTCTTCCACTGGAGAGATTTGAGGTTGAGAATCTTCATTTTCAGCTTCCCTTCAACTTCATCCATGGCACTAACATTCTCGGGTTAGCTTCTGGCGGAGACGGCAGCTCCCCATACATCTGAGAGTCCAAACGGTTGACTGTTATCAATTGACTTATTTGAATCTCCAGATTGTGCATACCAGCTCTTGTCTCTTCTTGAAATTGAGCAGTACTTTGCTGAAATTGAGCAGTACTTATGGCCAAGTTTTTGACAAGATCTTCCAAAGAATTCCCTCCATCAGAAGATGAGAGTTGAGATGTTGGCCTCTCTGCATAGCTATAGTTGGGGTAGTCCCACCATCCTTGACTATATGTATTTGAATAAGGATCAAACATTGGTGGAGGTGGATTTTGGAATACTCCAACATCACAAAATTGGGCATTCATATCATCTTGAAGTAATGGACACATGTCAGTTAGATGATCCAACTGACATATTCCACAAGTGTTGACTTGTTGTTTTTGTCCATAACTCAACTTTTGCACAAGAGAGGCCAAATCATCTAAATGAGGATCACTAATAGAAGAGTTCTCATTAAACCAATTAGGAACAAAGTCCATTCTATCACCAAAATATTGAAAATTAGCAGCCATCAACTAGTAAGAAAAATAGAAGAGAGATAAAGAAGGAAAAAATAAATAAATCAAAAAGACGAACTCAAAAAGAAACAAATAATTCAGGCAGTTCCCGAACGGCGCCAAAAAATTGACAAAAGTGCGAACCCTGACACAATAATAAATATTTTAAACCTAATGAATACTCGAAGTTAAATGCACTGGAGGCGGGGACTCAGGATGTGCAATGGGTTACTAGTTTCACCCCGATTCCAAGGAATTTACTTAACCGATATACAGAAATTAACCAGAATTTAATTAATTTGTAAAAGTTGGCAAGTAGGGTCGCCTCAGGGAACGGTAGGAAATTGTTTCTTTCCAAGTTACAAGAAAATGGGGGGGTTTGGATGGAATAGAACGAGAAATAAAAGCAAATAAATTAAGTAAATGAAAATGGAAATACCAACTAAATAAATCACCGAGAACTAATAGAAGATAATTTAATAAAATGCAAGTAATGAAATTTCTACCCAAAGGAACAACGTCTCTCGTCAATCACTTGATCATTGATGCAAGAATAATTCAATCATTTGTCACTAGGCTAGTTATAGTTGCCAACAAGCTCGACAACCAATTTTTCCTTACTTTTCGACCAAAGGTACCAACCGTGGATGCTTCCATAACCGGATAACAACCTGTGCGGTAGGAATTTAATTATCCAATTGCATTAAAAGTTAGAAAACCCAACCCTAACCAATGAACACGCTTTAGAGGGTCCATTTAAACTAGATCATACGTTTCCCAACATAAACCAATTATGGTGGTGCGTCACTTGTAATTAACTAAATGAGCGATTACGTATTCAATTAGTTAATTTGTGAGGCTATTAAGTTAATTTAAATACCCGGCCGCGATACTCAATTAACAAAGTAACCCTCAATCAATTAATCCAGAAAACGCACAAATAGTAACAAATTAAAGAAAGGTTAGAGATTGATTAGATCTCACAAATGTATTGGACCGCCTTTGAGTTGCCCTTTGAGTAGATAAGAGATTTAGCAGCCCTCATGGGGAATTCCATCCAACAAATGTTTGTGGAGTTTTCAACCATAAAATAACGAAGAAGGAAGATGAAATAATGGAACGGACGTTAAGCTTTCAAAAGAACGAAGAGGAAGTAGCAGCCAAGATTCCTTCTCTTCTTTGATTGTTTGCCTTGTGACTCATCAAAGTGTAAGAAGCAAAAGAAAACCCAGATCAAAACAATTGAACAAGGCTTCCAAAACAAAGCAACGAGAAGACGTCTCCTCCCTCTCAATTCAGCGTATGCCCTCTCCTTTTTTTCTTCAAGCGACTTGGATGGTAACAAATTAATAAAACCTAAGCTTCCTATTCACTTAGGAAACCTAGTCCTAGTTGGAATCTATTTTCCTAAAAGCATTAATAAAGTAAATAGGAAACCAATTACTAAAATCCCTAATTAAAAGGGTCTTCAACCAATTACTGAAAATAAATAAAATCTTCCACCAATGGTAGGAATTGTCGCGTAGGATTTTTCCCACGAAATTCTTCTTCACACCAATGTAGCGCCTACCCTATCCTTGAAGGTCTTCTGGAATTTTCACCAAAAATAGAGCTTTTAATCTTCAATTAATTCCAAGAACCTAAAATCAATACCAAAACCAAATATGAGTAGAATAAAGCAATTAAAATCATATCTAGGCCATGATTGAGGGAAAATGTCCACAAATAAACCATGCATTTAAAGACTTAACATTCAGCCCCAACTATTAGACACAGGATTCGATGCTTTGATTTTTATAAGGAGATATGTATTATTTTAACTTTTTGTTGCATTTTTGAAACTATAGAGTCAGGCAGATGACTCCCTTGAGGGCCTCATTCTTAGGTCCATATGCAATCCTTGTAGTGCAAATTTCCGGGGAATGCCAAAAACACCGCCGAAAGGAGAAAGTAGAACAATTAGAAAGGTTGAGGATTGAGAAGCAGAAAAATAAAAATAAAAATAAAAAGGAAGAAGAAGAAGAAGTTAGGATTGTAAAATAAATTCTAGATTAGCAATTTTTGTAATCCATTGTACGTACGAGAGTTGCAAGTTCATCAACCTTTTCCTTATTATCTTACTAGTTAGAATTACTTACTTGGGTTCATGATCTTTTCCAGTGCAGACAATCTCAAATTCTCAAGCTTCTTACAACTTTGACTTTTCATTTCTGGTTTGGTTAGACGGAATTGAAACAAGAGTGCAGTACAGTTCTTCGCAAAACCTCTTTTTTTTTTTTTTTTCCGTTTTCGGCTGGTATGGTGGAAAAACAAAATGTCTATATTAAGAGTCAAAATGCAACCCCAGCGAAGTATATGAGGTGAAAGTTTTATTCATATCTTATAACAGATTTTTCATTGAAGTAAATTTGGCGATAAAGAAAACATCAAAATTATTTTTATTTTCATCATCGCCTTGGGCAAATTAGTTTGTTGCTTCGGAAGTCGAAATATCGATACCAACCCGTAAGCCATAGCGTCCCCTTGTACGAAAACGTGTCACCATGTGGTTCGTAGTGAGGCAGCAAGGCGCAATATCTTTCCGCGACGCGGTAGTAGCACGCATCACCGCAACGGCCGGTATCAGCTAAGTTCTTGTTGAAAACATCAAACACTGCTAGATCCCCACAAACACTAAACCAGCAATAATATACAGTATTTCGAAGAATATTTTCCCTGAACTTCCATCTGAGCTCTTGATTAGGTCTTAGAGCTTTCCATCCAAAATCGGTTGCTTTATCTTTAGATTTGCAATGCACCAGCAAGGGCTGATCTTTCATATAATTTTGTATAATTACTTCATATTCTTTAAGCCCAGCATAAACCTGGCTTGCCTGAACAAAGGAAAAAATCAAAATAATGACCCAAGGAGCAGTTCTATTAGTCATCTTTGATTCTTTTTAAGGAATTGGTGCTTCATTACTGCTCTCTCTCTCTCTCTCTCTCTGTGTGTGTATATAACTATATATAGACACAAGCACACACACACCTGCTCATCTTAGCAATATTAATTGAGCCGCAGTCATGGATCAAATATTAATTGAGCCCATCTTAGCAATATTAATTGTTTTGGTTTGCCAATAAATGGCCATAGATAGAATTGGCTGAATTTCTATTTTCGACAGTTTCAATACACTCAAGGCTCAAGCAATAAAATTTTAGAAACTTGAATTGCTTCTAAGATGCGAATGGTGCTTCTAATAAATTTCCGCTATGATTATGTCCTCCAAATGTACTTATCTTTTGACGTGCTTGATAGTTGATTACCACAGCACTAGTTTTCCACAATTTGACCCAAAAAAAAAAATAATCAACGGAAAAATGGACCGGATCAATGGATACGAGATCAAATTCAACCGCTCAAAAATCATCATAAATTTATTTTTAAAAAATCTAAAAATATTAGCAGAGTTCGTTAATCTATGCATAGATGATGCTAAATGGTGATATAAATTACAAAACTAAGTATAAATGACTAACGATGACAATGAAGCTCGAGATAAACAAATCTTGGGGACATATTTAACTGTTATGACAACTTGAGAGTTGGAGTAGTAACAACATCTTCTTGTTCGAATAATTTTAAACCAAGCTATTTTAATTCTTAGTTTCCTAATTCTTTTAGTTTCTTGTTTTGGTGTTTTATTTAGTTCCTATATCAGATTAGGAAATATCAAGTTAGTTTCCAAACAGTATCAATTTATAATTGTGTTTGTTTAGAAAGTCTTATAGTTTATAAATACTACTAATCTAGCATATTATTACTTGAAGAGTTGAGTCGAGACTTGAATTATGAGATTGAGAGAAAGTCTCCAATTTGCGAGTTGTTGTAAGTTAAAAAGTTATGACTTAGAACGTGTTTTTGTTGAGTTAATAAAATTAATATGTATTTGTTTATGAGTTGATTCTCTTCCTCTTCCATATATTTTTTATACGTGTTAAAGTTCTCTCCTGCATAATTTTTGTACTAACAAGTGGTATCAGAACCCTTAATTCAAGGGTTTGCTCTGGGTATTTGTGGTGCCTAAAGAGTTCAGAAAATTTGTGATAAATAAATCGTGCCATAGAAGGATACAAGGTTGTGGTAGAGTACTCGTATTGAAGTATTGACCACGAAAGTTGGTCTAGAGTACTCATTTGTCGATTGAAATTAGGAAAAAATTGACCTTAATTGGACCAGGAGTGCGAAGGGGATTTTGTCAAAATTGTTGGTGGTATACAGTGATCAGTAAAAGATCCTGCCGAATTGTTATGGTTAATTTTACAGCAAAATTTGATCAAATTTGAAATCAATGAGGCCAAGAATTCAAATAGGGAAGAAAATATTATTTACAAAAAATTAAATTAGTTTTGGGTTACCATGGAGAGAGAACTTGTCAATGGTGAAAAATTTTCTATATTAACTCCTATATAAAACACATATACATGCATATTTGAACTGGTTTTTGAAAGTGAAAAAATATGTTGAACAATGTAATTTGGATGGTTTTTTTTTTGCTAAAATGCTGAAAGTATGTTCCAAAACATGTTTACAAGAATAAAACACAGTTATTTTTTTAAGTGATGTGCAAAACAATGGCAGAAAATATTACAAAACTTTTGTTCATTATACTATAATACCTTGGATGTTTTGGAAAGATATTTATTATGTTGTGTAGACTATTGAAAGGAATTATGCTTTCAAATTAAAATTTGGTTGTTGGCATTGAATTGTAGATTTTGAGAATGATAGATTTGTTGATGATCTGTGGTTTTAAAATTTCTCAATCTATTGTGAGTTTTGAGTTGCATATAGTGCTTGAAGAAATTGGAAGTGATGATTTTGTTGAAGAAAAGTATGTGTTAATTTGGCAAAAGCAAAAGAATTTTTGATGAGGCAAGGAAGAACAAGCGCAAATTATAGACACATGAAGATAAAAAATTTGTGATTCAAGAAGAAATTTCACATGTTGTTGAGAAGTCATTAAAGATGTACTTGAAGATTATGGTGATGAAGAAATTTTTGATTTTGTCAAAATTGATGAATTTTGAAGGAGAAAATCAAATAGTTGAATTTATTGAGAAAAATTATGAAGTGGACAAATTTTGGAAATCATTGACATTACTTTAATTGATGAAATTGTTCGTGTTGACAAATTTAGGGATGTTGCAAATATTGGTGGCGGCAACTATCTATCATATATGTATTAGGGAGGTTTTGGGAGGGTCTCTAGGAGTGGAAAATCCCAATCCTTTTCTAGGAATTTCTATTTAATTTAATTCATTAAATATCTCATGAGTCATCCTTATCAAACTATCTCCACTCCTACTCACATACAACTACCTTATCATTATCTCCACTCTTACTCATGCAACTAACTATCATCTATCATATATGTATTGCAAATCATATTTTTAGGATGGTTAAATTATAAAGTTTCTAACTTTCTATTCTTTTGTTTATAGAGTTTTGTATTTTTTAATTATCAAATATCCATTCTTATCTTTTGAATTTAAAATGTAAAGGTGCACCATAAATGTAGGAATTTGGTTAAAGTTTATTCATAGGAAGGCAAATTAAAATAAAACATCATATCTCCTATTAAAAGTCAAAAGAACAAATGATAATATTTTTGTTTAATGCAATAATCCTAACTGAAAGTATAAATTATATTTTAAAAAAATAATATTCAGTGGTCATGGATTTAAAAAATCAATAGTTGTACTAATTCTAAGCGTTAAACTACTGAAATCACTAAATTAATAACAAAGTCCTGGCACTTGAAAATGAAAATTATTATTTAAAATCTTTATTTTTGCTAAATAATAATAATAATAATAATAACAACAACATCAGTCCTACCAAAATTTTTTTTTTTAAAAATATAGTTTAAAAGAAAGATATAATGCATTTATCCGTAAACTATATCTACTCAATTTATATATTTTTAATATAAATTTTACTCTAATGGGATTTAAATAAGTTTGAAAAACCCAACCACTAAGAATAGTCTTAGGCATTATTGATTATTTTGTATATATTTTTTATTTTCTTTAATGTAAATATGTAACACTACTATGTCATTTTTAGAAAAATGACTAAATCCTTTTTTTTTTTTTGTAATTGTTGAACGTATTACAAGATATTGTCAGTTTTTCATTTGCATTTCCAGATGCCAATTATTATAGCTATTGTGATTATTCTTGGTTTTATATAGTTTCATATTATGAGAGGTAAAATTAAATATATTCTAAAAATTACTATTCATTGGTTCTTCTTTCCCTTTTGCTTCAAGTGATATCTTTCAATTTGAAGGATAAAAAAATAAGTATATTTTAACAGTTTAAAACTAAACTGGAAGTTATGAAAGTTTTTTTTCTTTCAAATATTAACTTTTTTATTTGGATGTTGAATTATAAACACATTTGAATCCAATTAAATTACATATTCAAACTCATTTTTGTTGATGGAAGGTTATCATTTACAATTATTATTTAACTTATTTTTCGTATAACTATTACAAATAATTAATTATTATTATTATTTTAAATATAAACCCGTGTATAGCACGAGTCAAAATTCTAGTGATTCTGTAATTTTGGGAGATTATTTTGATGGCATGGATGAATTGAAGTATGGAGCATTGGATCAAGAATGGGTGAATATGTTTGAATTTTTTTGACAAGAGTAATCAAGCAAAAAAATTGTATGAGAAATACAGGTTTTGTCCACTATCACGTGAAGATGAAATTAAAATCCATTGCAAATTACTATTCTATGTCATTTACACGAAGACTCAATTTTCTATATACATGAAAGCTCTCGAAATGTCATTGGAGGTGACCCATAATGAAGCGTTTGGTTTAAGAGAGGCAATGTTGGAATAATTTTAAACCAATCTATTTTAATTCTTAGTTTCTTGTTTTGGTGTTTTACTTAGTCCATATCAGATTAGGAATATCAAGTTAGTTTTCAAATCAGTATCACTTTATAATTGTGCTTGTTTAGGAAGTCTTGTAGTTTATAAATAATACTAATCTAGCATATTATTAATTGAAGAATTGAGTCAACTTGAATTGTGAAATTAAGAGAAAGTCTCCAATTTGTGAGTTGTCGTAAGCTAAAAGTTAAGATTTAGAAAGTATTTTTGTTGAGTTAATAAAATTATTGAGTATTTATTTGTGAGTTTATTCTCCTCCTCTTCCCATTTTATAGTTAAAGTTTTTTTCTGCGTGATTTTTTGTGTTAACACTTGTTTGTTGCCAACATGATCATCAGACTACTGCTAAGGGCTTTCGGATTGAATAATAACATCCTACTTAATTGAGAGGATTGTTAAACAGTTCAGTGGGAGTCTAATAAAGACCAAAGAGTTAGCAATTAGTTCAAACACAAGAAACATGAAAAAAAAAATAAGAGAATTAAAAGGGAAGTTGAGTTTGAATAATGAGATTGATATTTTTGTCCTGTGTAAGCTAATTAATTATGGGGTTATATCTGCCTCTAGGTTAAGACTTTCTGACTTAGTGCAATGCACGCTAGAGCAACGATGTATCATCGTGATATAAAATGTTCTTTAGTATCCCACAATTTGAACATATTTTAACAAAGGCAATATGAGTTGATGAGGTGTATTTTGTTGATATATTTGTTCCTATTTTCCTTTATATTTATACCAAATATTGTTTTAATTAATTGATTCTACTTATATTTGGTATTTTGTGTTAATCAGGAATTGGAGCAAAAGCGGCTTAATTGGTGATTTTGAAGAAGATTCGTGGTGGATATAAGGAAGTTTCCTAATTCGTGTTGAAGTCCAAGAGCTATTAAGATTAGGAAAATTTCACTTTGTAAAAAGCTTTTGGCCTTTATTTGAGAAGGCTAGTAGTAGTTGGATTAGGATTGTTATTTTTGGAAATTTGAGTTAGTAGTATAAAAGGAAAAGAAGGAGAAACGAAAAAAAAAAGTTGATTAGTACTTTTAGTTTTTTCTTCTTTTCATTACTATTGGACGTTTTCTTTCTTTGGGTTATTCCTTTTCTTCTTGGTTGGTGCCTGAACAAGGGGAGCGGAAGGCAAAGAAGACAATTCAATCTTCTTCTATTCTTTCGCATCGTCAATTGGACAAGGGTGCTTAGAAGGCTTCCAACGGATTTTTCTTCATGATTTGTTCTCCATTAATGGAGGGCTAATTTCTTATTTCTAGTCAAGGAAACAATTGAGGATTTGGTTCAACTATTACGTGAGATCTAATCGATTTTATTTATTTCTTCTATTCATTGGTATTTGTATGTTTTCATTTTTTGGCTATGATTATCGTGATTAAATAGGTGTACAATGTTTAATTATTCACATTGATCTATTTGCTAATAGAGTAATTGAATCCGTAATTGTTTGATTACTTTAATCCGGTAGCCCATGACCGCATATTGGGTTTGTATCGAGGAAATATACAATCTAATTTAAATGGACCCTCATGCGTGTTTGTTAAGTTAGAAGCGAGGGGTTTCTCTAATTTTTAATGCAATTAGGAATTAAATCCTATGGTCGTTACCTAGGGTTATTCTGGATTAGGGAAATAGTCAATGGTGCATACCTTTAGCTCTCGAAACAATAAGAGAGAGATATTGTCAGGATCGGTCGTATCGGCGTTGAAACAACCTTTATCAGATGAATGTTGGAATTATATTTGCATCAATGATCGGTTATTTGAACCATTTCCAAGTGTATCCTTGACTAGAGTTTTTCTCATTAATCTCTCTCTTAATTCTAGTTGGTTAATTAGTCAATATTTTGTTAGCATACAATTCTCAAAATCCCCATTTCCTCATTTGAAAAGAGTTAATTTTTTCCACGTAGTGGACGACCTTACTATCGCCACTATATACAAAATTAGATAATTCGGTATATATTGGATCAAGAATATACTCCTTCGGGAATCGGGGTGAATCAAGCAGGTAACCATTGTATCGTCAGGGGTTTACAGGTCTGGGATTAGCTTGTTGGTTATTTTTTATTGGCATTGGGTCTATTATTATTATTATTTCGTTCTCGACACTGTCATGAGTTTTCAATTCATATGATTTAAACCATTGATTACACTTTACAATAATTTCAACGTCTCAATCCCAGTTAGAAAATGGAATCTTAAAGTAATTTTTCTTAAGCAGTTAGTGTAAATTTTTATAATTCTTTTTATATACACATGACGTTGTGCTACACTCGTCCACACCTGTTATGTAAAAATTAACCTGTATAATTATAATTAATTAATTAATGTCAAAACTACAAAACTTCATCTAACGAGCGAACTTCTTATGCAGATTGAGTGTGAATATTAGAAGGTTTGAAAGATAACTTAAGTCCCAAGGTTTGAATTGAGTTTGAATTGAGTTAGATAGACCAGCACTACCAAAAAACAGTTGACTTGAAAAGTCGCATTTCTGGTGAAGGCTTAGTTACGCATGTACAAAGGGGAGAGAAATGAAGCCCAAAGACATTAATAAGCACTGATTTTGAACAGCTTTGTTTCAAAAAAAAAAAATTTTGACCAGCTTTATTACAGGGGGAACAAGGATGGGGATGAAAGCAGCATTGGCTACATTCAATCTGCTGTGGATTGTCATTATTTATATATTTGAGATTTCAACTGCTCGAAATTTGTCGAATCGTCCCACAAGTTAGGATTGTTAAAATTAATAATGAATAAAAGAAAAACTAGGATCGTCAAATAAATTTTAGATTGTCAGTTTTTAGTCCGTTGTGCAAGAATTGAAAGTTCATTACATTCCTTACTATTACTAGTTAGAATTACTTGGCTTCATGATTCTTTTCTAGTGCAGACAATCTCAAATTCTCAATCTTTAATTCTTAAATTTTTGACTCTCCATTCCTCGTTTGGTTAGACGGGATTCAGATAAGAGTTCACACTGTCGACAATGTTGAATAATTGATAAAATTAAGCATCCAGCGCAACAATATATACTAACGAATAGTTTAATCTGGTTGGATTAAATATATATAACACATGCTAAGTTAGAACTTGTAGAAAACGAAAAGACTAGAAGGAGGTCACATAAAACCACTTGCTTCAAAATTTTCTTTCGCAACATTAAATTTCAAGACTTTAGCCTGTGTCAAATACCGTTCATCAATTCCCAAGCATACACAAGAAAAGTTTGAGAGTGCTTAATTCAAATGACTTCTATGCCTAGAATGCTGGTAAGATATCGAATTCTGATAGTCAGCAATTGTAATTCTTCAGTTTAATATTGTCTAAGACAAAATAAATTAAAATTCCATGAAACAATTTGCTTCATTTTTTTTTTTTCCCTCAACACTAAATGTCATAACTTCATTTCTATGGAAAAGGTTATACAAGTGTTTTCCCCATTTTTTTCTCCATGGATAAAATCTTTGCAAAACACTTCTTCTTCTTCATTTTTTTAGGGCTTACGCGGCTGCAAAGAAGTTATCTATATTAAAGTCAAATTCAACCTGGCGAACTATATGAGCTGAATTTTTTTTTTTTGCATAGCACGTTTTCAACAAAGATGTAATATCTGATGAAGTAATGCGACGATAATAGAAACATAAGATTTCCATTTACCATGGCCCTCTGCATTTTAGGGTACTAAATGGTTGAAGACTCGACCAAGTCGAGTCATCAGGAACAAGGTTGGCGATTTGATACCGTTGATTTGACTTGAGACATGTAACTAGTTGAAAAATCATCGAGACTTGGCGAATCGGACCGATCGTTCCGAGATACAAAAGTGGCGAGTCGGCGGAGTCATCCCGGAATCGACTTCGAGTCAAAAATAGAGGAAAATCGATAAAAATGACAAAACAAGACAATATTTAATGCACAAACACAACAAAATCTGATGGACAAATACAAAATACAACAAAATCGAGATAAAAAAAGCACAGTAGCACAACCAATAATTCAATGACTTTGAACCGCATCGATTCATTGGTATTGATAGATAAAAATATTAAATAATTTTAAATAATTTTAAATTCTTAAATTTTTAATATGACTCTTTTATCTTTGATTGGGATTGATCATGAAACAAGTGAAGTTTCTCCTACTTGTATCAAAATAAACTTGTAAATCGTCTGATTACTTATGCAATTATTATTTTAAAGGTTTTTTCTATATTTTGACCTTTTTTGTAATGGTATTATGTTGAATGTTTTAAGATATATATTATTTTTTAAATAGTACATTTTAGAGATTTTCTTTACTCATTTTCTTTTTTTTTTACATATTTTTTTATATTTTGAATGATCATTTACAATTTTAGAATAATAAAATGATTTAAAATATCGCTCTCACGAAACCGCGACCGATATGCAAAACCAATGTGGAGCGATACAATGTGACTGCGACCGTGACTCGATTTTGAACCATGTTACTAAGTATAGCAAAATATGGCTGTCATCGCACGTCGTATCCTGATTTGAGATATCTTTCGGACTCATAGTCCGGCAGGACACGTCGGATATGCCCAACTAGAACAAGTTACACTTGCGTTCTTTATCAGCTAATTTTTTGTTGGAAACATCAAACACCAGTTATTTTCACAAAGTCGAAATTGTAAAAAACAATTTTGCAATACACCGGTAAGGACTGCCAAGCATAAACCTGGCTGTATTGTCTGAAACAAGTAAAAAAACTCAAAATAATGACCCACAGAGCAGTACTACTTTTACGACTGTATAACTCAATTTTCATTTTATTCAAGAATTTGCGAATTTTGTTAGCAGAATTTGTGCTTCGTTAGTGCTACTTACTTGTATGTATGTACGAATGACATTCTGAGCCATCTTAGCAAATGTTAATTGTTTCTGATCTTTTGCTAATAAATACCATTGGATAGACTGGCAAAGTTTCAATGCTCGACGGTTTAAATGCATTCTTCTCAAACACAGGACACATGCTGATTCAAAGGGCCTCTACTTTCTCGGTTAGCCATTTTCGTTAGAATTATCCAAGTCATTTCCTTTGCATAGTCAAACTTTGATGTCTTCATACAATTCATAAGGGATCTTCAAAGTACCCTTCATTTTTTTTCCCCTAAAAGACACATGTTTCCGTACCTAAGTGCCCTCTGACCATACTTTAGCACGCAAAAGTGGAAAATCCAAGGGTCCTTTGGAATTTTCATGCTTTTGTGAAATTTCAGGTAAGTTGCATCGTGGAAGGCAAATTGTCAATGATACTTTCTTGTAAAACGTTTGGCGAATCTCATAAGCATCCCAATACATGTATTAATTTAGTCGTAGAAAACTCATTAGCGCTTGACAAAATATTAGCGTTTTCTAGTCTATTTATTTTCTCAATATACATGAAATAATTAATTAATAACTATCCTTGCGTTTTAAGTAATCTTTTCTTATTTGATATGTGTGGAAAATGAACAACGAAATAGTCGTACTTGATAATGCGTTGGGCCCTTGAGATGACTAGGGCAATAAACTATGGCCTGCAAACATGCATGCATATATGTGTGTCTATAAAGAAGAAGCTATAGGGCTTATTGATATATCATAAATCTCATTTGAGGAGGTGAAGAATAATTGAGAAATGGGTCGGAAAGCCTATGTTATCTGCGTCCTGTGGATTATCATTCTCTCCATTCCTTTGAGACATCAGCAGCAAGGACAATATTGCCCGAAATAAAACCCACCGAGCCAGGTAAGTGTTTTTATTATCACCCTTTCCTTATCTCTATGGAATCAATATTTGCTTTGTATTATTTGCAAGAAGTGTATGAGAGTTATATCCAGTTCAAATTAGTTCATGTAATTCTTACCGTTTCTATGTCAATTGATATAATTTAGGTGTAAATTTAAAATTTTCAACTCATAAAACTGGTTTGGTGATTATATCAAAATTATATGAATTTATACCAAATATAACAAAAATTTATTTGAATCAACTGAAATTGATCAAAACTAACTTGTGACTCCTGATCTATGAGAATTTGGGTAGAAGGTTGTTATATATTTTTCATTGGAAAGAAAAAATAAAATCATAATATATGCTACTTGAAAATCACAATTGGTTTTTCTACGAACACAAGACATTTGAGGCTTAGAAGTGGAGGTCAAAAGCCTTGCACTTCAAAATAATTTTTTAAAACTCTGTCTTCCTTCACGTAATAAAATATAGTCACTTGTCCATTTTTTATTCTTTGGCTTAGTAGAAGAGTAATTTTGTAAGTAGAAGATTATGTAATAATTACAAATTTCATTATACAACTTGGCACGTTCATAGGACTGTTATATGTTTAGAAATTTCTAATATTTGAAATTGCAAAACATTTTTATTGGGTAGGTAATGGCTAAACGCTTCTTTTCTCCCTAAAGAAGAATAACTATTTTTTAAAAGCTCAAATTTAAGACAAAAAAATCCACGACTCTAATTTTAGAGAATACATAGCCTAAGCTGATATTAGCTACTGCTCGTTTTACCTATTTGATCACAGATTTTAATTAAGAATTTTCTTCGGCAGCATATACGTTGCTTTAGCAGTATCTTAGTCATAAAATATATCAGCAAACCAACTAAATTACAGGAGAACATATGTAAATAGTCTTCAAAGTAGAAACTTAGAATGGATTTGTTATTTGGTGTTCCAATAAGAATGAGTTTAGTGTTTTTTTTACGGGAAAAAAAAAGATTTTTTCTTGCAAAACTATTGCAATTTAGGGGTGGATGATAATTTTGGAGCATTATTTGTGTATACACGTTTCTTTGCTAGTGTGCTTATTGGCCTTATAAGGCACAAACAGAAAAAACCGTCGAATTCTTTCCAGTAAATCAAGTGATCTGCCTTGTATGTTTAACTTTCCATTGCTTCTCTGATTTGTATTTTTAACCTTTCTCTTTTCTTTTCATTTCTCATGTTGGATCAATAGGGTACCTCAACCAGGCTCCCCTCAGAGTCCACATCCGTAGGGCAATCTGACAATGCAAAACGCAGACTAATGCCAGTACTTTTCTTCATGATCAATCTCTTAACCATGTTGAAAATAAAATTTTTGCAAGTCCGAAGTTTGTAATTTATGTGTTTCATATCATAACTCTATGTAAATAAAAGAGTTGTAAGTTGATTCCACCACTTGAATGCGTTAGACAACCCAACACTGAATTTGTTGCTTTTTCTTTTATGCTTTTTAGTTCAATAAGGATCCGGGCTTCTGTATTTTTTGAGTGTAAAATGGCTGTTTTTCTTCTTTATTTCATTTTCATAGTTTCCCTTGAGAACACATGATGGTGGTGCAACTAACTAATCTATCCCAAAATTAGTATCTTCACAAAAAAAGGGGTGCGGTAATTCAATTTCAATTGGCCATGAAAGCTAAGAAATGGAAATGTGCAATCACGCTTAAAAAAAATGCAACTGACGTAATTATGCAAGGAAGAAAAAATAACAAATTAATCCAGCGTTCCCTCATATTAAAAATCATACATCATTTCAGGAAATTCACCAACCAGACTAGGAATAATTAATTAATTACTACCAAAATTTATCATAGCTAACATAAACTGGTTAAAGACGTATAAAAAGCCAAGAATCTATAACGATTGGTTTCTTAGTTTTCAAAGCTACTTCAACTGAACGTAATTGACCGTTAAGCTGGAGAAACTAATGAACGAAGGTGACCTGAGTATAACTTTGAATGGTGAATTAATTGAAGATTGATATTGTTTTTTCTTTCCTCTTTACTTTTTTTTGTTGGTGTGAATACTTTTTGGACTTACTAGAAGCATAGTTTTAGTAAAGATGCGGCCATGCAACCAGATATGCATATTAAAATTCGACCAACCAATATATCTATAACGAAATACTTGTCATGAACCAACATAAACAATTTTGCTAACTTGCATGAAAACTCAAATTGATGCCAACATACTCAAGATTTTT